>JASAUF010000396.1:1407500-1725000 GCA_030180095.1 Magnolia changhungtana | reverse complement strand
CTTAAGAAGATAAAATTTCAATTGGACAACACCAGTAGAAACAGTGATGGATGGCCATTAAAAACTTTTTACGGCTACAAAAGTTTTGGATCAAGGTGATCTTTGTATTTCCCTTCGTTCAAGTATTATTGACATCATCAACAGGTAAGATGGAAAATTAACATCACCAAAACTTTATGATGAGCTGGCTCAATCACCAATGTTTCTGCGGTTGTCCACCTGAGATTTGGATCTTCCTAAATTGGTTTTGAAAAACGGATGGACGGAGTGGATATAAAACAAATCATCAAAGTGGCCCCACGGTAAGGGCCGTAACACCCACTAATGTGTGAAGCGGGTTGCGTACTGCGTACATCAACTCTGTGGCCCCATTGTCATTCATGCATTGTATCCGCTCCGTACATCTCTTTTACCACATAATTTTAGGGCTTTTAACCCAAAAATGGAGCATATCCAAACCTTAAATGGACCACACCACTGGAAACAGTGTGAATTAAACATCTACCATTGAAAAATTATTGGGGGCAACCGAAGCTTTAGATCAAGCTGATTAGGTTCCGAGCTCGGGACAGGCGCAGGCTCCGACGGATACTGAGGAGGCACCGTGATGTATGACTTATATCCACACTGTCCATCCATTTTTCCATATTATTTTAAAATACTGGACCAAAAAAAAAGTTAGATCCAAGGCTCAAGTGGACCACACCACAAGAAGAAGCAGTGATAAGAACGCCAACCACTGAAACGTTCTTAGAGTCGAACGCGTCGTTTATTTTCCATCCAACTCGTTAATACGGTCATATATACCTGGATGAAGTGAAAAAACAAATATGGTATTCATCCAAAACTTCTGTAGTTCCTAAGAAATTTTCGATGGTAGTAATTTAATCCCCCCTGTGTGATCCATTTGAGCCAAGCTCCGAACACCTGATCCGCGCCCGTTTAAATCAGGTATCACCTAATCTACATCTCCCAATTAAACGGTGTCAAAGCTGTGGTCCCACCTTGATGTATGTGTTTTATCCATGCCGTCCATCCATTTTCCATCTCATTTTAGGTAATGATCCCGAAAATGAGGTACATCTAAATCTCATGTGGACCACACCACAGGAAAGTGTTGATTGAATGTCCACCATTAGAAAAATCCAAAATCCCACTATAATGTTTATTTGCCATCCAAGCTGTTGATAAGGTCACGTAGAACTGGATGAAGGGAAAAAGAAAATATTAGCTTGATCCCAAACTTCTGTGGTCCCCAAAAGTTTTCAAAGGCGAACGTTTAATCACCACTCTTTCCTATGGTGTAGTTCACCTGAGATTTTAGTCTGTCTTATTTTTGAGGTTATGCTCTAAAGGAATATGGAAAATGGATAGACGGTATGAATAAAACAAATACATCATGGTGGGGACACAGAGCTTTGACATCAGCTACCTGGCTGATGTTCGGGTAACTAGCCAAACCGCGTCCGGGTCCCTCACAGCAATAAACGTACCTATGCCGCGATTCACCCGTTCGATTTCTCCTGGCGCGTAAACGCTTTTATCTTTTCATCGGCCAACTAAGCAGCAGACCCGCCTCTTTTTATCCATCTCTTCTCTGCTGCAACTGCGAAAAAAAAAAGAAAAAAAGAAAGGGAAATGGCAGCAGCAGCTGCAAACGGTGTATCTTTCGTCTCTTCGAATGCATACCTGGAGAGTGGGCAAGTGAAAGAGACAAGGGCTTTGTTATCCAATCTCTGCCGTCAGTTCTACACGCTGGGATGGATTTCAGGGACAGGAGGCAGCATCACTGCTAAAGTCCACGAGGATTCAATTCCGAAACCCCAACAGCTCATTGTCATGTCTCCGTCTGGTAATAAAAGAAAGGAAAGGAAAACAGAAGATAAAATGGGATTTTGAATATTTCTCCTGGAATTGGGTTTCTTTCTTTCTTGAATTTGGGCTTTTTTTTTTTTTTTTTAGGAATTTCTGTTTTGTCAGGGGTGAAAAAGGAGAGGATGGTTGCCGAGGACATGTACGTGTTGTCATCGAGCGGGACGGTTCTGTCTTCTCCATCTCGCAGGCCTTATCCTCGCAAACCTCCCAAGTGTACCGACCGTACTCCGCTCTTCATGAAGGTGTGTACGCAGCTTCCTAATTTAGGATAGCAATGGGCCAGGCCTGTCAAGCCGCTGGCCTTAACACTATACAACCCAGGCCCGGCCCGCATGGACCTGGCACAGCTAGCCCAAGCCCAATTTGAAACTTTTGATTGGGCTGGCCCGAACTTTGACCATATCCCTGATTCCCAATGTTTCTAATTCAGCCCTTGATCAGATGGGCCGCATATGCACCAATAAGTAGACGTTTAGATAAACGGAAATCAATGGTTTACATGTATGCATTTGTTGCTTACCCGATTATTGGAATGTCATGTATGTAGAATAGAACACACATAGATATGAAGTGGAGCTGGGGCGGGTTGGGCTTGAATCATCTAAGCCCAAGCCCGCCCAAACAATTGATCAGGCCATACATAACAGGACCGACTAATTAGTCCAAGCCCAGTCCGAAGCCCGGCGGGTTCACTGAGCCACCTTACTCTTTTGTGAGGACCAAGTGGGTCCCATGCTTTGTAAATCCGTACCATTGTGGGCAGATCCAAGGACTTGATTTTTGGACCTTCTTCAGTTGAATATAGAGCATTGATTTATTTGTCTTCTTAACCGTCCATTTGTGGGCCACAACCTGAAAGGTTACAGTTTTCCAATGGAGGAGTATTTTTATTATTATTATTATTATTATTTTAATTTGGGGTGAGGTCCAACTACAGTGGAATGCAACAGACCAAAGCATGGGCTCTGCTTATTAGCAATGAAAACACTCATGCATAGCTTTGGCTTGATAATATCCTTTAATTCCTTGTTCTTTGTTTACCACTTCAATTTCAGTTATTTGTTGTGGGAAATGCTAAAGCGAGATTTGTGCCAGGAGAGATGGAAGTGGTGAATTGTACCAAACATGCCGATATGGCACGCTGGTGAGAGATCCAGGCCTAGATGGGACTCAACTTGAACATTTACAATCACTGTCCTGAAATATGTGCTGGTTCATGTACACATTGGATGTAGGCCATTTGGTGACTTTCTAACTAACCATCTATTTTCCATGTGTTTAATTAGCAGCTTCAGAGTGTCATTCGCTGAGGGACCAAAATTGGTATGACTCACCTCAACTTGGTCCTGTTCTGGTCCGCATCAGTGTGGTGACTCTCATTTGTTTTGGACCAAAACCAATATGACTGTCAATGCTGTGTCGTATTGGTGAACCTTTCAGACCATGAGTGCAGATCACCCAACGAGTGAGCTGGCCTGATTTATAGCCCAGGGCATGTCAACAGTCGAATCACTTTATGATTAGCCTGGATCTTGCACATGTGCCACATTAGTAGGTGTACCACCAGTCACTTCTTCCACCTCTCCTTGCACACATTTCTGTAGCATTTCCTATATATATATATATATATATATATATATATATATATATATAGTGATAGTGTAGTAGAAGAATCGATTAATCGAAGCATTGTTGTCATATTTTGTCGATGTTATTCCATTTAAGTAACACAGATAGGGCTGAGCTGTTTTTTTGAGCAGTTGTGTATAACATAAAGGGATGGTGCAGTAAACCCTGCAGAATTGGAATAATGTGGATTTATCTCTTGAAAATAAGTCGTAGGGTGACTTTTCATTTGGGACTGTTCATCCAGTTGCCACTAATGTGGATCACAGATGGGTAAAATACTCATAGAAAGGTGTTTTTAACTATCAGATTAGTAACCTTCAAAGTGGTGATATAAAGAAAATGGTTAATAAGCATCATTCAATGAGGGAAATGAAGAAAAGTGATGGACAGGAATCATAGGATCCCTGATAGATGTGACCTTTGAAACATGGACCATCTATGTTGGGGCCCACTAGATGGATGGTCTCTATTGATACATCACCCTAGCATTCATGGAGAGACGGATCCATCTTATTCAGTTTCTAATGGCTGTACCATGTCAACTGCCTATAGCATATGCATAACAAACCATGGTGGCATAGTTGGTTAGGGCACGAGAATATTGGATTTGAATCCTGATTTCCCTGGTAACTACACCATGGTACCAATGTGATGGATCTGATGGCTAATGATCTACATTGAGTGTGGGAACTGAAACAAAGGATGGATAGGTCCCCCCCATAGTTGTGACCTCTGAAGTCTGAAACATGGGCCTCCATGTCAAGGCCCTGTAGATGGATGGTATCCATCGATACATAACCCTTCCATGAGTAATGTGGAGAGATGGCTCCGCCATATTCAGTTTCTAATTGCTTTACTTTGTCATCTCCCTATAGCATATGCATAACACACCATGGTGGCCTGGCTGGTAAGGACACAAGAGTTTTGGATTTGAATCCTGATTCCCTTGGTAGACTAAACCATGGTACCAATGTCCCAGAGCTAATTTGAATTCACGAGCAATCTACTCCATCTGTTGCAGCATCTTCTCTTCCAAATTGGTTTTCCATGTACCCTTTTGATTACTTAAAACTGTTTGTGGTTTTTATTTCTTTTACAAGAAATGGTCCTAGAATGTCGTTGGTGGTCCTAACTCCTGAGGACTTGCACATCCATGTTTTTACTGTTCATGTTTTCTGGTTGCTTCCTACCCTTTATCTTGCATAATGTATTCACAAATTTGTCAATTTAACTTGCTAGTTGGTTAGTTCATCAGCGAGTAGCTGTTTTGAAGAAAAAAGGTTTTTTTTTTTTTTTTCCATAAAAAAGGAAAGAAAATATATGAGAGATAAGTTCATTCATATGTTTCTTGATTTAATCTGATCTGTAATTCAACTCTATTGGCTTTCCCAGGCATATCAGATGCGTGATGCTGGGGCTGTTATTCACAGTCATGGAAGGGAGTCTTCTCTCATAACAATGATTCATCCATCCTCAAAACAGTTTCGAGTAATTCTCTGAACTTTGATGATCATGATTTCGAACAAAAAGTTTCACTCTTGCCTTTCTCCCCATGTTCTCTTAGTTTGATGATCATTTTATGGGTATCTGTTGGGTCTCTGTGACCTAATCTTTGATATTGATTTCAAGTTGTTGAAGTGTTGAGTAGATACCTCATGGAGAATATTTGAACATTTTCAGTCTTTAGGGGAAATTGTGGACATGTTTTCTGCATTATTGAATTTTTAGTGAATAGAGTACAAACCTTCATTGATACCATATTGAAGAGAAGGGAGAGAGATTTGAGGACACCATGTGTTAGAGAGCAAAATGATCTCCTTAACGTATTTTATTAAGGGCATAATAATACAAGTGGTATGGTGTCCTGATGGAGCACTGAAATAAAACTAAAAACACACACATATTCTGACAATGTAGTAAAAGAAAATGGTAGGAGTATTGAGCACAGGAATGTGAATAAGGTGACTCGCTATTGAAGAAAGGCAGGGGCTCCATGAATGTGGAGAATGTCTTGCTTGGACTCCACAAAAAACATTGCACTGTGTGTGGACTAAGGGACTTCTTGTGGAGTGCTGAGAATGGGAAAGGTTCCCCCCTAAGTCAGAGGAGAACACAATGGAAACTAAAGAAAGTGGGAGGTCTTCAAATCAGAAAGCTTAAGAATTTTTCAAAATAAAGGTGCTAACCATTGCAAAAATATATATGGTGAAGGAAACAAAAGGTTCAACCTGAGTGACACTGACACCATACGAAGTGAAAATTGGAACAGAGTTGAACAGAAGTGATTCTAAGCTGTATATACCAGATTAGCAGAAAATATCACTTCCAAGATCTCCATGCAGTTGCAACAGAGAAAACAAAAAGAAGAAGAAGAAGAAGAAGAAGAAGAAGAAGAAGAAGAGGAAGGAAAAGAAAAGAAAGAAACAAAGAAGATAAAGGGGATGTACAATGAGATTTCAATAATTTATAGGCCATCACACCACTAGCAAAAGACAGAAGCAGGGCATTACAGCACTAGTTTCCCAAAACGTCACACTCTACAATCTTCAGCCATCATAAGTTAAGAGAAAAAAGTCTTAATCATAAAAAATAACCATATGTAGTTCCATAAGCATCATGGTGTGCCATAAAGGCTGTTATGTAAAGGTGACAGTGGCAAGCGTTACACGTTACGAGGTCGTAAAGGCCGTAACAACCATTATGCAAAAAAATGACTTGTAACCACCATTAAACGCCCGTTATGCCCCCTAAAAAGGCCATAACAGCCCTGTAATGGTCTGTTACGGGGCGGATACAGGTTTTTTGATTATTTTTTTTTCAACATTACAGAGCAAATACAGGTTTTTCCTTCGAATTAAAAGAAGAAGAAGAAGAAGAATAAGAGACCGTAAAGGCCGTTACAGGGGCCATAACAACCGTTATGACCCATATCGTAAAGGTAACAGTGGTGGTCGTTTCAGCCACCATTACCATTACGAAATACCTTGATAAGCATGACCTGTATATATAGCCCTTCAAAAACCTACTCCCCTAATTAAAATAGAAACAAAAGGTAGCTTGTTAAACAAGTCTTAACACAAAAGGAAACTTTCTTAACTTGTTTAAAATAGGAAACTATCTAACCCATTTCTGTGTAGATAATGAATGTGGGGGTTCTTGCGTAAATTGTGGGTCACGATTGATCTCAACTGTGGTTGGTGGAGGTTGGTTGCATCACTAAGTGTAGGCGTCACTGTGTTTGGTCCACGTGCTTGTTCCTCTTTGGAGTAAACCTTTGGCTTAAAGGAGAAATCCACCATCAAACCATCCTATTTCTTGTAGGAGCTTGGATGAAGAGTGAAGATTTTTCCAATAGTTAAATCTTCCTATCTTAGATCATATGGATATATCCATTTATTTCTCTCTTTAATCTCAAGTTGATTCCTTTCATGTCACTCATGCAAATTTATACCCCAGGATATAATGATACAGATTGCCCCAGTTGCCAATTCTCACTTAAAGATCCTCTTCAAAATTCAGCTATCATTGGTATCATAATGTTAGGTTCAATTAAAAAAAAATATCTCTTCATGGTTTTTCTAAGATCCTCTTGCCAGCTTGTTTCAAAGTGCTGCTCTTGCTTGTCCATCGAAAAAAGAGTGTATTTCTCCTGCCTTCTATGTTGTTTTGATCTTGTGTATTCTTTGGTTAGAAGCTTATGTGCTTTTCTTTTTATCCTACGGATGGTTATGCTTTTCTTTATTATGCTTCTCTACCCTTTTTTGGCTGCATTCTTCATCCCTTGGTGTTTGTGAGCTCTCACCCTATTGTTGCAGATAACTCACATGGAGATGATAAAAAGAATTCAAGGGCATGGTTATCACTATGAGCTTGTGGTAACAATAATAGAGAACACTGCCCATGAGGGCGAGCTCAGTCTCTTACATAAGCAATACGTTCACATGACCCGTTGTGTTTTTTCAGCATAGCGGGTCTTTTGATTTTACTTTTTACTCAGTATCTGTTTTAATTTATTTATTTGTTAATTATATTGAAAGGGCACATGATAGTTGCCTTTACCTCTCTTGCTTTATGATTCTATATTTGTGTACTGGCAATTGAAAACTAAGCAAATGGATTGTGGTTTGATGTTGTTTTATGCTTTTCATCTATTTCCATATTAGGGCTCATCTAGATAGTGGGAAAAGAAAAGAAAAGAAAAGAAGGAAAATTGTAATGATTATCCAATGGTAATTTACCAATATTCCATGAGCACTAATGAAATATGAGCGCCCATGGATTTTATTTTTAGGAGTCGTATTTGGATAGCAAGTGAAAATTTCATAATGCTCTCGCAATAATCACCTCGTATCTTGTGCATAAGAATTTAACTATGGTGTTTGGGAAATTGTGAAACAAATCGGTGAAACACATTGGAAAACGCCTGATGAAGAGAAAGGTTTTGTGGAGTCCCAATTAGCCAAAATCTCAAGATCTATGGCAGGCTAGATGCCATTGAGCCACAGTGACCTAGGGGTCGAGATGTGCAATTTTGATTTGAGTAACTCCACATAGTTTATGTTCACATATTCCGTGTAAGGGCCTTGATTACAAAGAAGGAAGGGTGAGGCACCATTTCCCAGTTGTATAAATGTACATTATCTACTTTACAGAATTTGGGATTAGTGGGATTTATTTTTAGATTATTGCTTCAAAATAAATGAATGAATAGAACAAAAAAAAAAAAAAAAAAAAAAATCAGAATTATAACAAGGGAGGTGTATAAGAAGGGGATTGTAGCAACATAATATGCAAAATGCAACATAAAATAAAGTAGTAAATGAGTCACTTAGATCAACCGAGGGCCTAGAGATGTGAGTGGAGTGAAAAGAATTTTGACACTCTTCTAAAAGAGGAGATGATCCGAATTCTTAGATCTCTGACTGTACTCTACAAAATTTTCTATCGCAAGACAGTGGGGCATGATCAATGTATGAGCACAAAAGGAAGAACACTTGTACTTCTCGAGTAGAGAAGATAACTAGAGTTCTTTGATCCACGACCTACTCTCAAGACCCCTCTCACATGGAGCTTGGTGAAGGAGAAGACCTTAGAGAGAGGTCACCCTTGCTCTTTAAGGCTTCCTCACTTAGACTTGGGAACTCGTGATGACCAATCCTTAGAGAGATGGGAACATTTTACCCTTTTCTCCAAGGCTTCCTTCCACCACAACTTATTAGTATGTTGGAAATGAGAGGAGAGGAGAGGAGAGTATTTATAGGTGGAGCTAATGGCATTGTAGTTATTTTGGAGTTGGTGAGGGTCAAAAGTGCAGATGGCTTGCTATGTTGGCTCTTGGATACAGGACACCTCTCATTGGGTGATTGGGGATGTAAAACTAATAATTTGGGGGGGGGGGGGGGGGGGGGGGCGGAGGCGGCTTAGAAATGTCCACGATAAGTGGTGTCTGATTGGGAAAAAAAAAGAGGAAAATAATGTCAAATTAAGGCTGTCATTAAAAGTAAAAATATAATTTTCGCCCCAATCTTTGACTTATTTATGACACCGAAGCAAGGTATTCCGTATCGATAATAGTGGGCATAACGGTCTCATTGTTACTACCGATACAGAGGCATGACGACTTTTACGACCCCGTAATGGTTCAAAAATTTGTTTTGCTCGAAAAATATCTAGAAAATCTAACATAATGTAAATATTCCAAATCTGTAGTAATTTTTTTTGCAATATGTTTATGGTAGCATAACGGTCCACACTTTGGTGAGAATGTTGTATTGGGTTGTCTGGTGAATTTATGAACATGGTTATGTATCTCAAATGTTTACACATTACAATTGAACATTAGAATTAGAAATTGGAAAAAAAAAAAAAAAATGTATATATACAACTTTTTTCGATTTTTTTAAACATGTTTTTGAATTAAATCTCCAAAAATGTGACCACAACTTAGTAGCAGAAACCTTCCACCAAGGTGCCACTCCCCTTTCAGACTCATGTTTCAGACTCACACCATCTCTCCCACTTCATAGGCTTTTACAGTAGATAAAATTTTCAAAGATGCTTCCCATAGCTCCATAATCCACTCCCACTTCATCTCATGCTTTGCGCATCTGGTATTCCTTCTATTAATGTCTTTTTGAAAGTTTAAAAACCAAGCAGTAACAAAAGATTCAGGACAGTGGTGACAAAATATGTATTTATGGCTGTAGAGGAAATTAAAAAAAAAAAAAAAAAAAAAAAAAAAAAAAACAAAGGTTCTTGTATAAAAGGGGTGCTGTGGTAGAAGAAGTGCATACTATAGTGTGGAAGAGAGCATCACACATTATCCTCCAATGCAATTTACTTTTGTTGCACTACATGCTTATGTACCAAAAGGGCAACTTGCCTTTCATTCTTTCCAAAAGGGCAACTTGTCTTTCATTCTCTCTCTTTTTCTTTTTTCTTTTTTTTCTTTATAAATTTTCTTGACAGCTTTTCTGAAATTTGGTTTGAATTGCATTAGGTGGCAGGCTATCGTTATCTCTTTGATGCTGCTATCAAGCTCCACCAGTTGGGTTTGGACTGGTCTCGTCCAAGTGATGGTCCAGTTCATAATGTCAAAGGTATGTGGGGTGGTGGTCGAAATATAAATAGGGCTGTGAAAGCGGTTCTGACTGATAACGATGTGGTTAAACCATCAAGAGTAAGTAGCAGCAATAGCCTTCTTCATATGTCATAATTCTTCATTATTCTGTTTTATTCTATATCATGCTTCTAATCATCATCATGGGATCATCCCAGCTACCTGGGGTCTTACTCACCTTGTGTGATATCATTATTTTGAGTTCATTGAATTCTAAAAGTATTGTTGATGAGCTCGTAACCTTTTGTCTTGAAATTAACTCTAATTTATTGAATGAACTTGAAATTTAATTTTCTTTAGCTGCTTGGGATATTTCGCAGAAATGTATACTTCTCGACATTGAAGGCACAACAACTCCAATTTCATTTGTTACTGATGTTCTTTTCCCCTATGCGCGTGAGAATGTGCGTAACCATT
Organism: Magnolia changhungtana; assembly: GCA_030180095.1. Taxonomy (NCBI): domain Eukaryota; kingdom Viridiplantae; phylum Streptophyta; class Magnoliopsida; order Magnoliales; family Magnoliaceae; genus Magnolia; species Magnolia changhungtana. Next base: position 1,714,460 of record JASAUF010000396.1, on the reverse strand, counting down.
TAATTGCCACATACAACAGTGAAGAAACACAAGATGATATCAAGTTGTTACGTGCCCAAGTAAGATTCTTCAGCTTTTGTCTATTCCATTTATGTTATGACTAGTTCTCTTATTTTCATGGTATGAACTTGATTTTTCTAATTTCGATCATAACTTTGAATATTTACTTGGGCAACCATCAGAAGTTCCATTCGTTACCTCCAGTTCATTTGCACTTCTGTTTTGATTCAATAGTCAATGTCACTCTAATTTCAGATGCCCTAGTCTCAGACAAGGGATGGCATTAATCAGGGACTAACATAAACCTACCATGGCCCAAAAAGCTAGGCTAGTCCACTCCTAGGTGGTTTGCTTGTGTATGATAAAAAAAAATGGAAGGCAGAAACAAATGACCAGTGGTCTCTATGCATGTGGACCACCTGATGAATACCAGTCTATTTTTCTGCCTGGGCACATTCACAGTGGGCCCCAAACGATGGTCCAGATTTCACACTAGTGTGCCATGTCCATGGTATGCCCAAGTTCCTCTTCAGACATGTCCTTGATGGTCAGTATGAGTCAAGGGAATGGCTCCCTGGCCTCTGATTTTTATATATAGGACACAATGTGAACAAAGACCCTTTTTAACATCCATTCTCATCAACAAGTTATCTATCAGAAGGAATCAAAGGAAGATGCAACAATTTATTCCAATAACTTCCAAGGAAACTTACTGTTCCTACATTTCTATCAAATTGATCATATAATGGCTACCTACATTCCATGGCATTGTATAACATTTGCGACAGGTAGAGGATGATTTGGATCAAGGTGTTGTTGCTTCTGTGCCCATCCCACCTGCTGATGGTGGCAAAGAGGCGGTGATTGCATCCTTGGTAGCTAATGTAGAAGCAATGATAAAGGCTGACAGGAAAATTCCTGCTCTAAAACAACTGCAGGTAATCACACTGGGTTTCTGAACAATCACTCTACCCTGCAAGGGCTTGTCTTTGGAACCTGCCTTTCATTTTAACAACTCGCTTGCATAAGAAGCTTTATGACACATTTGGCATGTGTGGGAGATCCTGACCATTCACCAGGTAGGGTAGGGCACATTCTGAACATCCCCCCGTCCAAACATCAGATTGTCCACCCATTTTCCAGGCCACACTCATATGACAGAAAGGGATGGATAGAAAAAATGACTGACCATTTTCAACTTATACATGTGGCCTACTTGATGAGTGGTCCAGGACATGCTCAGTGTGCCCTATTTGATGAATGAGAAGGATCTGGCACAGGTATACCACAAGGCGTGTGTGGTGTCAAACCCCAGCATCCATCTCATGCGAGAAAGTAAACTCAACAATCCTCCATTTTCTGTGTGCAGGGCCATATATGGAGAACAGGTTTTCAAAATAAGGAATTGCAGGGAGTATTTTTTGAGGATGTACCAGAAGCTCTTGAGAAGTGGCATGCAATGGGCATCAAGGTTATTCTACTTTTTCTTCATTTACTGTTCATGAATCCCATGGATTATTTTATATAACTTTTGAGAAATGCTACAGCGATTTGAGCAAATCATGTCCCGGGGATGATTCGTTCTAAAATAACAACACTTAATGGCCCTGCTTTTCATTCTTTTTTTTTTCTTTTTTTTTTTTTAAAGGACTAAAGATCTACAGAAGATTGTATGCTAAATTTTCAGACCATTTTCCTGTCAACATATACCACTTGAGTAAGAAATCGGTGCCGTGCAAAGGATAGGCCCACATGAAAACCATGTCATAAAAATCAGACTTGACTCCGCAACAGGTGGACCACACATTCCAATTTCATGTAGAATTGATGGTCAAACTCATAGGTGTGGCTCACCTAATGATTGGATCTGCCTCATTTTCAAGAAAAATTATTTTCATCATGTGGCCTACTGTTTGCATGGTATAAATGTCCTAGAAAAAGTGGCAAGTTGATCAGAAAAATTGAGCTGCATGCCAAGTAAGCATAGAGCTAGCTGCATGTAATAATTTCTTTTCACAAACAGGTTGCTAAGCCCAGCCGTGTGCATGGGATCGCATCTAAATGCCACCCCATGTGCTATTGTGGCATACATGTGAGAGCCAATCCTGTCATTTTGTGCCCCACTCTGTAGATGCTTTTAAAAATAATAATAATAATAATAAATTTATATGGTCCAAGTATCAAATGTGTGGCCCAGATGTAAGCTGAGTCAAACCATTGGCTCACTTGATGAGACTACTGTTCTGATACTTTTGCCATTTAATTTAAATTTTGGGGCCTACCACTTTCATGGTTTGGATGATTTAGGAAATGGCATTTTGATAAGAAAGATGGGGTTGTATGGGAATCTAGACCATCCAAATCTCCGGCCCAACTGTAGAGTGGAGCATAACTGAAAATTTGCACTGTGAAAAGTAATATTAACCATCTTATTTTTCCCGTTGAATTTGGATCACCCACTATTTTACTAGTAACCATCCATTTGATAGTCATTACTTGGATGATTAGGATTGCTTGGTTGGTGTGATATTAGACATATACTCCATCCAAGATAGGGCCCCAAAATTTGGATGGTCTGGACAGCTGTACATCCATTCATGTGTGAAGAGTCGCCACGATTTTCAAAATGGTGCTAAACTTTAGGTGTCTAATTCTAGCTTTCTTTACTCAAAAGATGAGCCAACAGGTGTCGTGCATTCGAAAGCAGATGGCTCTCAAAGGGGCAATTTGCCCGAATCATTGTAGCACCACTTGCAACTTTGCCTTCTACTTTTACAGTCTTAGGATGCTTTGGATGCACTGTTAACTTGAATTTCAGTTACTAGTCAAATAAAGTGGAAATATCCAAATCATAGTTTCATTAGCATTCACATGCAGTGTCTGGGGTTCAAGTTGTGACTGCATTACTTTCTAGTTGGACTTGGAGGGACACAAGTGCAATTTGATGGCTGCTTCCCTATTATGAATACTAGGACCTATTGACTTTGTTCACATTGTCATTGAACTGAATGATCATAATTCAATTCACTTTTGCATACAAATGCAGACTTATTTTGCATTTTCTGGAAAGTCATGGTGGCTGTGTTTTTTTTTTCTTTTTTTCAAATCTCAAACCATTTTATAATGAAGTTCCATTGATGGGATTAGTCACCACAATTGTTTATTGTCATGCAGGTGTATATATATTCTAGTGGTAGTAGGGAGGCTCAAAGGCTAATCTTCGGAAATACGGTGTATGGGGATTTGAGAAAATATTTGTGTGGATTCTTTGATACCATGATAGGGTATGTCTTCTTGGTCCACCCCATCAGAATATGCACATTTGTTCTGTATGTGTATTTCTATTGTTGCTGCATTTAGATCGATGAAAGTTGATTCATTTATTCTATTAATATGTGCAGAAACAAAAAAGAAGCCCGCAGTTATGTTGAGATCTCACAGTCTGTGGGAGTGGATAAGCCGTCGGAGATCTTATTTCTGACAGATGTCGTTCAAGAAGCTGTGGCTGCAAAGTTAGCAGGTAGATCTGCCTGTGGCTTCTCCAGAGAAAAAAAAAAGAAAAAAAGAAAAAGAGGACAAAAAATGCTTTTTTTTTTTCTTTCTTCATTTGAACCATTTGTATTACTTTATGAATGCAGATCTTGCATTTCATAAGAAAGGGTAGGGCTGCAGCTTGGGTTTGGATCGACCCAAGCCCGATTGAACCAACCCTAATTCCTGTTGTGTCCGGCTGGGTTGTCAAGGTCCTCAGGTTGGTTTTGGGTTGGAAAATGCCAACTCAATTTGAAATTGAGTTGGGTTCAGGTTGAGCAAATACAGGTCAGGTTAGGTCGGGTTGGGAATAATCACATGTATTTGGGCCGGGTTGGGTCAAGGACAGAGGAATTGGGGTTGGGTTTGGGTTGGGCACCTCAGGATGGGTTTTAGGTTGGGTTGCAGATTGTATCCTCTTAAGGTCGGGTTGCGCTCGGGTTTGACCCTCAACCCGACCCGACCTGCCTGAATTGTACCCCTATTAGAGGGTCCTTGTTGAATCTTTTCTGCATAAGGCTGCAAATTTTGGCCACATTGTGCCTGGCCTTTTCCGCTTTTGACATTTAATTTTTGTTTGATCTAAGATTATTTTACCCTAAATGGGGATGATCACATGTTACCAATTAAGTTGCCATGGAATCCTTTTTGTATTTAATGGTGAAGTTCCTAGTTGGTACCATGTAATGACTTGTGAGTAAACCTTTCTCTTTACTAATAGAACCTTTTCAATCTATATGTTTCAGGTTTGGAAGTTATGATCTCCATCCGTTCAGGAAATGGACCTCTTCCAGAAAACCATGGATTTAAAACCATTAAATCCTTCTCAGAAATCTGAGCTGAAATAATGTATGTTTCCAACTATTGACTTTATGTATAGATCTACTGTATGGATTTATCCAGTAACCAATAAAATTTGCTGTTGATGGGTTTGCACCTTTGCAAATTGGTCGAACTTTTTTTTCCTTCTTTCCTTGAGTTGCTATGACACCATAAATTGTACGGAAAACATAACATCATATGCACAAAACCAACATGTTTTTGAAAATTTGCAAGCGTATTGGCAAGGTATTGCGACAAAGTATTGCATTCCATGCATTTCTGGAGACGCCTCAACATGAAGCATTGGGTTGTCTAAGAAGTCTGTTGTTTGAGAATGTATGCGACTCTCTCTCTCTTTTAGGGGGGGGGGGGGGAGGCTGTGTTTGGCTGTTCAATAATGTGGAAACGATCAAATTGCAACTACCTTAACTGGCATCATATTCAGGGACTTGGCTCTAAATAGCAATCATGATAATGCCGACTTGAGAGGAAAGTAATTGCAATTTGGGAGAAACTTCCTCACCAAGGCCACTAGGGAAGGTAAACACAATTGGAATTCAATTCAACAATGCATCTAAATGCAGTTTTAATTATTTATAAAGCACAGGAGTCTTAACAAGTTGCTGAACACTTTCTTAACAGAGAAGAACATAAGACAGCTCGAGGGAAATTGGGATAGACACGCCATGTTTTCCTCCCTACAAGTTTAGTGAGACTATGTACTTGAGACGACACCCAAGCTGGTGGCCAATCGGACAAAGCCATTTGTTGCAACCTTGAGGATGTGGGTCCAGTCCTAGCTTACTTCTAAGAATTATATATACATACATACATGCAGATACACTGCACACACATATGAAAGGTTCTAAAAGGAGTCGTATGATTCTCAGGCTGCATACGATACTTGATACACAGGCAACTGGAAATTGCACTTGTCGTATATATTAACTCAAAATAAAAGCAACTAGATGTGCAGTCTAATACAAGCAACTAGGTGTACAGTCCGCTGCTGCTGAATCACAATCTCAAGATTAGTTCCTGATCTCTGATCGGTGGGCACTTGTTTGTTGATTGGATGTTTTTTCATTCTTTACTGTCCACTAAATGTCCACTAATCAAACACTCAGATAATCAAATAAGCTTAGTTTTTGGTTCACGATACATATAAGCTGGGCGCCCATAATTTGGACTGTTTAATTTGACAACCTGTATGCCAAGTGTGCAATTTTAAGTATTTTTTTAGTGCCTGTGTATCATCCATCACACTCCGAGAGTATCAAAGTTTTTTACTATATTTCTAAGGTGGCTTGTCCCCTTGGTGGCCAAGCTGCTTTGCCTTTGCCTCCACTGCATGGTGATCCAGATCATTCATCTAGTCCCTATTTAATAGGCCACATAACAAAGCTCACAGACCCAAGATCATCACCACCCATAAACAGGTCAGTGAGAATTTTTTTTCCCTGGATTGCTTCCACCTAAACCATTTATGAACGGTGAAATTTCTGATAAGCCAGGTTCTATGAGGGTAGCCAATCTAAGATGTGACCCTGTATACAAACAGTCTAGATTGACACGTGGTGACGCAGAATAGGCAAGCAACTAGGACATGCCCTCCACCCTAGCATTTCTTATAAAAAATAAAACCATAGCAGAAATCAATTCATCACTCTCATTAAATTCATCCCTGAGATAAATGAAGAAAAAAAAAAAAACATGGTAGTTGGATTTTCCAATCTTGGGACTTAAAAATCCAAGACACCGACTTAATGCCCGCTGGCCAGTCCTGTAGAAGACAGGAGAGTCAAGATTCCTTGCCTGTACTTCCAGTCACCTTTTGCCAGCTGGCAGGTAGCTGAGCTACGAACAGCACAATCACATGTGGGAAATGCAGTACATTTCTCTCATGTGTCTCTTTAAAATTTCAACAATCTTTTCAACTTGTATGCTAAAATCTACATGGGACCCAACTCATATTAATGGGACATGGACTACTCTCTCCCTTCAGCAATCACCCCTCTTATCAACTCTTTGTATTTATTATCTGATCTGTCCTAATGCTTGAAGACAGACATGGTCAAGCTCCATTGGAAAATGCCTTCTTCTTCTTCTTATTATTATTATTTTCTTTTGGTGGAGAAAATTGCCTTCTTTTCGACCCCCAATAACAGCAGAAGAAGAGCTTTTTACAGTATAAATGCAGATTAAATTAAGAAACAAGATATTGTGGTTGGAATCTCTAAAAATCACAGATGCTTGACAAAACTGAAATGATTGTGAAGAACCCATTTGGAAGAAAATGCAAAAGAACTGAATCGGTGCAAGAATAACTGGTTTTTCTCCTTCTCATATAAGCATATAACATCACAGAAAACACCCCTCAATGAAGAAAGATGAGAACAGAAAAAGAAATAAGAAAAGAAAACATCTTATATTGATAAAAAAGCAAAGTGGGATATTGAAAATAGGGTGAAAAAAGGAGATCAAAAACACCATTTGAAGCAAGATCTCTGTAAATAATCCACAACCCATCTTTCATCAACATTGCCAAAATTCTTACAGATCTCAAGAAGAATTCGCCGTCGCCCGAGGAGATGTCAACGGAAAGAGCGGCAACAGCTGAGGCTCAGACTCTCGTGGGGTTGAGATCGGTGACGGGTGCAAATAAAATCCTTTCTCGGCGATCGCTCTCTCCTCAGCTGAAACCCCACTGGAATCAATCATCACCATCGGCCTATTAAATGGATCGGGGATCAACGGCGTAACAGGGCTGAGAACAAGGGAGGGAAAATCAAGCATGCTTGGGGAGAGGATCTCAGGTTTCCTTGGTGAGAACCCGTTGTTACAATTGACATGGAATCCAGGCATGAGTGGGCTGATCTTGAAGTTCTTGAGGCTGTTTCTCCTCTCATAGAGCTTGAAAGCTGGTTTCTTTGGGCCTGTCTTGATGGGCGGTATCGATGTTTTGGATGGATCGACGGTCTTGGATGCTTGTTTGGTTGTCTCAGAGGAGCCTGTGAGCATCTGGACTACTTGCTTGAAGGAGGAGGTGTCTGCTTGGATGAAGGTTGTTGGGTATGAATTGTTTTCAGCTCTTGTGATGGTTTTTGGGGTGAGAGGTATCCCATTGCTACTGCTGCTGCTGCTATTTGGAGAGGTTTGAATGATAGATGAGTTGTCTTTGTCTTGAGGTTTTGAGGGATTTTCCATTGATGGGTAGCTTTTTCTTTTTGCGAGAGAGAGAGAGAGGGAGAGAGAGAGAGAGAGAGATGAGCTGGGCTTGAGTTGGGTGGGGAGAAATAGGGGATAGAGAGAGAGAGAGAGTGAGAGAGATGTGGAAGAAGGTTGATCTGATCAAAGTCTCTTCCACTCTCTCCTCTTTCCCTTTTGAAAATTGGACAACACTAGGGTGATGGTTCACCACCATTTTCAAAATGGAAGTTGATCCAGTATCTCGAGAGATATGGGAGGTCCCGAACCGCCATGGCATTGCTGGACTTATGAAATTACACGGACTAGATCAAAACCATTCATTCGGTAGGTCCTATGCCAAATGAGCTGTAGATAAATTTTTAAAAAAATCACAGAAAATCTTTGATCTTTAGCATCAAAATAGAAATGGAAAGACAAAAATCAAGAATTATTCACATTCAGTAAGAGAGTCCATTTATTAGATGGTTATGATAGTCTTGATCAAGATGGTGAGTTGTTACTTTCTTTGCACATATGTTTCTAAAAGTGAGCGTTATCTCTTCTGAGTACAGCACAAATCACTACCATGAACGTGTGATACAATCCTAGCCATCCAACTAATGGAGAGTGAAATAAATGGCCGGTGGTCCAAATTGAGCTGTCGAAGCCAAAACATTTATACTGTCTGACCATCGTGATTGAAGCTAGCCAGACACCCGTGCATGTATGCCACGTGTCCGGTGGTGGTCCGCAAGGTTCTGGAAATGGTGGTGAACTACCCAGAATAACCTAGCAATCATATGGTACGTGTTTGCTTCTGATTGGGTGTGGTATGTGAAAGATTCAAACGGACTTAAAGCGGAATTTAAATGCAAGTAAGAAGGGCGATTGGCCATCTGAGAATTTGGCCTTGTAAAGGTCGCCACCGTATTTAACATGTCCCCTTGACTTTAGAGCTGACTCCTCTCTCTTTATTTATGAGAGAAAAGACTCTATACTCCGCCAGACGTTGTTAGGTGATACGCGGACACTTATAAATTGCATATTTGGATTGTAACTCAGATCAAACCATCCAAATTATGGGTCCTATTTTTGATATATCATGAACTGAAAATAACTTTTATTTGTTTATCTGACAATCTGATTGGAGGGCACATATTGGACAGTTCAAAAATGAAGAATATCCAATGGTCCTGTTTCAACAAACAAGCGTCAACCAATCAGGGGTTAGGATTGTTCAATCAATCTGATTTGTGGACTTTTTTCTTTGGTTTTATTTTTAGTCAATGCATGCCTCGAGTTTCTTCGTATCAAGTGTCATACGCTACCGGAGTATCAAATGACTCTCCGTATTATAATACAAATTTCCATCACTAGTATTCCAGATTTACCCTCAGCTTAGTAAAGAAAGGGGCAGTATCAGTTGTTTTTTTTTTTCAAGATTAACATGTTTAAAGGTCCTGACGCATCAGAACGTGAATACTGTGCTGATGCATCTTTTGTACAACTGAGGAACACGTTACGGTCATCCAGACCGTTGACATTATTCTTGTTCTGATGTATCAATACCTCCTTATAATTCCTCTTGGTCACTTTATCCACAGTGCAAGTGGAAGAGTGATGTATCAATCAGGTCCATTCATCCAGTGGGCCCCACGACGGATGACTTTTTATTTCAAAGTGCCAACCTATAAGACAATCGTATGCGTTACTTTTCTTTAACTTCCTAGTTGAAAGTTTGACGTTTACTGTTGTTTTTCTATAACATCACTTTGAAAGATCAGGTCTGATGGCGAGACCGTTTACATTTATATGTATTAATTAAACATTTTCCATCCACATGGCCAGTTTGGTCCGTGGAATTGAATGGTATTGAATTGTATTAGATAGGATTAACATCATTATTGCACAATAACGACATGTTTGGAAATACCATGATATGGAGCCATCCAATCCCATGTTTTGGAAAACACCAAATTAAACAAAATCATGTTTGGCAGACCATGGAGTTGTAATCAAGGGACCAAATTTACAGCGGATCTCATTCACTTGTACACATATACAACCAGAATGTCACTTGTAAATAGTGTATATGGATGAATGACATGGACATGCGCATGCATCAATGTAAGGCCCACATGTGTAATAAATTTCAAAATCATTGAAAATCCTACACGAGACTAAATGCAATTCCATCCCACCTAATCCCAACCTTTCCCATTCTCTCAAATACTTAGGGCGTGTTTAGTCGGTTGCATTAGGTGAGATTAGAAGAGATGGAACTAGTTTTAAGGTAATGATAATGTTGTCGATAGATGGGTTGGAGTTCCACGGCATTGCAACATCCCGAGACACCTTTGACGGTCTATTTGGATAAGTTGGGTATTGCAACATCCCGAGACACCTTTGACGGTCTATTTGGATAAGTTGGAATATCCAAGGACAATGATGGTTGTCATGTTTGGCTAGCAATGATGAAGACCCACTAACTGTGGTGGATGAGATGCCATGGATTGTGACGAAGACGCACCGCATTTATGTTTACGTCACCACATTCTATAGGGCCCACAGTGATGTATGTATTACATCCACACCGTCTATCCATTTTACAAGATCATTTTAGGGCACGGGTCCAAAAATGAAGAATATCATAATCTTAAGTGGACCACACCACATAAACTAGTAAGATTTAACATCTACCATTGAAAACTTCTAGCAGGCCAAAGAAGTTTAGAATCAGTCTGATATTTGTTTTTTACCTTCGCCCAGGTCTGTGTGACCTTATGAACATCTTAGATGACAAATAAACATCAAGATGGGCCTTAGGAAGGTTTCGACAACGAGAATCATTATCCTCGCTACTTTATGTGGTGTGGTCCACTTGATCTTTTTATCTATCTCATTTTTTGGGTTTATGGCTTAATATGATCTCTCAGAATGGATGAACGGTATGGATATAATACAAATATAATAGTGGGCCCCATGAAACTTAGTGACACCCATATACCACCATGCAACATACCAATTTTTCTTCTTCTTGAATCCATGCGAGATTCACTCGGTAATTGTAAATCCAGCAGGATTGGGAGAATTCAAATTTCTATCTAGTTTAGTTTCCAAAGTCTTGAACCAATACCACCAAAGCTAATAACCAAACATGCATGAAGTTTGCACCATTGATTTTTCTAATTCAATCCCATGTAATTCTCCCTAATGCAGCTGGCCAAATAGGCCCTTAAATGGAATTGTCTGGGACCAAATGCAATTCTATCCCACCTAGTCCTGTTTAATTCCATCGAACATTTGGAGATGATGGGAAATGTTAAGGGGGCGTTTGGTGCAGGGTATTAGATTGGATTAGGTGGGATAGAATTGCATTTAGTCTCGTGCAATTCCATCCAACATTTGGAGAGGTTATGATTAGGTGGGATGGAATTTTATATAGTCCAATGGAATTGCATTTGGTTTCATGTAGGATTTCCATGGATTTTGAAATTCACTACACATGTGGGCCCCACAATGATGCATGCGTTTATTCATGTCGTTCATCCGCATACACTGTTTACACATGAGATTTGGTTACATACGTGTACAAGTGGACCACATTCGCTTTGAATTTGGTCCATTGATTACAATTCCATGGTCCACCAAACATGATTTTGCTTAATCTGGTGTTTTTTGGTAGCAAAATTTTTATCTCAAACATGGGATTGGATGGCTACAATACCATAGAATTTTCAGGTATCCAATCATTGTGCAATAATGATGTTAATCCCATCTAATACAATTCAATACCATTCAATTCCACATACCAAACACGCCCTAGGATTAGGTGGGATGTAATTTCATTTAGTCCTATGGAATTGCATTTGGTCCCATGTTAGATTTATATAAAATTTGAAATCAAGTACATATGTGGGCCCCACATTGATGCATGCTTTTATCCATGTTGTCCATTCATATACAACGTTTACACGTGACATTCTAGTTATATGTGTACAATTGAACAACAATTGTTTTGAATTTGGTCCGTTGTTTACAATTCCAAGGTACACCAAACATGATTTTGCTTAATCTGGTGTTTCCCCATAGCAAAAATTTTATCCCGAACATAAGATTTGTTGGCTATAATACCATGGAATTTCCAAACAATGAATAATAATGATGTTAATCTCATCTAATACAATTCAATACCATTTAGGGCCTGTTTGACCAAGCAGGGTGGATGGGATAGGTTGTATTAGGATGGATTGGAAGGAGCAATCTCGGGATTTGGCCGGGCGTGCCAAACAGGCAGAAGTTGGAATAGCAATCCCATGGGATTGCCAGAAATCCACTGACATCACCACCATTACCTTGAAATCTACCCAATCCCTCTTAATCCCATCTATTTTGCTTGGGACATGTTTGGTTAGACAGAGCAATCTCGGGATTGGTTGATGTAATCCCGGGATTGGCCAGGCGAGCCAAACATACTCGGTGGTGAACTCCCTGGATATAGCAATCCCGTGGGATTGCAAGCAATCCACTGACACAGCCATTATTACTTGTCATCCAACCTAATACAATCCAATCTCATGGGATGGGCCCGTCCAAACACGCCCTTAATTCCATAGACCAAACACGCGTGTTTGGTTGTGTTTGGTCCATGGAATTGAATGGTATTGAATTGTATTAGATAGGATTAACATCATTATTGCACCATGATTGTATGTCTGGAAATACCGTGGTATGGTAGCCATCCAATCTCATGTTTGGGATACAATTTTTGCTATGGAAAACATGAGATTAAGCAAAATCATATTTAGTAAACTTTGAAATTGTAACCAACAAGCCAAATTTACAACAGAGGTCTTTCACTTGTACACGTATATAACTAAAATGTCACATGTAAACGGTGTATATGGATGGATGGCATTAATAAACACATGCATTAATGTGGGGCTGTAGTGGATTTCAAAATGACGGAAATCTTGCATGAGACCTTTACCATCCTCTCTAAACGATTGGGTGGAATTTTAGGGACCAAATTCAATTCTATCCCACCTAATCCCTTCTTAATGATAGCCTGGGCGAACTAAATGAACGGCCCAAATGATAAATCACCCTTCCACGTGTGCATTTAGATGTGGTCCGTAACGGACCGTCTAACACGTGTCTCAACCAAACGAATTGTACGATGGAGCGGATTCGGTGATCCAGAGGGACGGCATTTTCGTGCTTCCATTTCATTACAAACAAGTGACATTCATGGATGAGATCTAAACCGTTAATTTGGTATCTTGAATAGCGAATGGGCCATGGTCCACAGATCACAATGTCTCCTTGACAGAGGAAAACCCCACTCATGGATGAGATATCAGATCAAAGCAATTTTAATGAAGAGCAATCAATGATGGATACATACTTTGGGCCCACATGTTTGGACTGTATACACGTGTTTCCATTACAGACAATTTGGACCGTCTTTTAGTAATCCAGTCGTTGGCCTGTTGTCTTCCACCATGGATATCTATGCCTCAAGATTCTCCTCCATAGAAGTTTCCTAAAACTTTCGATTTGTGGCCGACAGATAGATGTATGAGAAGAGAAATAAAAGAACGCTGCATATTCAACTGAAAAAAGTTCTACTATCTTTAGTGAGATATTTTTGGGGCATGATCCATCGAATATAGGAATCAACAGAACAATGGCCTGGATTATCAAAATGTAGGTCCCACTTGTCAGAATTGAACCAATGTGGACCGTGCATACAATACCTCTCGAATGCTATCGCGGAGCAGTGTCTTTTCTCAATATTACATTTCAACGGACTTTGGGTCGAGAGCCTCTGTTCTGAGAATTGAATCACTTGGTCAGACTGTAACAGGAGGGAAACTTTGATACTCTGTCTGAGTGTGATGCTTCATACGCAGGCACTAAGAAATTATACACTTAGGATGCAAGTAACCTAAAGTAAACCATCAGACGAGTCAAAAACCAAAAGTTACACTGATTTAAATTCACTAACCAGAAGATTGATGGACGTTTATTTGACGGTTAAAATGAAAATCAGTCAACGGTGAGTATTAAACAAAGATATATGTCCACGGAGTGGTGTTTATAATCTCTTGGCTTGAGTTTTGAATGATGACCTATTTACCGTAATTTAGACGGTTTAATTTGAGCTGATACATGCCACGTGTACAGCTTCTCAATGCCTGACTATCGATCTTTATGCTCTGCCCGAGTATCAAATTAGTTGCTCGGAAGTTGAAAACTCAAAACAAAAGACAGTCTCTGTTACGGCTGCTCAACAGTAGCCAGATTTTAATTTTCAACTTCAATATTATTAAAAATGAGAGATTACCTCTCTCAGGTTGCACTACAAGTTAAGATTGCTCCTAGTTGCATTGGGAAACTTAGACAGTCCAATCCATTGATCCAGACTGTTCATTAGGTCCAACGCACTTATCATCGTGGGCCATCAAGGAAACTTCACATCAATCTGACAAATATTAAGCATCGATCAAATGGGATTTATATATGAATGGTCAAGATTGTTTACATAAAATATGTCCAACCAAAAAATCTTATCCATCCATTTGTTAGAGTCAATCAAGGATTGCTCATGATTCTAAAAGAATCACTTTTGTTAGGGATTGTAACCATCTCATCCATGCTTGGAAAAGGGATGCCTAAATGAAAATAAGGCCAAATCAAGTACATCTTGATCGTCAGATCAGTGCCATTGTCGTATGGCTGAAATGAGTTCTGGACTTAATAGACAGTTCAGATCAATTGATTGGACTGTTAAACTGAACTATGCAACTAGAGCACTGAGCATTTATTTAGAAAAACCGAAAGAAAAGAAAAATAAATAGAAGAGAAAGATGATGTACTGATCATCAAAATTGTAACTTACCCTGGGAATGCAACATATCACACCTATCATGCAATCATAACCATCTAAATGTTGGCTATCAAATGACTGGTTAAAAGTAAAACAGTAAGTGTCCCAAAATCAAAGGAAAAATTAGAAGGTTAGTTTTATCTTATTAATGAAAATTTTGAGCTATGGTTCATCTACATTTCGGTCAAACATATGGACAGTCTAAATTGCTGCAGAACTATGCCACCTAAATAATTTAAGAGTCACGCTACCTTTTAAATGGTGCTGAGCTAACTTGAGAATCTAGCTCTGTTTTAACATTTCCACATCAGGCGATGCTAACTTGTAACATACTTAATTGTGATGTTCGATCCTTTGACATTTGGTTTTGGGAAGTGGACTTAGTCATAAATAAATAGTATTTGTCCATTAAGGTCTATCCACATGGAGTCCACTTAAAGAGAGAGGGAGAGACAAGTAAAAATCAAGTAGCCGAAACAAGGCTACATGAAGATGTAAACGAGCTTAAATTTAAGAGTGCACGTGGTTCGGTTTGGTCCTATTTTGGGATGAAATTGGAACTGAACTGTTCTTAACGATTCTAGGAAAATTAGAATTGGAACCGAACTGTTTGCACCCTAAAATTGAATTGGAATCCGATCGTTAAAAACCAGTTCGGTTTGATTCAATTATATGATTCTAAGATTTTTATAATCTAGTCTAATTGCATGGTTTGTTTTTATAATCCAAACTAATTACATGTTTTTTTTTTTTTTATAATCCAGCCCAAGTTCCTCTATTGAAAATTTTCATGTAAAGTAATTTTGTCATAGTCTATTTTTATAACCCTTTCATGTTCTCAAAATGATTTTGCCCCAATGTTTATAAGCGTTGTGATTCATTTGATGGATGGTCCAGGTTTTTTTTTTTTTTTTTTTTTTTTTTTTTTTTTGTTTATATATATATATATATATATATATATATATATATATATATATATATGACCAAGGGTTCCGGTTTCAGGTTCGGTTCTATGGTCCGGTTTATAGTCTGGTTGGATTCTACATAACCTCAAATCAAGAATTGAATCGAACTAACCAGTTTTTAATTTTTGAAATCGGAACCAATGCACTTTAGAAATGAACCAAACCGTGCGATTTGGTCGTTCCGATCTAGTTTACTGGTTCTACCAATTCCATGTACACCCTTACTTAAATCTGTAATAAAAGATTTAACTATACATAAAGAAAAGAGGTGAGATGTCGACCACATACAATTACCATAGGTAATATTAGGTAGGAGTGTCAATGGGCCAAGCTTATGCCTAAAAAAATCAAAATTTTGAATAGGGCTAGCCTGACAACCCAACCCGTTGACAACCCTAATATTGAAAGAGAGATGGCCTTATTTTTCATAAAATGACTTCTCTTATCATTTGACCATTTAAGGTCATGTGCTATGACAAAACTAATTGCAAGGATAAATTACTCCGCTACTGCTTTACTAGGGGTGTACACGGGTCGGGCCGAGTCGAACTGGCCTTAGCCCGTCCAGGCCCGTTCAATAGCCACACAAGGCCCGAACCCGACCGGGCCAACATCTCTAGCTCGAACCGGGCCGACGCGAGTTCGGGCCAGTTTCGAACCTGAGTTCGGGCCAGTTTCGAACCTTACAGTAAGTTCATGGGAAGGGCTTTGGCTGGTAATCCGCGTCCCATTACAAATCCCTCGATCAGCGGTTTAGATAGTTGAACTATAGACTCCACAAAAAAATCTAACCAATCAGGACATTTATATACATTTACATACATTTGACAAAGCATAAAATAAAACATTTTATACAAATTAAATACTGATCATACATCGGTCGTAAGCCGAAGTCGGGTCGGGCAGGGGCGAGTCGGATTGAACCGAGTCGGGCCGAACTAGGAGGTATCCGAACTCGGCTTGAACTCACTTTCGGGCCTAGAAAATTGGTCCGTCCTGACCCGAACTCAGTTCCGAGTCGGGTCGAGTCGGGCTTTTTCGGGCCGGGTCGAGCGAGCTAACCGGGCTAGCCCGGTTTGTGTACACCCCTATGCTTTACTTATATAGGATGGATTTTTATTCAATACAAACATGGGAAATGATCACAGTCATTCAATTGCTCCATGAGAACATGTGTTGATGATTCGCTCTTAAAAAAGCATTCCTCCATGAAAACCAACAATTAAAATAATCTACCCAATTACAGTGAATTTTTCAATAACTACCCATGCCTATCACCCTAAGCTAGAGACTCATTGATTACTACAAAATTTTAAATCCAACCATTTATTTTATAAGCTGGCTCACTAGACATTCCACACGCATGTCAAATTGGCACGTGGGGTGTGTACTTTTTAAAGAAGCATTACACTAACAACTTATGTTATACAATCTTATTCTGAATGAATTGCATTGCTCGTGTATCGCATACGATATTAAAATCAATAAATAAAGAAGTAGAAGAAGAAGAAGAAAAAGATTTAATTTGATCAAGGACTGTTTTTTTGTGGGAATCGAATCAAGAAGATGGTATGATTTTAAATTCAAGAGGAGAAGCTAAAAAGGACGAAAAGGCATAAAGGAGTATCAAATTCTCGCTTACTATGGAAAGAGAAAAGGAAGAAGGATCTAACAAGATGGGCCCCACCACAATGTCCATACCACAGTTGTAACATTTGTTATTTCTAGCAAAACCCAAACAAGCCTTTCATCCTCACCATCCTTTAATCACCAGATAAATCATATCTAGCTATCTATGATCAATCCCTGGCCGGTGACCCCAGATGATCCTTTATTCTTTCATATGGGAAGATCCTAACCATTAAATTGATGAATTTATTGTGACAATTGTCTTAACACTCTATTTTTAGTGGACTGAATTCTATTCCGGATATTTGTGGTGAGATTCCTGTCCACAGCAGGGCCGCATAAGATTCGTAGTTTAGATTTACTGAAAATGGGTCATTTGTACAGAGTAACGACTACGTGCATCATGATACTGTTAATGTTTGATGCAAGAGTACTTTGTAATGCCATTTTAAGTTTTGACATATGTCTCCTTTCCTTTTTATCTATTTTCAATATTGTCAAATAAATCCTTTAATTCCTTTTAATTTCTATTAGAGTTGGGTATTAAAAATGATTATTGACTTTTAATTATTGACCACCAAAAATGATACTTTTATCTTGATGTAGTATAAATGAATTTAATTTTTTTTGCCATTTTGAGCCAAATCCAAATCATGTGTTATGTAATAAAAGGTGATTATCCATAACATTTTATTTAAATCATCCAAGTAGTAGATCCAAAACCATCCAAACTTTGTAGATTATCTTTTTTGTGTTTACATAGGGCAAGACCAAAATTTCTCTTATAGCTATAAAGTGAAAGTCAAAAGTATCATTTCATGTGCTTGACGATCAAATTTAACAGTTAACTATGATAAAAGTTTAGCATAGAATATTAAATTATTCGTACAACCATTATATATATATATATATAGGGAGATGGTCACCTGCGCACCTTTTCACGTGAGCACCAATGAGCACCTTTGCACACGTGTCATGTGCACAAAATCTGAACGGTCCAAGTGATGCCGCACCTCTTGAAATATCATAGGCCCAATTTTCAGCCTGATACAAAACTCTGGTGGGCCATGGCAAAAGGAAACAGTTTCCTCCCTTGATTTGCATTTCTCTTTGCTATGGCTCACCAGAGTCATGGATCAGGCTGAAAATTGGGCCTATAGCATTTCAAGGGGTGCGGCATCACTTGGACCGTTCATATTTTGTGCACATGACACGTGTGCAAAGGTGCTCATTGGTGCTCACGTGAAAAGGTGCGCAGGTGACCATCTCCCATATATATATATATATATATATATATATATATATATATATATATATATATATATATATTTTTTTTTTGCTCACCAGTGCACATTCTTACATGAGCACAGGTGCACACCTTTGAACACGTGTCTTAGGCACATAATCTAAGCGGTCCACGTGATGCGGCGCTCCTTAAAACTATTCATGCTCAATTTTCAGCCTCATCCAAAACTTTGGTGGGCCATAGCAAAGAGAATGAAAATCAAGGGAGGAAACTATTTCATTTTTCCATGTCCCACCAAAGTTTTGGATCAGGCTGAAAATTGGCCTTATAAGGTTTCAAGGGGTACCGCATCACGTGGATCATGTGCCTAAGACACATGTGTAAAGGTGCGCATGGGTGGCCATATAAGAAGGCGGAACATGGAGCATTCATATGTACATGGGAAATGGTTCTATGCGGTTCAGCTCATGGGAACTTCCCATGAGATTGAGCTGTGTGGGCCCCACCATGAAGCGTGTCGAACATCAATACCGTGCATTTGATGGGTCTCCTTTAAATTATGGGATATGCCAAAAATCAACTGTATAAGGAACTCAGGTGGGCCATACCATCTAAAATCTTTTGAAGACAGTCCTAAAACATATAAAAGCACTTGGTGGGGCCCACCTGAAATTTGGATGCGTCTGAAACTTAGTTTGACCCCTCATCGAAGTGGGACACACATAATGGATGGGCTGAATTTTTGAACTACATCTCGGTGGGCCCAAAAAATGATTATGGATGTTTTAATGGGAGGATAACCCCAAAAAAAAACCATATATAATGATGGTTTATTTGACAATAAAAAATTAAAAAAGAAAAAGAGTTATTTGAGGGCATGACAGAAATGAAGGATAATATATGACAAAAACGCTTACCATTTTATATAAAAATAGCAATGGCACCTTCCAACTATGAAGAATCCAAAACCCAGCCTGCTTTTCCAAATATAGGCTGGCCCACCTCCAATGAGAATTGCGGCCTCTCGATTTTCCTTTTTAATTCAAGGACAACGGTTGTTGCAAATTCTCTTCAAATTAATTTTTACAAAAGAAATAATTAAGTGGAAAATACTCAATGGTCAAGGTTTGCTGTAGCTAAATCTTATCAGTGTTCGATAAAAGTTGTATGGTGGTGTGAAGTGAGCTCTACTCAACCCTAAAACCTTATACAAAGGGAAGAGCAATCGAGGCACACTTCCCGTCACCAATTTATCGTACTCGAGCTGTTATCAATTTAACCATGGTAAACTTTACCGTGGGTGTTTTACACCCGAAGCTTTTCATTCAAGATTTGATTTAGCCACGGTAAAATTTGCTAAAGGTGGGAAACACCCCAATCCTTCTACTCAGAATCTTTTGAGGCTTGATGCACAGGAACTCCATGTTGTATATGTGGCATATGTTAACTCAAATTAAACCAAACCGGCTAAATTGTGAAAATTTCACTTCTTTTTTTTTTCACGCACACATGCTCACAACATAGTAAATTTTCATCACCTATGAGTAACCCTTGACCTAGTGTTGAAACTCTTGTGCGTCTACCATCGTACCATCAGGACAAGAGTTAGGTATGTGAAAAGCCCACTTTTGCTAATTCATAATCCCAAAATCTTTGGATAGTCCAATCAATGTCTATCAATCTAATCCTCAGGTAATTAAATAAATCTTAAAATTTAATTTATGATACATCAAGATTGAAGTTTAATTTGGTGTACTTGTATCTTACTTATGTAAATTTTAAGTGACTGTGTATCATCCATAACACTGTACTAGAGTATCAAAGTGTCTCTTTCACATCAATGGGCACGGTACAAAACACATGTACCGTACATGTATAATAGATGCGTCACGTCTTGAATGGCCCATAACACAGCTGCACCCATCAATCGGTCGTAACCATTTCCAACTATTGCCTTTGACTTTTGCTGACCGTTCGTATGTAGGCAATTGATCGGAGGGACCGTTACAAATATCCGATCAATGCCATTTTTAATACACGATCCTTTCAATATCTGAGCCATGATTTAATGGTTGATATTTATTATACAACAAGATGTTGGCGTAATTTATACACACAATTAAGTCATATATGCGAGGAACTGGGAGTTGATTTCTAATGAATATTTGTTTAATAGACAGATGGTCACAAAGTAAAGCCATATATATATATATATATATATATATATATATATATATACACACACACATACACACACGGAAATGCTCACATGCGAACCAGTTCGTACTTAATATGTACGAACTTTTTTGAGAACCCACCATACGTGATTTGGATCCAAAATCTGAACCGTTCATGTGAAGAAGCACCTCGTGAAACCCCCCAGGCTCAAGTTTTACATTGATCTAAAACTTTGATGGGCCATGAAAAATGGAAACAGTTTCTTCCCTTGATTTGCATTTCTCTTTGCTGTGGCCCACCAGAATTTTAGATCAAAGTGAAAATTTGCCACATGAGGTTTCATGGGATTCCGCATCACATGGACCGTTCAGATTACACACCCATAGCACGTGTGCAAAGGTACGCACTTGCGTAGGTGCGCAGGTGAGCATGACTCATATATATATATATATATATATATATATATATATATATATATATATATATATATATATATATATATAAACACAGGCGCCCACTCAGAAATAAGTAGGGCTGTAAATGGTCGGGTTCGAGCCGGGTTTAGCCAAAACTAAACCCGCCCATTTACTAAACGGGTCTGGGTCTAAAATATACCATTTTACTAAATGGGCGGGTCCAGGTCGGGTCCGAGTCAACCCATTAGACCCATTTATAAATGGGTCGGGTCTAACGGGTTTGGTTAAGGGAGATCCAGACCCTGAACCAAACCCGTTTAGAAACGGGTCCAACAGGTTGTTGATGTATGAGAAGTGTAGTTCTGTTTTTAGCCTTAAATAAATAAACTTTTTCCAAAAACCTGAAATTATATTAAATATCATTTAAATTTCTTATCTTTCTTAAATAGATAAGATACATCGGGAGAGGGATATAGAAAATAAAGAGGAGATGAAGAGTCACTGCCACTGGTTCGTCACTTTGGTACTAATTTATGAGAAAGAAAATGGTTCACTACTTGTGCGGGCCCCATCATGATTATGTAAAATCCACACCAATCACAAGGTGAGGCACCACATGCTAGAATGAGAGCCCTAAAATCAGCTTCATCCGTGATTAAAATGGGCCACACCATCAAAAGAACTATTTAGGACAAAGCTCACCTTCTAAACTCTTTCCATTAATTTAGCCCACCTAAATCACATATGGGCCTGATTTTTTTAGAAAGGGCTTAAGATTTTATGTGACATCTAATGAATGGAGTGGATTTCATATAATGATCACAGTGGGCCGATTAAAAATAAAGGGTGGACCTTTCTTTCCCAATTATTTCCTTTGAGGTGGCCCACCTAAATCTCAAGTCAGCCTAATGTTTTTGCCCCGGGATTAACTAATGATTATACATCTATTGGTTGGAGTGGATCTCAAATAAACAACATGGTGGGCCAGATAAAAAATCAAGGAGGTGTATCTTATTTTCAAACTAGTTTGTATTTTATTTTGAAGTGGGAACGTCGTTAGTTGCTTAATATATAGGGAAGTGGGAACGCCAGTAGAATATATAGGGAAGTGGGAAGGATATGGGTCTGGGCGGGTCCGGGTCTGGGCGGGTCTCATGTAAGGTAGACCAGACCCGCCCATTTACTAACAGGGTTCGGGTCGGGTCGGGTCGGGTCTAAATGAAAGGAACCCAGACCCAGACCCGTTTGACAAATGGGTCTATCCTTGGACCCGGACCCGTACCATTTAGCAAACGGGTTGGGTTTAGGTCGGGTCTTAATGGGTCGGGTCCGGGTACCCCCATCGGGTCCGCTAACCCATTTACAGCCCTAGAAATAAGCTCAAGTGTTTATGGTGGAGATAGTTGCATCTGGCCATCTGGACCGTCCAATAAATCTATCTAGACCTTCTATCAAGTTCGTGATGCATTTTATGTAGTAGCGCAAAATAACATGCACTTACTTCATAGCCATCCTTCTTCTTAGCCATGTATGCCATGATAGAGATTTTCCAACTAAAAATTGAATCTCAAGTCTCGCAATGGGTTCATCTAATTGTTTATTGAACATATTTTTGTGTAAATGATCGTGACCGTCCATATTTAATACTAATTATCAGATTTTTATGACTGCAGACTGGTACAATATGAACATGGTGTTCCAATTAAATATGTGTTGGGCCAAATGG
Source organism: Magnolia changhungtana (assembly GCA_030180095.1). Taxonomy (NCBI): domain Eukaryota; kingdom Viridiplantae; phylum Streptophyta; class Magnoliopsida; order Magnoliales; family Magnoliaceae; genus Magnolia; species Magnolia changhungtana. The sequence goes on along the minus strand of JASAUF010000396.1, from coordinate 1,691,866 downwards.
ACAGTCTAGATCAGTTGATTGGATTGTCTAAGTGTCCCAATGCAACTGGGAGCACCATAACTTAAAACACTTCAAATTTAATTTATATATATATATATATATATATATATATATATATATATATATATATATATATATATATATAATGTTTAGAATTCCGTGTGAGCACGGTACGTGGTAAGTACACATGCAGAAAACCTAACAACATCACATGTGCACATGCATGTACAGAATAGTGTTTTGGTGGGGGTTGGTACGTGTTTTGGTTGGATATGGGCATTTGATACAGTAGGGAAAAAGGAGACTTGACTTCGATTTCATACCTCCAAGATAGGAAGGTCTCTTACCTTGATACTTCTATCTACAGAAAACCTGCTATGAGCTTCGCCCAGTGAAAAAGAAAGGAAGTTAGAGGGCCACTCAAGTGAAATAGTCGTCCATTCGAGAGGGCCATTTGGACGTTGGTAGGACCGCTGTACCGTAGATCGAATGGCTAGGGACATTTGTAACAACACCCATAAGTTGGCCATGTCCTGTTCATTGTGGGGCCTGCCTCTTGAATCGTTTAGATCACCCCATATGCATGTACCACTAGACAGGGCCCCAGAAGAAAATGACCCATGTCCTTTTGGCTAAAATGAAATTAAAGATTTACCTTTTTTTATTTCTAAAAAAAAAAAAAAAAAAAAAAAAAAAAACATCTGGTAGTAGTCAGTATCATGTGATGGTACTGTGTTTGTTCATCTAAACAGGTGAGGCAGGAATGCCTCTGCAATTAGGTCACCTGTCTTCGGTCCTACACCATACCTGGGCCCACATGCTGACAGTCATGCCATTACTCACGTGAAGGCGTTTTCCATCTTCCGGAAAAATGATAGAGATCTATCTTTCAATTAAATTTCAAGATTGGAACATTACTAACCGTCGGATCTGGCGTTTGGTGATCCAGATCATTCAGATGGTGGGTCCCACCAACGATGATCCATGTCCAAAATCTCTCGTTAACCTGATGATCTTGCCTGTCTGATTGGTGGCCTGAAGATTTTTCGATGGACAAGATTCCCGGTTAATGACCCAGGCCTTATGGGTCCCACCAGATGGATGGAGTGAATCTGCCCTGCCTATACAATTCTTCACTAAGATAAAAGCATGGATGAGCTCCTTCCAGCAAAAGTGTTTGACATCGGAGCCGCTCATCAGGTGATCCACACTTATCAGTATACACGTTATATATGGTCTGATATAAATTTTCCTTCGCAGGCCATGACTCTGTTCCCCTACACGTGGCATGCGTGCATGTCAATCCATACCGTCCAAGTGTTGTGGCCCATCATGGATGAGGCGTAGCATGAAAATTGTACCAATCATGCGACGCTAACCATCAATTGACAGCTATCACATGGACGGTTAAGAATAGAACGATTAGCGGTCCAGATCAACGGGCGAAATCAAATGGATAAAGACCACCTGATCAATATGCTTTCCTTCCCGGCTATCACCACCACTTAAAAAATGGAGGCGAATGCGCCCCATCCATCTACAAATATAGTATATGAACCGCTTTGCTAAGCGTACACGCGTGTGCAATAAAGTCGTATAATCGCCACACATGTGCCAACATGGGACGATGGGTCCAAGATCCAATCCATCCATCAGAACCGCACCACTATTCCAGCAAATACATTTTTAAGAAAACATGTACAAGGTCGGACGAGCCTGATAAATGCATTGAATCGCGCACCTATGTACCACACGTGTGGCGTGTACGTGAGCTTTAGTTCAAATATGAACCGTCCATGTGATCACTTGGACAGTCCAATCGAGAAATCTGAACTGTCCATTAAATTTAGAACGCATTTCATGTGCCTTAGTGCAAATATTACGCTGATCAGATGGTCAACTCCATCCTTGATTTGCCTGCCCCCCTTTCTTTCTTTCTTTTTTTTTTTTTTTTCTATATCCATCCTTTTCGGAAGCCATGGATGGCATGTTTATGATAGCTTAACAAAAGCAATTCTTTAGAATCTAAAGCAATCCATTATGGCCCTGAAATAATAGGTGGATCAAATTGCTGATTGGACCTGTTTTTGTGCAAGTGATCCTGATCATCTACAAGTAAAGGCCATTGATCAAATGGTTAATATTTGTGCTTGTATGGCAGTCCAAGAAATGAGTGTTGGACCAATGAACAGTCTAGATCAATAATGGATTGGACTATGTCTTATGAGAGCAGCAGAGCATTTCTCTTTAAATTTTGGGTTATTTATTTATTTATTATTATTATTTATTTAATAACTTGGTGAGGGAGGCGTAGTGGTGGTGGTGGTAACGACGTTTTAACTGCCTAATGATATTAACAGTGGAAATAACACCATAGATCTGTGAAGCCAGCTATGATGGGCCCTCCTTGTGAAGAAAAAATAAAATAGAGGACAGGTGATTATAAATAGAGGACTGTTTTCTGTGGGCCCCACCATCATGTTTGTGTCTTATACAGGCCATTTATCCATTTTGACAGCTCATTTTAAGGCATGAGTCAAAAAATAAGGTTGATGTAAAGCTGGAGTGAAATACACGATAGGAAACAATGGAGATTGAGAGCTTACTGTTAAAAAACTTCGTAAGGCCTACAAGAGTGTTTATTTGTCATCTAACCTGTTCATAAAGCCATATACATAAGAAAAACATACATATTAGCTTGATCCAAAACTTTTGTACCCCTAATAAGTTTTCAAAGGCGGGCATTCAATCGATCCCATGCTTCCTATGCTGCGGCCCACTTGAGCTCTAGAATTGCCTTATCTTTTGGATAAAACACATAAATCATGGTGGGGCCAAAGAGCTTTTCCACCACCCAGCTGGGTGGTGCTGGGTCACCACCCAATCCGAGTCCGTCTCCGAAACAGTGGATTTCGTGCAGAAAGGAACAGACACAAAGAACGGCTGAGATGAACATAGCTTTTGTCTACATTCATTGACCCATTAATAATTAATAATTTATATATATATATATATATATATATATATATATATATATATATATATATATATATATATATATATACTGCTAAAGAAAGTGCCAGCATTAATACACGTCTTTCTAATGAGTTCCCTTAAATATGGATCTAAACATGGCATTCAAATACTAATATCTTTCCTAAGCTTCCTCCGGAAAAAAGAAAAAAATGGACGACCAGATGCCATAGCGAAGTCAATGTTCTAGAATCTAATTTGTGAGGGATAAAGAGAAAATTAGCATCGGAATCGCATATGTCAGAGTGAGCTAAATTAGTTGAACTTGATCCAACGGCCAACTTTCGCTTTCCTTATCACCGACTAGTACGTAATGTAGCTAGTCATGATTTTGATGGGATTAGATGCTGATTTTTCCACAATAACTAGCATTCCTTGATAAAGCTTTACCTAAAATGGGAATTAGATAATCTCTAGAATTTGATCTTGTCTAAAAAGTTGTTTAATTTCAGTTGTTCCCTAACAAAAAAAATAAAGTCGATGGTTCCATTCAGCTTTCAAATAAAGAAAAAGAACGGTTGTCGAGTAGTGGTCCCTGTACTTCAGGGGATTGTAACCTTGTGGTCCCATGTTAAAGTTTCCAACATCCCATCTGATCTGTTGTGGGGATCAGCTACCCATGCAAAGTTGGATGTGGATTGCATCCTGCCCCTGCCAGGATGGATTCAGTCCTGGCAGGGGCTCCGTCGGGCCATTGTGATGTATGTGTTTTATCCGGGATATCCATCCATTTTGATAGATCATTCATGAGCCCAAAAAGAAGGCAGATCAAAGGCTTAAGTGGGCTGCACCATAGGAAACAATGGTGATAATTATACCCATAGTTGAAACTTTCTCAAGGCTCACCTTAATGTTTATTTGCCATCCAAATTGTCCGCAAGGCCACATAGATATGGATAAAGGGAAAACACAAATATCAGCTTAATCAAAACTTATGTGGCTTCCAAGAAATTTTCAATGTTAGGTGTTCGATCCCCACTGTGGGGTCCACTTGAGCCTAGGATGTGCCTTGTTTTTGCACTTCTACCTTAAGATGAATGGACGGTATGGATAAAACACATACATCATGGTGTGCCCCCCACAAAGCCCTTGCTAGGACTGAGTCCTTCCTCATTAGGCCGAACACAATCTATGTTTGACAAAGGTGGAAGTCCTCGGGCTTGTTTAATTGTGTTAGGATGGTCCCCATGGCCGATGGCCATTTGATTAGGATGAGATAGCAATGAAAATATCTCATAACTAATGGGTCCCTCCTCATGTGGAGGTGGGACCCACATATGTGGGTTTAAGCAATTTATTTTACCACACGCTTGTGCTTAAGTGATCTTTTTTGTAGACCATGTGTGAGGGTATTTTGATCTTTTGGCTAAGCAAAATAAAAGGAGAGAAAATGGACTCTTTTGGTTGGAGAGATTCCTAACAACATTTTGGGTTTTCTTCTTTCTTGGAGAAAAAGAGGAGAAACAAGAAGAGAAAATGAGTTTTGTAAAAAAAGAAGATCACGAGTCTTTTACTGCCGAAATCTTCGTGTCCGGGTTCTTGACAGTTCATCCAAAATGTCAATTTTTTCAATTGTCTTTTATAAGAGTTGTGTTGTGGGTTTTCTACAATCCCTCGTTGATGAAATTTTTATTTCCTTCATTGTTGCTTATAATATACCTTTGGGTGATATGGTTTGGGTGTCCAAAAGAGTTCTCTTGATAATTGTACTTCCATTATTTTTATTATAGTAGATTTGTGCCAGAGTAGGTCCCATGGTTTTAGGTAAAAAAATCTGTCTCTAGCACTTTACATGTTTAATGACCTCCCCATGAACTACCCACATCTCACGAGTCCCACCCCACGGCCATCCTGCCTCTTACAGGCCCCACCTCATGGGTCGCCCCACCATAATGTGGAGTGCACCTTCATCATTCACCCACATCGAAAAAGAGACTCGAACACTGGTGATACCACTCGATATAAGAAGTGTCAACCAACGTACAAAAAGCTCCAAAGTTGTTGATGAAGTACTGGAATATCTCTTTATCCTGACCCTCCCAAACAACCTGACCAAGATCACCCCATGTGTAACCCCACATCTCATGGGTCCCACAATAGGTCCCACCTCGTTGCCATCTTGCCTCTCATAGGCCTTGTTATGTGGGTCACCCCACCCTAGTGTGGAGATGCACCACCATCATTCATACCTTTCACAAGCCCCCATCTCATGACCCACCCCACCCCAATGTGGAGATGCACCTACATTATCCCTACCTCTCATAGCCCCCAGCTCGTAGGCCACCCCGCCCTAGTATGAAGATGCACCTACATCATAAAATGATAAATACTTAAGCAAATCTCCCAAAGAGAGATTGAAGAGAGTTCATAGCATACGTGCATGAGATCCAATTGATTTTATTGGTCTCTTTCATATAGTGGCTTAGACGCATGCCCATGCACATGCATATGATTGCTTTTGCATTTGGTTTTGGAAAACTTAGGCTTTATGTCTCTAAGAAAAGAGTCCATATAGGACTTGGTTTTGATGATGAGAAAGGAGATCTAAACCTATAAATAAGATAAACTCTTAGCCCTCTCTGTCCAAGATCAAAACATGTGAGACTACCCATCTATCACGTAAACTTGAAGGAGAATTAGGTAGAAGGCATTCCAAGATATTGGCATGTGCAGTAAGGAATAAGTGACAATCAAGGTCGTTATTATCAAGTTCGATCACCTGGAGTATTGTACATAATTGGATTTGCATGGCTTATGGTATGTGGTTAATCTCTTTTTTATAGATAGTTTTACTTAATATTATTCTATATATGTGTGTTTTATGATCTTAGCTATGAAATTATGACCGATGATTAAATTTCTGAGACCATGCATGGACGAACAATTGATTAATTGAAAACTGTATGTCCATCCATAATCCATCAATAGTGCTAAGAGTCACATCTTAATTGATCACTTGTGTTTTGACTTGGATTAAAAGATCATGTAAATTAGGATTTTTCTTGGAAATCAACAATAGTGATTAATTAGGCCCAAAAATCTAAAATCACAAAGTAGATTTGTAAGCATTGAACCCTACATATTGATCTTTGGCTTCTTCATAAGATGCAAGAGCTCTAAATTATGGTCGGATATAGTGTATTGTAAGACCATTTAAATCCTAAGCATACGAGGATAGTATTATCCTTGCATGTCTTTGGGTCTGGGTAAAGCACATAAATGTATCATTCTTGATCAATCCCAAGAGATTGATAATACGACCAGGGCTTGGTTGCTTACCTTTTAGAGAATGAATGGATAGATTTAATCATCATATCATGGATGTTGCGGCTATAAAGAATCTTAAATATGAGGTCATTCATAGGGGACATCAGACGAATAAAACATGATCATCCATCTCATGCACCACAGAGAGTTACATACCAAATTTATGTTATCCGATTTTCTATACACTAAGTATCAGATTTGGATCATCTTTAAAAATAATAAAAAAAAACACTAAAGTACATATCTAAACCATCCATTCTTTGGACGATATGGACAAATCTAGATTGTCCATTTGTTGGGTGATCATAAACAAATCTAAACTAACCATTACTAGAAAGTGTTTGGTAAGATCTAGACGATCCAATTTAAGTGGTGCTTCATTATATCTAGTTTGTCCATTGTAAATTATGTTTAGTCAGATTTGAATTGTCTATTTAGATGATATGTAGTTAGATCTAGGCCATCAATTCCTTTCCTATTAATAGTCAGATATGGTATTCGCATCTTTTGGACATTAGTGGTTAGATTTGGATCATCTACTTGTGAACATCGTTCGTTGAATTGAGTAGGACATACCATGAATTTAACATGTATTTTAACCATTAATCTTTTAAGACACTACATACATTCTATTAAATCATCCATAACATGGGCCATAATTATGAGGTCAATATATAATGGCCTTTCAAAATCATGTTAATGTACAATATTATGATTAATCTTGTGCATGAACAGGATAGTGTATATAACTAAAGAACATCTTAAGATGGTAATATGAATCTTGTTTGAATAGTTAAGTGGACAATTTATAAAAGACCCACGTGTTTTCTCTTAAGGACTCTTAAGACACTGACTACTATATGATTAAAAGGAAAATATCTTGTTCATACAATTATTTTTAAGGAAATAAAAATTTTAATAACAGATGTTTGAATTGAATGGATGTGGTCCTTAAGGGAATTTAAGTGTACATGCTCATAAACCTTAAAAAGTAAGTACATAATCAGCTTTAATCACATTAATAGTAGTTCAAATTTTAAAGTTTGAGTATTGGTATGATAATCACCAAAATAACCCAATCAATATCAAATCAAGGGTTTTTGTGGACCCCACATTAAAATATTTCTAGCACCATAAATGAATGTAAAAATGATGATGCAGAATACTTCCAGTTATCTATGATAGAAAGCAAGGATCAGTCCAAATGTGCGATTGTTGTGTTTCGGATTATGTGCTTGACTTAAGGTGTTTTGTTATGCACATCAATCTAAACCGGCCTATAGGTTCACAAATTTATAATCTGCTAACTCTAAGAGTACTACTAAGACACTTTACGAGATGATATGGCTCACCATTAAGTAGACAATTAGTATGTTACAATTTCAACTCAAAGAGAAATTATAAGACAACGAGTCGTTCTTTATAAGTATTAATGAAAGTGCTCTAGTTTATCGCTCTAATTATCAAAATATTAAAGTATGTAAATTTTTTATTATTATTTAGTTTCTACATCTGCTTCACTCCATATGTATATATAAAATGTTTTTAATAGATCAAAAATTTTCAACTAGTTTAAACAAGTCTAGTTTATATTAGGAGTTCTGAATATATATTATATTTTCAAGATTGATTCGCTCTCCACTTTGCTTAACATTACGTCCACAGAAGCCAAGGCACTATATAATTAATTAGAGCGATCAAACTATTTATATTAGATGTTCTTAAAGATGATTATTATAAAAAACATCATGAATTCAGTGAATGATTTACTCCATATAAAGACGTGGTTGATTAAGAAACACTTCCATTCTATTAAGAAATCATTGTTAGGCACCTTAATGGCCCGACTTACCACCATGAAGTACAACAAGATCCATATTATTTGTGATTATATTTTGGAGTTAACAAACCTTGTTGTCAAATTAAAGACATTGGATATGAGTGTAAATAATAAATTCATAGTCCAATTCATCTTCCCTTACAACTTTTTCAATTTAAAATTTATTACAATATATATGCATAATGAACCTTTAATGAATTGATTAACATGTGTTTGAGAGACAAACTAAAATAGGAAAGATAATTGTCTATATATATGGTAATTAGAGAATCCATAAAGCACAATAAAATAAATGATTAATCACCAAATAAAGCTTCTTCATACACTAATAATCTCTAGGCAACAAAAAAGAAATGAAAGAATGGACAGAGACTCAAGTATTAGGGCTGAAAGTTGGGTGGGTTCAACTTGACTAACCCGTGACTGACTCGGCATTGGGTTGAGCTCGGGCAGGATGTATTGGGTTTGGTCTCAGGCTTGGGCTATACAAACGTCAACCCAATAAAACTTAGGTTGAGCTCGGGTTGCCTAACCCAACCTAACCTGAACCCAATTGATATATAAGTTACTTATAAATTATAATTGAGTGCGGATCGTCTATGTTAAAGGCATGGAAAATTCCAATGCTGTAGAGTTTCATTGGTCCACGTCATTTTCAATGACTTAAGCTAACAAGATACACCGAATTTCTCTCTCTCAAATAGATTTGATGCTACATAACACGATTTTTAAAGGAGTAGTTGTCCTATATTTTAGCTTGTTTGTTTAGAAAAAATAAAGTTCTTTACTATAAATAACTACATGTATAATTAATAAAATCATAAGTATAAAAAATAAGACGTGTATTGAAAATATAATAGACTAATGTAATAATGAAAATATTAGCATGTATCCACCCGACCAAGCCCGCTTGGGTTGAGAATTCCTAACCCGAGGTTGGGTTGGGTTGGGTTAGGGTTGAAGTATAGGAACCTTAGGTTCAGCTAGGGTTGAGCACCAACTCGACCTAACCTGCCCGACTTTTAACCCTACCAAGTATAACTTATGCAAAAAGAATTGTTACGTAAAGATAGACAACCAAAAATGCAAATTAATAATGATTTTTTTAAGTAAAAAAATTTAACTTTTCATATTTCAAAATTAATCTTATTAGTATATCTTGTAACATTTGGTGGATTAACTCTGATCTTATAGTCAATGTTTATAAATTCATGTATGAATTTCTTTAAACCTGAAGCCAAATCAAAGCTGAACAAATTATGAAAATGCATAAATAAATTAAAATGAAAGTAGAAGCAGTAGGAACCAATGAATTAATTTTAAGTATCATTCATCATTTAGATTTAGTTAATACTGATAGCATGGAAAATTTAAGAAATTTGAGAGAATTCTCTCTCTTTCTCTCTCTCTCTCTCTCTCTCTCTCTCTCTCTCTTTTTTTTTTTTTTTTTTTTTTTTCAGTATATTACCATATCCTTAATAAGACTTTTATAATGATATAGAAATTATATATAGAAAAGAAGCACTAATGAATATATATATATATATATATATATATATATATATATATATATATATATATATATATATATATACATGGTAAGAGATAATTTGTAATCATTCCCCTTAAATTGATGTGGAGGATCAACTAACAACAATTTGTGAACTAACAAAGAATGATGAGCGACCATCATAGTCTTGGTGAGAATATCTGCAATTTGATCCTTACACGCCACATGTAGAAGTAAAATAATCTCATATTAAATTCTTTCTCGAATGAAGTGACAATCAATCTCAATGTGTTTTATCAGCTCATGAAAGATAAGATAAAAAGTAATTTGGATAGCACTTATATTGTTCATATGGAGTAGAGTCGGTGTATTAATCTGAATCGCAAAATCAGAAAGAAGACCTCGTAACCGGACGATCTCACTACAAGCAAAGGATATAGCTCGATGCTTAACTTCTATACTAGACTTGGATACCATTGGCTGCCTCCTATATTTTCAAGAGAAAAGAGAAGTGCCAATAAACATACAAAAGCTAGTGGTGAATCTCCGTGTACTGGCACAACCAACCCAATCAGCATCTGCATAAGCAATTAGGCCAAGAAATGATGTTAATGAGAAAAATAAGGATCGATTAATGGTATCTCGCACGTAACAGATAATCTACAAGATAACGGTTATATATAAGGTATAAAATTCGGCAACGAACTGACTAACCACTTGAATAACATAGGCGATGTCAGGTCTGGTCATCATTAGGGAAACGAGACTGCAAACAAAGATGACAAAGGAGAGTTGGGTGCTCTAATAAATCACCATCTTGTTTACCATATTTGACATTTAACTCCATTAAAGTTTCAACTGTCCTATGATTTGAAAGTTATGCTAAGTTGATGAGATCTTGGGTATATTTCTCTTAGTTGACAAGAATACCATGGTTAGTACAAAAAACTTATAGTCCAAGAAAGTAGGTGAGTAACTCTAGATCTTTCCAGTGAAAGGATGACTGAAGAATCAGAATCTCAATGATTCTAGTTGTATCACTTCCTGTTAAAAGTAAATCATCAACAAAAACCAGTAGAACTAGAGCTGTACACAAACCGATTTAGCTTGGTTAGCTCACTCGACTTAACTAAAAAAAAGCTTGATTTGACTCGGTTCGAAACTGAGTTCAAGCTGATTTTTTAAGCTTAAAATTTCGAGCTTGCCCGAGCTCGACACGACTTGGGTTAAACCCTAACTCGAATCGAACTCGGATCGAACCAGTTCGGTGACTCAGTTATTTTGATATTATTGTCGCTCAGCAAGTGTTTGATGAAACGACTCAACAAAGTGTCGGCTGGTGGCGAGGAAGGTATGGATATGAAACAAATACCCTTGTATCTTTATTTGTATGTTGCCTACTGAGTGTTCGATGAAATACATGTAAACTGATGCTATTGCTTTACATTCCATGAGATATTGAAGGTGCACTCCATGTGTTTGAGAAAATGCCGTAGAGGCTCAAACTCAGCTCGAACTGGCCTGAGATGCTGACCGATCCGAGCCGAGCTAGCCGGTCAAGCTCGAGGACCGAGCTGAGTCGAGTTTGAGTTGGGGTCAGCTAGTGGTCTCAACTCGGTTCGACTCGTGTACACCTCTAAGTAGAACTACAAAATCATGACAGATGTTGTGTGAATAAATATGGATCATGACCACTCCGGATAAAGCCTGCTCCAATCACCACTTCGTGGAATCGTTGAAACTAAGCACGATGGGCTTGCTTTAGCCCATATAATGCTTTATGAAGTTAACATATAAAATCTTTATCATTATTGAAACCCAGAGGTTGAGCCATGTACAAAGTTTCTTGTAATTGACCATAAAGGAAAACATTTTCGACATCCATCTATCAAATAGGCCAACTACGAGTAGCAACAACTACAATAAGAGTTCTGATAGTTTTCATCTTGGCTACAAAGGCAAATCTTTTCTCATAATCAATGTCATAGTCTTGCTTATATTATTGGGTTGCGAGACAAGTCATACCTTTCAAGAGTGCCATCAGATTTGAGCTTTATGGAGTATACTCATTTACTACGAATCATTGGTTGGCCAAGTGGGCATGAAACAAGATCACATGTATGATTATCTATTAGGAAATGTAATTCTTCTGCCATTGTATTCCGCTAACATTATTGTGTGGAAGCTTGAGAATATGAGGCATGTACAAAAATAGACTCGAGACCAAAAAACATAGAGCATACGAGTTGATTTAGAGATAAGATGGACTAGTAGAATGACATATCTCAAAATTGGGAGCATTAGCTTCAGGTAGGACAATAAGAGAGGGATAAAGAGAGGAAAGTTCTTCTTCTTCTTCTTCTTCTTCTTCTTCTTCTCTCTCTCTCTCTCTCTCTCTCTCTCTCTCTTGATGTGGAGAAACCTGCAAAAGAGCTTGAGGCACATGTGAAACAGATGGTATATATTTGGAAACTAATTGAGGCTTATAGAACTAGCCGGTGTATTACTCGAAGTATGTGAGAGTGGAGCATGAAATTAAACATGTTCTAAGACGACATTTTATGAAACACGAATGTGACATACATTCTAGTCATAACAATGATATCCTTTTTGGGTGTCTCTAAAACCATAATACATGCAATGGATATATTTGGGAGAGTTTATTTCATTCATGTGAAGAAATATGAACATAAAAAACATATCCAAAAATACTAAATAATGAGTAAGAAGGAAGAGAACCAGAGAAAACAAGTAAAGATAAGTATTGTTAAGAATTTTGATTGGCATACGGTTTATGAGATAGATAAAATGTAACATTGCGTCTGCCCAAAAGGAATGTAGAATAAAAGTGTCAACCATTAAAGTATTGGTCGTTTCAACAATATAATGATTCTTCTATTTAATGACACTATTTTTCTTAAGAGTATCTAGACAAGTTTTTTTTTAATGAATTATCCAATATTCATATAGATATGCTTCGAATTGTAAAGAGATATATTTTTCACTAGAATTTGATTGAAGAATCTTAATATTTTTCTCAAACTGTGTGTAGTATAAAATTATTGAAAAAAAAAAAAAAAAAAACTTGTAACTTAGAGTGCATGAAAAATATCCAAGTATATCTGGTGAAATTGTCTATGAAAATCACATAATTTCGCATGCTAAGCATGGATAAATTAGGAGATGGTTTTCAAACATTAGTATGTACTATTTCCAAAAGATGCAGTAAAACGAGAAGTACTCAGGGAAAAATACGAAGATTTACTTTTAGATTAATAGCATGAAAAGTATGCTAAATCAAGAAAAGATTTATTTACACTCAATTTGGTTAAAATGCCATAAGAAAACATGTGAGACAATTTATTAGAGTGTGAATGACCAAGACAACAATGCAAAAGTTCCCATACTTTATTTGTATGTATGATATTGACAAAAGAAGTGGAAAAAACAAGTAACTGGGGTCAAAGAGAGATCAATGTCCAGCAAGAAAAGCCACATTTTCCTCCTACCCATTCCAATTATTTTTCTCATTTCCAGATCCTACACAAAACAAGCATAAGAAAAAAAATAAATCACTAGGCATTGATTATGAATTAACTATTTCGTGAAGGTAAAATTAGTGGATAATTTTGGTACATGAAAAACATCGATAAGATACTAATGAAATGGGTAAAAGAGATCTATCTGTAGCGGATGACTTGGGTCCCTTAGTATGGTTTGACAATATAGGGATAAGAGATAGTACATGTCATATGGTTGGATGCACTGGAATCAAAATATCAAAAAACTGAAGGGATGTACCTGATAGACCAGCAACAGATAAGGCTTGAACTATCTCTATAGTAAGGGACCCACTGTTAGAATGAGGGGTTTCAAACAAATCAACAATCACGGTTATGTAAGCTTTTCCTCTTACTTTTTTCTTCTTTCTACACTTATGAATGTTGTGACTACGAATTTTACAAAATTCGTATAAAGAACTATATTTATAGGTTGTAGGAAGATGACCAAACTTTTTTACACCAATGGCATTAAACACGAGACATGTCGCATTTTCTTGGTGTAAAAGATGATGTTAAAAGAACCATATTTGAAGTGGATATTTTATTTGATATCCATAAATATCAAAATGGTATAGGTTTTATGACCTATCTATAGTACGAGAGTCATTGAGATTAATAATACTAAATTTTTTGAATATAAGTAGAATAGTGAAATATAGAACCACATCAAATAATTTTAGAGAAAATATGAATATTAATATATCTACTTATAAATTTAAATAATTAGGATATTTTTACGTCCCATGAACTAGAATGATCAAGTATAACATCAAGAACTAGTTCTGAATACCTAAATAACATTGATTTGTACAATAAGGAGACATCACCATTGAAAATTTTCAAAAGATATAAAAGAGTAAATGGATGCTATTCCAAATTATTATATTATGTTTGTATGTAAGAATATGAAACTAGCATTAATTATAATGATCCTCTCAACTTTTCATGAGCTATGGAGTGCTAAAATTTTTCTAAGTGTATTGATATCATAAAAGATCAGTTGTAGTTCATAAATTAGAATGACATTTGTGATCTCATCGAATTATCCAAAGATTATAGAGTTATTGGATATAAATAGGTTTATAAAACCAAACGTGATTCAAAGAATAACACTGAACTATTTAAAGCTAGATTAGTGGTAAAATGATACAATAGATATTTAGATTATTAAGATACATTATCTTATGTCCCTTAAAAAGATTCATTTAGAATATTCAAGGCATTAGTGATTTATTTCGATCTTGAACAATATCATATGGGTGTGAAATAAAGTTCTTGAATGAGAATCTAAAAGAGTTTACATGGAACAATTCAAAGGTTTTTCAAGAGATGGTAAAAAACAGTTAGTGTGTAAACTTAATAAATCTATATATGAATTTAAACAAACTTTTTGGTAATAATATTATAACTTTAATGGTATCTCATTTGAATTAAAAAAATTATTTTTAATTAATGTATATACTTGAAAATCAATATGAATATATTTATATTTTTAGTCTTATATACAGATGATGTTCTATTTGCTAGTAATGACTTGGGATTAATATATGAGACTAAGTAGTTTCTCATTAAGAACTTTGAAATAAAAGATATATATGAGATAACTTTTGTGATTGTCATCGAGATATTATTCAATATATCTTAAGACATGATAGGAGTATCTCCAAAAACCTATTTAAAGAGTTCTGGATAGATATGACATGCAAAGTTACTCATCTATTGATGTACTAATCGTGATAAGTGATAAATTTAGCTTGTTGCAATATTCTGAAAATAATTTACAATATAAAGGAATGAAATAGATTTCATAACTTTTGCAGCTAATAGGCTGAGTACATGTAGACATGTACATGCCATAATATTAGCTTTACGGTTAGTATGTTGAGAAGATAATAAAGTAATTCTGATATGAATCATTGAAAAGGCGTAAAAAATGTGATATGATACTTATAAGGAATAAAACATTACAAACTTATATATAAAATAATCGATCAACTAGAAACGATCAGATATTCGGTTATGGATTGTGTTTGACGTCAAGATAGTAGGAAGTTGACAAATTTAGCTATGTATTTATGCTAACTGATGAAGGGATTTCATAAAAGAGCGTAAAACAACTGATGTCTATTATTTCCACCATGGAGGTTTAGTTCATGGCACGCTTTTAGACCATGACTCATATATCATGGCTATAAAACTTTATGTTAGAACATACAGTTATCGATACTATTAACAAATTGTCAAGAATTCATTGTAACAACACTGTATCAATCTTCTTTATAAAAGCGTTAAGTACCGTGTAAAGCATATGGAGATCAAGTAATATACTATGAAAAAGAATATAAATAATCAAAGTGTCTACTGAATATAGAAGCACAAAGCTCATGATTGTGGATCCCTTGACAAAAGGAATAATACCAAAGTCTCACATGAAGCGTGTAGAGAAAATTAACCTTATAAGATACTTTTATTTCATTATAAATCATACAATATATTATTAATGGATTTCTCCTATTTTTCATATATGTACACATTTGTATGGATAAAAGATAAAGGGAATAAACTTTCACAAAAGCATTATATATAATTAAGCACGATTCTTTCTTACCACTAGATTGTTAGTGTCGCAATACTTAGAAGGGAATATGTTAATGTTGATGCACAATCGTCATGATTTGTACCAATAATTTCATTTTATAACGGTTTATAACTATTAACAAAGTAAAGTTGTGATTGAAATATTTTACAAATCATGCACATACAAAGTAAAGTTGTGATTGAAATATTTTTCAAATGATGCACGTATAAAGGTTTCTTTAAATAATGAGCCAAAAATATTCATTTTTTTTTTTTTTTTTAAAAATAAAAACTGAAAACTAGTTTTTCTTGAAAAGGTACTTAGTATATGAACCATATTAAAGAACGTGACTCTCTTATTTAATGTATCATGCGCTGCCACTATCGCTTTTAGTTTTGAAAAACTTAGTTTAGTTTCAAAGCCCAATCATTAAAAAAATAACAAAAACAAAAACATTGAATGAGGGCTGATACATGTGAAGAAGGAGAGTTAATGTACAAGTCTGCTACTTATCTTTTATTAGTCAGGAATCATAATCTTTGTACCTGCAAACAAGGCTTGATAAGCTTGAGTTCAAATTATACGTGGCATACAGTAAATAAAATTAAAGGGATTAAATTGTGAAATCCACTGCTGCTAAGTTCCAATTCAAAAATCAGATTAGGTGAAAATTTCTTTCTTCCTGTTCCTGTTCCTGTTCCTCTTCCTGGAGAGTTGTTTTTTCTAACAAGACCGTTAGATGTTTCTCAGTCTTGACCGTCTAATAAATGTCAATAATTCTAATATTTAGATGACCAAATAAAAATAGATTTTTGGTTCACCATGCATCTAAACTGGTTCCCATAATTTTGGACCGTTTAGTTAGAATCATCTGTGTGCCACGTATGCAATTTCTAACTGACTGCGCACCATCCATCAAACTGCCAAAAGGTTTTTTTTTTCTTTGTAGTTTAGCTCTGGGTTTTGGGCCGGTTTGGGCTTGGCGGTCTGGCTCAGCCCATTGATAATGTATATAGGTGGGCCCCGTCGGAAGGAATTGATCAAATGGTATGGCCCAGCTCATTGATAACCTGTATGGACGGGCCAGATCTGATGGAGTATAGCCTACGACATTTTACTCTTCAGCCATCCATTTGGTAGTTTTCAGTTCGATGGCCATGAATTTCGAGGAATTCCCCATTTACATTGGTCCCTGCGGTTTGGAAGGTCTAGATTGATGTGCACGTATGCCACGCGTGTGGTAGATAGCACGACATGATTTTAAAACGTGTGGTGAACTATCACCACCGTAATTTCGATGGATTAAAAGTGGATGGGATCCAACGGCTGTGGCTGCTCCCGTTTCTAGGGTTTGGGTTGAAGTCTATAAATAAACAACGAAAGCAACCTCTAGAGGGATTTTAGGTCACTGCAGGGGGTTTAGGTTAACATGCGCTGAGTGCGGATGATTCTTTTACTTGCTTCTTTGTAAATTTGTGATTTCGAGTTTAGTTTTTGGGTGATGATGAAAGAAAGGATTTCAGCTGTGATGATCGGTTGCTTCATGTGATCCGAATATCCTTTTTCGCTACGTTCTTTCTGAACCCTCTCTCTCTCTCTCTCTCTCTCTCTCTCTCTCTCTCTCAACAAAGAATATGGTTTTCAAATCCCATTTTGAGGAGGTCGGGATGAACGCCCGTCTATCAGGGGATGAAAAAGAGAAATATCTTAGGACACCTTCCTACACAGTTGTGTAACTGTGGATGAGAAATAAAATCTCACTTCTGATGATGGAGGGCTTCTGTGATTTCGAGCCTCTTGGACCCTACACCTGTTTGAATTTCAAGGGATCCATCGGGGTTGGCCTGATTTTGGATCCATTGATTTTTGGGGCCATCAATTTGGCTAAGCTATCCATCCATTCATTTTGTAAACTGTATATCAAGTGTTTGATCAATTGACATGCTAGATTTTTATTGGTTAAAGGCATCCATAAATACGCAGGCAGGGTTGTTAAAGGGACCAGTTCCATTGCTGATGTCAGCTTAAGCCTAGCCCATTTTGAAATTTAGGTGCTGTCCAGCCCCGCCCAACCATGCAGCTCAAACCTGTTGGCCCATGGCCTGGTCCCCTAAACGTGGCCAGTCTCCGGGTTGAAATCCGGGCTTGGGGTCTGGGCAGGCCTACGATGAATAGCCCAGCCTGCGCAGTCCAATCATCAAATACGCCACCGACATTAAAAAGAATAGGCGGTTTAAAGACAATTGTTCAAACTATTGTAAATTGGACTATTTCAAACCTTTCTTCATTTAACTCTTTTCTTTATGCAGTTTGCCCTGGCCCTATCCTTTTTCAGCCCTATTACAATCAAGGCCAAGGCAGGGTTTAAGGGACAACGGCTGGGCTAAGTCCAACCCCAGCCCAGCCCAGCCCAGCCCAACCCAATCCCTAGTCAAAGATGTGATATGTTACGCATGTGCCAATGTCACACGAATGTGCATGATGTACACAGCTCGCCAAAGGGGGCCACTTAAAAACATCCTCTGTCACAAAAGTGAATGTCCACAGCTTTTTGGCACACCTTTATACTAGCTCTCCATTTTTCTCAGACACATGTGGCCCACCTAATGGTCATGGATTGCATGGGCAAGTGCCAATTGGCTATTGCGTCGTGAATTTATAATCTGGCTGTATGTTATCATCAATGGTCAAATAATATATATAGCTAGGATCTTCAATTTGGAAATTTTTGGAGCCTGATGGACCATCTAGGGTGAGGCTACCACATCAACATCATCGATCACTGAACCATGGGCTCAACCTGTACAAGTTGAAAATCTAAGTGTAATATTGGAAGAAAAGCCTAAATATTGTACAGCTAAGATTTTCAAATCTAGGATAGTTTTGGTACATTGGCTGTACACATCCTGTCGTCCATTTGTTGAATCAAGTCGTCCATTTTTCTCATACACATCTGGCCCTGCCGATGAATCAACCAGCTTGATTCATCTACTAGAGCACATTCCTAGTGAGTACCACTCAATGAATGGGCCCGCTTCTTCCACACATGCACAAATGAATATGTCCCACAAATCGCCTCTTGGATCCACCAATGCGAACAAATCCCCCTTAGCCTTCACTTTTCAAAACATGAAATTAGATCAGCGTTCCACTAAAGTCTATAATAATAATAATATATATATATATATATATATATATATATATATATATATATATATTTGTAGTAATTCTAATTCTAATAAATTAGATCAGCTTTACAATAACAAACTTCTAAATTTCCTTCTTTAGTTACTCTACGTTTGGGGTTATCTTTGCGCTACATGCCATCCAACCCTAATGAGATGCCCTAAAATTAGTACAACTCAATCATCAAGTGGGCCACACCATAGAAAATAACGGACAATAACACTTCCAAATTTAATTAGTACCCCACATGATGGTTAGATCAACCTGAATTTTGAGGTTCCACTTTCTTAATAAGGTAACCTGTTGATGAGATGGATGTTGTACATAGTGTACGTGCCATAGTGGGCCATATAAGCATATCCTACAACACCGCAAAATCACCCTTTTTTATATAATTGGGTTTGGGCTAGTTTGGGCATGGGCAAAGATATACCCAGATTTAACCCAATTATTAATCAGATTTAAATTAATACCCAAACCCGCACCCACATTCACTTAGTTACACCCTTACCAAGCCCACATTGGATTAGGTTTGAGTACCCTCTGGGCGTACCCAGCTCATTGCCACTTCTAGTCAGTTTTATGCATCTTAACCGTATTGCTAACCTTGTAAGTCTTAAAAAAATATTATATTCAATCTTCTTTGGACAATAATAATGATTTATCTAAGTAAAATGAATTTTTAAAGTCTGGTAGTCATCTTCACGTGGGGAGATACGACACTCCAAACAAGGGCCTAACCAATACCCAATCTAAAGAGAGCAAGCCCAAGTACAACTAATTACAGGTGTTCCTCTACTTCTCCACGTAGACCTAATCACCCCCTCATCCATCCAGACAATCCCCGCTATTTTATTTATTTATTTTTGGGTCTGCTATATTGTTTACTCAGTGCACATGTCCATTGATCTGGACTAGTATCTCATTGATGGTCCACACGTATAATGGTCCATATCTGAAAAGAGAGAGAGAGAGAGAGAGAGAGAGAGAGAGAGAGAGAGAGAGAGAGAGAGAGAAAGGTTGCATTTGTAAGTTGTGAGCATAGTTAATGATTTGGCCTATGGCAAAAGCATGATACACTAAAAGTTTATAGTCCCATTCAGTATGGAAAGAAATGCGAAGAAATCAAAGAGAGATACATTCAAGCACAATACAATTTTACTTGAAAAAATCGAGATCCAAACTCCAGCTAACCATTGATACTTTTAAGATTTTTTAGTAGAGAGAGTTGGAGATTTCGAAAGGTTTCATGTGTAACTCAACTAAAAACAATGCAGCTTTTAAATGGATGGTCTACTGGCTATTGTTATGTTGAGGGTTTTTTTTAGTGGGGAGTTGGAGACTACGAGGAATTAATGCAGCTTTAAAAATGAAAGGTTTAAAAAGTTACAGAAGTTGACAGGGATTTTTAAACTAAACAAAGGAAAATTACATCATAGATATGCATATTATATGGGAATAAATCTACATAATATGTATTTTATACTTGAGACATAAAAATACTCCAATTAAAACATATCTTTTGAATTATATGTTGGACATTACCTTCTTTTTCTTCTTTTTTTTTTTCCTTTTTTTTTTTTTTTTTTTGAAGTATGCACCTTTTATAGCAGTGGCACCTACCATCTTGTGTGGTATAAGGTCCATGATCTAGACTGTTCATTGGGTGGACCTCATGGGATAATCTTAACCATCCAGCTGATGATCTAAAAATGTACAGTGGAAAGAAAATTCTGACAACAATTGAATGGGAAATGGTACAGTCATGAAGAGAGTATGAATGTCCAACCCAAAAAAGTTGAAAATGTGCAAATAGGGTGGGTTAGGACAGCTTAAGGGAAGTTGTCGACCTGGCTGGTTTGACAATCAGTACTAAATTTCAGCCAACTCATAAGTATATGAGTTCGGTCTAGGTAGAGCCAAGTCCAACTAGGTTAGATCTGGGGCTAAGTCTAGATCAAGAGGAACCTGACCGAACCTATTCATCCATGGGTAGGATTTGTCTCACGTCCAGGTTGAAATGGTTGAATAGCAAGCTGATGTGGAGATGGCTGGGATCTCCATAACGAACATGAGTTAGGCTTAAGAGGACCTCATGTCCATTTACCCAACAAAGCCAACTTGGGAGAGCGTCCATACTCGACCGATTTTCCCACTGGGGGATACTTGAACTCAAACCTGTCACAACAGGTCCAACTTCTGTGAGCCTTTTAATATTGGGTCAGGTGCAAGGACACATTTGTGGTTGACCCTATTCATCCCCGTTATCGCCATTCCCCATGATAACCAATTAGGTAAAGTTATGTGTGATCTATGCAGATACGCATGGTGCATTTGAATATTTGCAGAGATGTACGGAAAATATTTCCTGATAACCATAGCTAGGACATATTATATGATATCGTGTATTGCTAAGTGACCGATAAAGATGCGATTGTGTGAAAACAGTTACCGAATAGGTGGTAAGAGGAGAAGTTAATGAGTTGAAGTGGTGGAGAATGATTATGATAATCGTTGGAACGTGGAAATGATTAAGATGATTGGATCAAAGTTATAAATAGAAGCAGAATGCAATAAGAAAATTTGTCTCGTACCAATTCAAACAAACCAAATCTCTTTCAATTATCCTATTAACTTACCAGTCAAATCACATTCAATAGTGTAATTCTTTACTTTTCTTATCAAGCAAGTTACATTTCTTAGTGTAATATTCACTTTTTAGTCTGTTATTTACATTTCGTGGTGTAATCCATAATGATAACCAAGTAGTTGGTAGTTTTTAGTCGTAATTTAAATCTATAGTTGGTAGTTTTTAGTCGTAATTTAAATCTAAGTTCGTGTGTTGGATTCAATTTATCAATCGAAAAAGTATTCCAATGCTATTCTTTGCAATCTATTATAAGAAATTTTTTTCCATTTTATTTTATTTATATTGAAAAGTTATTTTGTATGGAAGTCAAATGTGCAACTCATCATCAAATAATGAAACCCACCTTCTGAAAATCGTTTGATCCGATTTTACACATTGAGTGGTGGCTGAATAGATGACCAATTTCCTCAGATACGTATCTGTCAATCTTGATTCTTGGGGTCATTGTTGTTCAATTTGAATTGAAGCCGTAATTTTAATTTTGACACGCCCACACACATGTGATACCAAAAACAACATCAACATACCAACTCATTTGCACTCCTAGGTGGAACATGGAAGCCGTGGAGAGGCCATCTCATGACTTGGATCTCTCTCTCTCTAATCCATTTTCCTTTATAAATGCTTGTAAAGATAAGGTTATTTTTAAGTAAAAACTTGGAGGAATGAATACGGAATCATTCGGTAAGAGGAGGGCAATTTATTAGATTTGTGGGGTCCTGATTTCTTTATTGCGTGGAAGTGTAGACGATGGCTTTCCACGTGTGAGCTATAAATTCGGTCAAGAACCATGCACAGGAGACAACTCGCACGCGTTTACCGCCGGAAAAGAAGATCGTCACATTTACCGGCGGCGTCACGGCGAAGCAATACTATACAGAGAAATTAATAGGTTTTTAGCAGCCCACGACACTAATAAGTTGGTGGTCCGCCACATATCCACCATTAACATGCCATGCGAAGAGTGATCCGAACGGCTTATCTAGTGGACCACACTTTTGTGGTCCTCCTTCAAAATGAAAATTTATTACAATCCTAGCCATCCAGTCACTGATTTGTAAAATGAATGGCTGTGAGAAAAGTTATAATGAGAGGACAGTGATTGTTTGATTGGTGAATTTCATGCATGGTGTCCCATGAACAGTGAGATGCACAAACCAACGGTCCAGATCAGTGTTTTGGATTATCCACATGTCAATGTGCTGTGCCCGATCACACGGTGAGCGTCCACTGTACTGGATCATTTACCTAATTACCTTGACTAGACAAATAGGGATGAGAAAACAAAGTTTTTTTTTTTTTTTTTTTTTTTTTTTTTTTTTTTTTTTTTTTTAAATAATCATAGAAATCATATTCTAATTACAGGGAAATCAAAGATGTGAGACCATTGCATTTGGAGATGTGGACAGTGCAATCAATTGATCTGAAGAATGCAGTTGGTCCTGCTTACTGTTGATGGACCACCGTGCAAAAATCACACCGATCAGATGCTCCTATCCATCTGAACATTCGACTACGACTAGGATGGTTAGGGTGGCCTTTTGACTCTAAAAAAAAACGAAGCTTCATAACCAAGGGCAATCTGAGATGGGCCCTACTGAATAAATGTTTGAGATTTGATGATCGAACATTTCTGTTATGAATGATCCAGGCTGTCCATTCTACTGGATATTGATAGGATGGATAAGATTCTCCCAAGTCCAACCGGGTATTTATATCCGGTCAATGAAGAGCAGTACAGATCGATTGATCAGGCCGTCTCGAACTGCAAATCAATGACTACTAGGGCGTTATACTTAATTAAACGCTAATATGCCTTCATAGGCCGGACAGCTGGCTGGTGTCAAAGCTCTATGAGCCTTACCATGATGTATGTGTGTTATCCGCGCCGTCCATCCAATTTTCCATCTCATTTTAGGGCATGAGCCCAAAAAATAAGGCATATACAAAGCTCAAGTAGACCACACCAAAAAATAAGGCATATACAAAGCTCAAGTAGACCACACCAAAAAATAAGGCATATACAAAGCTCAAGTAGAGCACATTTCTGTTACCAGCTAAGCTGCCTCCTCTCAATCCCTCTCAAGAATTCAGGTGGGACACATCACAAGGAGAAACGTGCAATCGTGACTACAGCCTATATATTATTGTGGTGGCCCACATAAATTTTGGAATTGCTTGAGTTTCATTGCATCCCTTATTCCTAGTGGGGAGCACTGGGTTGCATGGCATATACACAACCCGGTTAATCCGGGATTCCACCATTGTTCACTTTGGTGTGGCCAACCTGAGTTATGGATCAGGCTGGATTTATGGATCGATCTAAGCCTAACATTGGGGATCAAATCTAATGGACGGGTTGGATGGCACTCAAACATCACTGTGGGCCCACACAGCTCGTAAATATAGTAATTATCATGCCATTGGCATGTGACCATTCCCCAATAACTAATAACTTACAGGAAGTTGTCAAATAGTTAATTGGTGTAGACCAAGTATGTAATTTATGGGCTTTGAGGACTTTTATTAGAACTCTTCAGAACCTGTTAAAATCTTGGAATATTTTATCAAAATCCACCTCTTCAAATACCCACTCTTCAAATCTTCTCTCCCCACTGTCCTTCTCCTATAGAGAGAATGGCTGCCACTTTCCCCACTTTCAGACTCACTGCCATTCTCTCTATCATCATACCCTTGGCACTCATGGTCCACATGCACGTCGCATTCGACGTTGAGGACAATGAAGAATACGTTATGGACGACCACTTCCTCGGCCTGAACATCCGGTCCGGCAGTCGGTTACTCGCGCAAAAGATCAAGATGGGAGCCAGCTGCGATGCCGTCTCAAACAACGTTTGCTCAGGTGTGTCAGTGAACAATGGCACAGGCCTCCTCCAATGCTGCAAGAAGCATTGCAGGAATGTGCTAGGTGACCGCAATAACTGTGGTGTGTGTGAACGTAAGTGCGGGTTTGGGCAGCTATGCTGCAGTGGGAAGTGCACTGACATCGCCTACAACGTCGACCACTGTGGCAAGTGCGAGAAGAAGTGTAAGACCAGTGTCAAATGCGAGTATGGAACGTGTGGGTATGCGTGATTTTTATGAATTTAGATGGAGTTTAATTACAGTGGACGGTCTAGAGAGAATAATTAGTAGTAGACTAGAGATGGGGAGATACAGGAACAGTACATAGCTTGGGATGTAGACCACACGTGATATGTGCCATCCAATCTTCACATAGGTATGCAAGAACTGCAGGCGAGTTCTTTCATCAATAAAAGAAAAGTGATGCGGACACCAAGCCATTTAAAGTATATCAACGTAGGAGGCGTGCATTACCCGTGTCAATGTGGTTAGATGACGGATACGGGTCGGGTCTCTAGAGGTTGAAGACCTTACACATGTGTTCATGACATGTGTAAGTTGCTTAGAGGAGGCATTTGGACCATTGGATCGCGAGGATGGTGTGATCGGACCGTTGGATCGTCACGGCCCACCTTCATTACACTACCTTCATGGCACTATCATCGGGGCCCATCGGGCATCTTAAATTTACATTTAGTCTATGAACATTTTAGTTAATTACGTTGTGAGACAGTTTGTGCACAATTTTGTGCAAATTTCTTTTTTTGAAATTTTTTTTAAGTAGGGGTATTTTGGTAATTTCGTGTAATTACGATTTTATGAGGGTTGCCCTAAACCCATAGCATATTATGTGATGTTTTATGAAAAAGAAAAAAGAGCTTTTTTTTTTTTGACGATCTCGTCTTCGACTTCCAGTGATTGGAAGAGGGCGTGAGGCCCAGGTAAACGATTTCTCATCCCCCACTTCTTTCTCCTTCTCTCTTTTCTCAAGGTATTCTTTTCTTTAACCTCACTCTTTTCTTTTCTCCTAATCTCAAAAGATTTTCATTCCCTTTTCATTCCCACATAAAACCCATCATCCAAATCTATACTTAAAGAACCATCATTTTTATTTTTTTATTTTCTGAATTTTCCAGTTTCCAATCCAGGAAATTTCTATTTTTTCGGATTAGAAAATCCACTTGGATCGTTAGACGGACCCATTGCAAGACGAAAGTTCTATCTTTCGCGGATCCAATTAAATTGATTTTAAGATTCAATACTTTGTGTTTGTGATGGATGGCCCTAATTAATGCTATATTTGTCCTTATTTCCTTCTTGTGTTTATGATGTATAAATCAAGCTGATATTTATTTGTTTTTTTTTTTTTTTTTAAAGATTGCATGAATCTGCCTCTCTCAAATAGCATGATCATTTAAGGTTAGATTAGGCTGTCCTACATCAATTTTGGTATCAGAGCCAAGTTCTTGCATTGGGTCGTCTTAGATCGAGTTATCAAGAGTCTAGATTTTTATTTATTTATTTATTTATTTATTTTTTTTTTCTTCTAGGGTTTCATGCATCGCATATAGAGTCTCAATCTGAAATTTTCAGATTTGCATAAAAAAATTTAAAAAAAAAAAAAAAAAAAAAAAAAAAAAAAGTTTAAATCTGAATTTTTCCAGATTTGCATCATTCTAAAGGTTAAGATCATCGGTGTCCATAGTCTTGTGTCAAAACAGTCTCTTAGAGTCATGTTTTAGGAAACCTAAGTTGAGTCTTATTGTGTATGCCCACTCGGACTGGTAGAGGATTTGGTCTACACCCGATTTTCAATATGGAACAGTTGACTGAGATGATGAACACGATCAACCAACGTTTGGCCGTCATTGAGGCACAATCTAGGAACACGAATACCGTATGGATCGGATAGAAGCATCCACAAGAGAAATCTCCGACATTGGAGGGGATGAACAGTCTCACGTAGGGGGAGTAGTTGAGGAACGGGTAGGAAATCGTGGTAGAGGTCGTGGAGCACGTGGCCGAGGGGTAGGACGTGGAGGGGCGCGAAATCCGCAACCCGCTGTCGAGTATCAAGACCGTTATGATGTCGATGAGAGGGTCTTAAAGAGTGTTAAAGTAGATGCTCCTAGTTTTGATGGGCGTCTTGATCCAAAAGCATTCCTTGATTGGTTAGCGGACATGGACCATTATTTCGAATGGTATGAGATGTCTGAGAACCGACAAGTGCGGTTTGCAAAGATGAAACTTGTGGGTCAAGCTAAATTATTTTGGACAAATACGGAGCGTAGGATCGAGAGATCAGGAGGTGTCCCAGTCGCGCATTGGGTAGAGATGAAGGAGTTATTAAAGGAAAAATATCTTCCTCTCTCTTACCATCAAAAAGCTCTAGATCAATGGCAAGCATTACGCCAAGGATCTATGTCGGTTGCGATTACATCGCAAAATTTGAGGAGTATATGATGCGGTGTGATATTCGGGAGGATCCCTTAGTGACACCGCGCGTTTCAAGGTGGGTCTTCGCATGGATGCGCAACGTGAGCTTATGACCCATGCGGTGAGTGACTTGGATCGGGCTTACCAAGTTGTACAGGGAGTTAGAGCTTTACCTAAAGTCTCCTCGTCATGAGGCGCTTTGAGTCCCGAGACTCTTAGATCCGGTTTTCGGGAACCAAACCTAACATTGGAAGTCGGCTGGGCGCAGCTAGTGCACCGCCTAAGCCTAAGGATGATAAGGGAAAAGGTGTCCTTGGTGCCAATCCTGGCAGGTGGTAGTCATTTGAGATGTTATGAGTGCGGAGGAACAGTCATTTCGCATACCAATGCACGTGCAAAGACTCGCGGGAAAGCCTTAGTCATAGGCGGAGTCAAATGAAAATGCGGATGACATGGGTGATTATGAAGTTGAGGAATATCATCCTATATGTGCTAGTGATTATGAAGAAGAAGAACCGTAGCACTGCCACTAGTCAGTAGTTAGATGTGCTTTAGCGCGGTGCCAAAGAGAGTGATGATTGGCCTGTGAAGCACAATTTTCTACACGTTTATCAAGAGCGGTGACAAAAGCGCAAAGTCATCGTAGATAGTGGTAGTTGCACCAACGTGGTCTCATTGCTTGATCACTCGTTTGGGTTTGAAGCCCATCCCTCACCCTCAACCCTACAAGGTTTCTTGGGTTGACACGTCTTCTATGCTGTGTCCCAAGAAGGTGTTTAGTCCCCATCCAAATCGGTTCATATAAAGACATGTTGTGGTGTGATGTTTTACCTATGGATGTAGGTCACATCATTTTAGGAGGCCGTGGTTATACGATAGAGATGTCATGATTTTTGGTCGCTCGAACGTATGTACATTCACGCATGAGGGCAAGAAAATCAAGATTAATCCGTTGCCACCCAAGAGCCACACGTGACAAGGCTAGGGATGTGAAAACGAGTGAGTCGAAATGATGTGAGGAAATCTATTCAAGTCTCTACATATCATAAATGCAAAAGAGTTTGAGAAAGAGACAGAGGATGATTCGACGGTGTACGCCCTAATGGCTAGGAAGTTACACCCGAGGTTCATGTAGAGTTATCCCATGAGGTGACTTCGGTTCTTAAAGAGTACAGTGATGTATTCCCCGAGGATTTACTGGATGAGCTTCCACCTATGCGGGACATCCAACATGCCATTGATTTCGTCCCAGGGTCTTCTTTGCACCGAACCTTCCTCATTACAGGGATGAATCTCGCAGAGCATGCAGAGGGACATAGACAAAAATGAGCTCCCGCAAAAGGTTTCATCCGTGAGAGTATGAGTCCGTGTCCGTACTCAGCGCTATTAACGCCTAAGAAAGATGGTACATGGCGGATGTGTGTGGACAGTAGGGCCATTAATAAGATCACGATCAAGTATCGGTTTCCGATACCGAGGCTTGATGATATGTTAGACATGATGGCCAGATCCACCATTTTTTCCAAGATAGACCTCAAGAGCGGGTATCACCAGATACGCATACGCCCGGAGATGAGTGGAAGACACTGATGGGTTGTACAATGGTTGGTCATGCCCTTTGGCTTGACTAATGCACCCAGTACTTTTATGCGTGTGATGACCCAGGTTTTGAGACCCTTTATGGGGAAGTTCTTAGTGGTTTATTTTGATGACATACTCATATATAGTACCACTAAAGAACTGCATCTCAACCACTTGAGACAGGTCTGTAGTGTCCTGAGGGCGGAGAGGTTATGTGCGAACCTTAAGAAATGTTCGTTCTTGTCTGATAGAGTTGTCTTCTTAGGGTTCATAGTGTCATCTATAGGGATGCGAGCAGATCCAGAAAAAGTCAAGGCCATAGTTGACTGGCCTGAACCACGGAACATACATGAAGTGAGGAGCTTTCATGGCTTAGCCACATTTTATCGTTGATTCGAGGGTTTAGCACTATTATGGCTCCCATTATCGATTGCATTAAAAAGGAGAGTTCATATGGTCTAAGGCCCACCAAGGCATTCAAAGATATTAAGGGCAAGATGATAGAGGCTCCCGTCATGCGTCTTCCGATTTTTCTAAAGTCTTTGAAGTAGCGTGTGATGCTTCAAAGTAGGTATAGGAGGAGTACTAAGCCAAGAAGGTCATCCAGTTGCCTATTTCAGTGAAACTGAATGAGGCAAAACAAAAGTATTCCACCTATGACAAAGAATTTTATGCGGTAGTGCAATCGCTACGTCATTGGCGTCATTATCTTCTACCGCAAGAATTTGTCTTGTTTTCTGATCACGAGGCTTTGAGGTATTTGAATTCCCAAAAGAAGCTTAACCCAAGGCATGCCAAGTGGGCAGCGTTTCTTCAGGAATATTCATTTGTCCTGAAACATAAAGCCGGGATCGAGAACAAACCAGCCGATGCCCTTAGTAGGAGAGTGACATTGCTCAATTCCTTGAGTGTAGAAGTTGTCGGGTTTGAGCAATTGAAAGACGAGTATCCCATGTGTCCAGATTTTGGGGGAACATATGTGTCACTCTTAGATGCCCAGCATAGTTCGGTGAGTTTGTGCTAAAAGATGGTTTCCTTTTCAAAGGAGACCGACTTTGTATTCCCCGCACTTCCTCCTGGATTTCCTTGTTTGGGAGCTTCATCTTTGGAGGTATTGCTGGCCATTTTGGTCGAGATAAGACCATCGCCCTAGTGGAGGATCGATTTTATTGGCCAAGTCTTAAGCGAGACGTAGCCAAAATTTTAGGGCAATGTCGAACATGTCAACTGGCAAAACAGAAGAAGCAGAATACTGGATTGTACACGCCATTGCCAGTGCCACACGCACCGTGGCAAGACATCGATGGATTTCGTGCTTGGACTTCCCAAGACAACTAAAAGCACGATTCCATTTTTGTGGTCGTGGACCGTTTCTCAAAAATGGCCCACTTCCTCCCTTGTTCTAAGACCTCAGATGCGTCCAACATAGCCAAGATTTTCTTTGAAGGGGTGGTTCGTTTACATGGTTTACCTAAGACCATAGTATCTGACAGGGATGTCCGGTTTACTAGTTATTTTTGGAAGACATTATGGCATATGATGGGTACGAGACTCCCGCTTCTCGTCACTACCATCCTCAAACCCGATGGTCAAACGAGGTTGTGAATCGAAGTCTCGGAAATCTACTACGATGTTTGGTGGGTGAACACGTTAAAACTTGGGACTTAGTCCCGCTGGGCCGCCGAGTTTGCATATAACAGTTCAGTTAATAGGTCTACGGGTATGAGTCCATTCGAGATTGTTAGTGGTTATAAACCTAGATTACCCATAGATTTGTTACCTATGTCAGTCACTCAGAGGACCTCAGAGTCAGCCGATGCATTTTCCCATCACATTCATGAATTGCATACAGAGATTAGGAGGCAGATAAATGCTAGTAATGAACAATACAAAATTTCAGCTGACTTACATCGTAGAATTCAAGAATTTAATGAGGGTGATTATGTCATGGTTAGGATGAGGCCAGAACGGTTCCCACAAGGTACCGTTAAGAAGTTACAAGCACGCAGTGCTGGACCATTTAAGATTCTGAAAAAGATTGGGTCCAATGCGTATGTGATAGATCTTCCACCTCGCATGGGGATTAGTTCAACATTCAATGTGGAGGATCTAATGCCTTGTTCAAACCATCCCATAGACCCTAATTTTGTTCCAAACCATTGGCCAATTTCTGAATTTTCTTCCCAACCTACACCACCTATGCCTACCATACCTGAGATAAGAGAAGAAATTGAAGGAATTGTGGATGAGCAAATTGTTTCCACTCGAGACGGTGGATTCCAGAGGTACTTGGTGAAGTGGAAGAACAGACCATCATCCGACTGTACATGGTTGACGGAAGCAGAGTTGCAGCGACTAGATCCAGATTTGTTAGAAAAGCACAAAAGTTTTATCTCGCCGGAGTCGAGATCTTCTCAGTCGAGGGGAGTTGATGCGGACACCAAGCCATTTAAAGTATATCAACGTAGGAGGCGTGCATTACCCGTGTCAATGTGGTTAGATGACGGATACGGGTCGGGTCTCTAGAGGTTGAAGACCTTACACATGTGTTCATGACATGTGTAAGTTGCTTAGAGGAGGCATTTGGACCATTGGATCGCGAGGATGGTGTGATCGGACCGTTGGATCGTCACGGCCCACCTTCATTACACTACCTTCATGGCACTATCATCGGGGCCCATCGGGCATCTTAAATTTACATTTAGTCTATGAACATTTTAGTTAATTACGTTGTGAGACAGTTTGTGCACAATTTTGTGCAAATTTCTTTCTTTTGAAACTTTTTTTTTAAGTAGGGGTATTTTGGTAATTTCATGTAATTACGATTTTATAAGGGTTGCCCTAAACCCATAGCATGTTATGTGATGTTTTATGAAAAAGAAAAAGGAGCTTTTTGCTTTTGACGATCTCGTCTTCGACTTCCAGTGATTGGAAGAGGGCGTGAGCGCCCAGTAAACGATTTCTCATCCCCCACTTCTTTCTCCTTCTCTTTTTCTCAAGGTATTCTTTTCTTTAACCTCACTTTTTCTTTTCTCCTAATCTCAAAAGATTTTCATTCCCTTTTCATTCCCACATAAAACCCATCATCCAAATCTATACTTAAAGAACCATCATTTTTATTTTTTATTTTCTGAATTTTCCAGATTTCCAATCCAGGAAATTTCTATTTTTTTCTGGATTAGAAAATCCACTTGGATCGTTAGACGGACCCATTGCAAGACGAAAGTTCTATCTTTCGCCGGATCCAATTAAATTCAGATTTTAAGATTCAATACTTTGTGTTTGTGATGGATGGCCCTAATTAATGCTATGTTGTCCTTATTTCCTTCTTGTGTTTATGATGTATAAATCAAGCTGATATTTATTTGTTTTTTTTTTTTTTTTTTTAAAGATTGCATGAATCTGCCTCTCTCAAATAGCATGATCATTTAAGGTTAGATTAGGCTGTCCTACATCAAAAAGACATGGGCCATGGTACTTTTAGTGCTTTCTTTCTTCTTCTTCTTCTTCCTGAGACAATGTCTTAGATGGTATAAAGCATGTGGAGGTGGACATAATTTCCTGTTGGAGATTTTCTTAAGGTTGTGTTTTTAGTAATAAGTAATGTCTTGTACACTGTAGATGTGGGTATTGTAAATCACTTCTTATACAGATCTAATTTGCAATACTCTTTAAAAAATAAGCCTTATATGTTGATTGCTACAAGCGCAAAAGCAATGCTCGACATAATCCATGCATTATCGCTTGCAAGTAAGCTACTGTATTATAGATGGATCAATATATGATTTTTCTTTTTACCCTGGATTAGATTTCTCACACTCTAATACGATTTGTTCGCACTCTAATACTTCTTGTTGGATTCAAAATACATGCTAGTGACATGAACTACATGAATGTACAGTGATAAGCTACATGAATTATTAAAAATAAAAATAAAAAATAAACTCTTCTTTTGTTTTTGTTTATATATATATATATATATATATATATATATATATATATATATATATATATATATATATATATATATATATTAGACATATTTTGAAGTGAGAGGCTTGCTTAAGTGAAGAGCAGGGTTGGGTACAAGCCTATGGTTTTCAAATAGGGCCCAGTTAATAGCTAAACATTATTTCAAAAACTGCGCCCGCCCTTGGCCCTGATTGATCAACTCAAATGGTCAGGTATGCAGGCCTGACAGACGAGCTAGGGCTGTGAATTAGCCAATCCCGGCCTAATAAAAATACAAACTACGAATAGGGCAATCAGCTCAAAATCCAGGTGAAAGCCAATGACAGTCCCATCCCATTCACAGCCCTAGCAATGTGCCGGTAGCAATCTTGAGACAAGAATCAAAGTGTTAACTTGAATTGAAAGGATCTGCCTGTCCACAGAAGAAAATATCGCTAAGTGCTACGTCAGCACATGAGTTGGCTAGCATGTGGCATGCATGTGAAATAGGTGGTGGGCATGGATTAAAAGATGATGTTTTACTGGGAGTGGCATCTTTGTGATAAAATGGTATAAATATTTCAAGAGAGTTTTCCAGCATTAATGGGGACCGTTCACTAGTGAGCGTACAATAGATGGGTGGTTATGGACGCTCCCCCAAATGAACGGTTAAAAAATGATCGATATTTAAGAGTCCGATGCAAATGGTTAAGAACGGGTATTGTTTGGAGATATTCAAAATAAGCATTTTTATAATTTCATTGATTTTCACTGAACCTTTGGTGGCACAATGTGCATTTCCACTTTGAAAATACATGCCTGCGCCACCTATCGTGAAGCAAGGTCCTATTTTTGGGCCAGCTCAAGCACAATGGGGCCACCCCAATGCACAGCTTAGATGTGCTACATGCATGCCAGCTTGGCACAAGTGGCCCACCCACACCTAGAGGTGCTTGTGGGCTCAGCAGAATTCTTGTTGCCACTTGCTTCGTGATATATGATAAACACTTTCCATAAGCTCATAAGATGACCATCAAAACTTCACAAGACTGAACATTATAATTTCTTTGCAACTTCCCATACAAATTCCTTAAATAAGATACCATTGCATTCTGTTGAACAAAATCCCAATATCAATAGAGAAAAAAAAAAGGTGTCGACTCAGGATTACCGCTTGATGAAGGTAACTCTTGAAAATTATCCACATGGAAGCTTACAAGTATTGAATGAGCTCAACCGCATACTTGCCTTTCCTTGTTGTGTTTATCACCCCAATCTGCATCAAAGAACACCCAAATACTTTTTTTTTTAAAGGAGAAGAAGAAGAAGCACCGCACTCTCTGAAAAGAAGAGCATTCCCACAACCCAGAAGTGCCTGTAATAATAATTTCTTAATTGCTATAGATTATATATAAACCAATTTATTCGCGGCATCTAATACCGAGAGAAAGCGCTCCATGCACTAAGAACAGGGCAGCCTCCAAATTGGAGATGCTTTATGCCACTACCATAAAGGGACATATATATGTCATGTGTGGACTATACGCAGGGTTTTGTGTTGTCCTGATGCACCCATTGTGCAGAGATGAGACATATGCTCAAGTGACCCAGACTACCAATCTGATGGTCCCCTACTGGACAGGGATACCCCAAAACTTTTCCAGATCAAACTAGCAACCAACTCTTCAGCTCTGTTTCCAGATCATTGTTGTGCCTTTTCTTAACCATCTATGACCATTTGTCGTAGGGTTAGGATCTTCCAATCAGGAATATCACTGGGATATCAGCCATTCACAGTTAGTCCAAGAATGATAGGCCCACCAATATGGAATGGGGTCCATCTGGACAGCTTTGCATCCTAATGCATCGGGACCAGACAATTCCACATACAAGACAACGATAAAAAAAAAAACCGTTGGTGTTGATAGGCCCACCAATATGGAATGGGGTCCATCTGGACAGCTTTGCATCCTAATGCATCGGGACCAGACAATTCCACATACAAGACAACGATAAAAAAAAAAACCGTTGGTGTCAAAGTTGGTCAGAAAGGAGGGAAAGTGCTATGGTGTCTGCTGCCTTTTGCTAGTTCTTGGGAGATATGAAAGGAGAGGAACAGCAGGATCTTCAATTGTTGCAGTCTACAGTGGAAGTGCTAATGGAGAAGGTGGAGGGTTCCCTGTTGGAATGGGCAGCCAACTCTATAGTCTCAGATGCAGGCAGACGTTCACAGTATCCAGGGTCGACTAGCAGATGTAAGTGCCAATATCTAGGTGTCCCACGGCTCTCAGAAAGCAGCAGGTGTTAGAGGCATCATGAGGAATTCCGAGGGCCCAACCTCGTCATCCTTCTCGGGCACGATCCCTTCATGTCCTCCATCCCAAGCCTAAGCCATGGCACTCAGAGGAGCCCTTGATCTTGTTTGGCAATGGCAAAAAGGGTTCAATTATTATGGAAGGGCATTCGGCCAAAGTTATTCAGTGCGTTAGATCCGGGGCTGAACCATGGGGGCTTTGTTTTAATTTTAATGCCATTAGGTCTCTTTCTCCTAGATTAACATTTCGTTTACAATTTCATTTACTTGTGTAAAGAGGGAAGCTAATGTGGATAATCAAGCTTTAGCATTGGAAGGAAAGTCTCACTCCGGCATGGGGTATTTTGCATTCCATCTTTTCACCTTAGTGAAATATTAACCTTTTTGATTGCTATAAAAGAATAAAGAAAAAAAAACAACAACAGAAAAAAAGAAGTGGGTCAGATGAACTTTATATTGTACCTTCAACCTCCCTTTCCCGCTGACTGAAACAACATCTCCAGTCTTTAGTGTGGTTCCATTTTTTGTTATAGGGCTCCAGTTAACTCGCACATCCCCATTACTGAAAAGAGAGAGAATTAACTGTTAAAGATTATGAGAGACAGATCAGTTCATACCTGGTGAAGGGATAAAATTTTCACTCTTCCCATCAAATGCAGCAGCACGATTGGTCTACTATTTCACAATTGATGCTGACCCCACATGCACCTCTACACATGGGCACATGCATCAACCTGGCATGCATGTTTGGACATCTAAGCCACTCATTAGGTGTGACCCACAATGTACAAGTTCTGGCATGAAAATTAGGCCGATCAGCTATTGGGCAGGCATGTATGTGAATTTCGAGCACCTTGGACCATCTGTTGTTTCTGGAGATGTATGCCCACCTGATAAGTGGAGCAACCTGAGTTTATGGTTAAGTCACCTACACAGTGGTGGCCATAATGTAGAATCAAACTCATGAGATTAACTTTTGGCAATCATGCAGCTTTACAGAAATAAACTTTCCTTGAAAACCCAATTATTTATCCTCAATTGTTGCAAGAATCACAAGTCTAGATTCTGTTATGACGGATGATGATGTACAATCAAGATCTGCTCACCGGAATAGTCCTAGAAATATACCTTCATGGGCCCTGACTTGTAAGTTATTCATTGGAGTTAGGATAGATGATCTTTTGTACATCAGTAGCTGGGGAGATGACTTGAAATGAGGAAGCGGTAGATAATGGAGAAGATTAGCGCATCACACTCTTAATTGGAATACTCTACTTGGTCTCTCAAAATTTCGATGGAAGCTCAATAGGAAACTGGGTCCAGCTGGTGCAGAAGCTGGGAGGTATCATCTATGAGTCTATGACCGATCTGGGGTAGTGAAATGGGCATTGTCTGGCCACATTGATAAAAATGAATATGATGAAGTGGAGATTGCAAGCACTGTTACAAGGAGAGAACTTGCTTTTAACTTTTTGGTGTGTTTGTGATTGAAGGCAGCTATGGTATTCTGCGATAAAGTGCAGATTTCCTTCAATGGATATCCCTCAGGAGATAATGTGGGCTGGGCACCTTTCGATTACTCACTCTCACATCCGTACTGAAGCTGACATCATGGCAGACTTCTGTAGCTAGAGAAGGGGTGTAAGGTTCAATCTCGCATTGTTGGAATATGCTTCTCTCTTTTCTCCTTTCTTAGAAACTTCTATCCACAAAGGTCAGACTGGTTCATCAGGCATTCCTCACTGTCTATGTTCCATGCATCTAAAATCAGGCAAATATGATCATAAGATGGGCCATACATGTATAAATAATTCAAACTATTAGTCAACTTCTCAATATTATTCATTCATGTTATACAGGTGTGGCCCATCTGATGATTATAGAATGGTCTTAGATATGGCATCCATATTGTTGGAATCACCTGAAAAGGACTCTGATCTCGCACAAGTGTACCTTGTTTCCAATCGTGAGGTGAGGGTACTACTTGAGCAAGTGAAATTAGAGTTCCTTAAGCAAGGATGGAGGGTATAGGACTCAGGATGATTGAAAACGGTGCAAGAGCATGGAATC
Source organism: Magnolia changhungtana (assembly GCA_030180095.1). Taxonomy (NCBI): domain Eukaryota; kingdom Viridiplantae; phylum Streptophyta; class Magnoliopsida; order Magnoliales; family Magnoliaceae; genus Magnolia; species Magnolia changhungtana. Next base: position 1,655,022 of record JASAUF010000396.1, on the reverse strand, counting down.
ATGCTGTCAATTGAATTGGAGCGGCAGGAGACGAGGATGGTTTCATAATTTGGAAATGAATATGACATATTTAGATAAGAAGCATAGATGACAGCTGTCAACCCAAGAACATATGAGCAACAGCAAAGATATGTATTGAGTAAAAATAAAATAAAATCCAACCACTGAAAATTAAGAAATAGCTCACACTACTGAAATTCATGCAATTGATGCCATTGAAAGGTAAAAGGTCACACCTGATCAAATCAACAAGTTTTGAACGTGAAATTTTGAATCCTGCACTAGCCAGGGCATCGACCCGTAATGATGCTTCTATTGTTTTAAATGACTTGGTCCTACAAACAGTAAGCAGCATTTTGTAGGTTTAGATAATTCCAGATGAAACTCATCAGAAAGAGGGAAGACTCAACCATGAAAAGGGACAACAGGGTTTACTAAGAAAATAATCACTGACCTTGGTGGTTCATACTCTAAAGCAAGCAGAGGTATCTTTGAGCAGGATACTGAAACATTACCAACCTGCAAGATGAAAATTAATCACTACATCTACCACAGCCACCAGTGGTGTTACTTAAAATAAAAGGGGATTTTCTCAAATTCAGTAAGGTAAATTGGATCTTTCTAGTTTCAAAATCTTAATGATATCTGATTGACTGTTGATTGTTTCAGACTATTAAGAGTGCATATGGCCCTTTAAAACTCATGTGTTGAAAATCAAGTTACTAGAGTAATTTACATGTCTTAATGTAAAAGTTCGAAAAGCCAGTAAAAAAACCATGAGAGCTTGTTTGAATCCATTGAGACATAAACTAAGGAAACATCATTTTCATGAAACGGTGGTTCCATTGTTTGTTCTTATTAATTTCTTGAAAATGTAATTTTCATTTCCCTCTCATTTCATGAAAAACTTATCCTTTTCTGTTTCCTTGCCCGGACTAAAGAAATGTCATGTCCAAGAAATTGAGGGAAATGAGAAGAAATGACTCATCTTTTTATAAAGTGCCCCACATGATAGTCACATGTGCCATACCCATCTTCTAAGTGCCCCGCATGGTAATCACATGTGCCATACCCATCTTCTAAGTGCCCCACATTTGCAACTGTCCCTCTTCAAGTGCCCCACCACATGTGGGGCACGTGCCAACATCCATCTTAAAGCACCACACATGTGCCATCACCCATCTTTTAGCAATCCACACTTCTATGTGCCATACACCCCAACTTAGCCACGATTCTCAATGGAATAGCTTCTCGTGTGTGTGTGTGCGCGTGAGCGTACGTGTCTCAATTTAGCCACCTGTTTTCTAAGAACCTTCCCCATCTGCATGCATATTTGAACCTGTTCCATAAGTATATGGAACCATTTCCACTAAAGCATTATACTCAGAAAAATTCACCTTTTCCAGCGAGGCTACAAGGAAGTCGACAAGTTCGGGAACAACTATAACTTGAGCCCCTTTTTCCCCCTAGATACAAAGTAGGCAACAACGAAGTTTGTCAGTACCAGTTAATTCCCAAGAAGCTCACAACATATAAAGAGTAATATGAATATCCAAGATGTGCATATACTTGGGCAATCAATTGGACATGATACCTGCAAGATAATGTCACCAACTTTCTCCCGTGCAATCCCTGTCCCAAGAATTGAGCCAAGGAAATCCCCATGAGAACAAGGTTCGAACCCAAAGTTTCCTGTGATGCTGGAAAGAGTAACAGTTTTGCTAATTTAAACAAGGGTGTAGAAATTAATATGTTGGATGCAACTGAAGCTGGCAACGAAATACAGAAAAATAGACCTCAGTGCAGCAACTGCATCTGGAATACTTTCCATGGCTTCAGAATGCCCAACCAAAAGGCAGCACCGTTCAGCCTAGAAAATTCAACAAATAATGTCAGCTTGTTGGCATGGACATAATGTTCAGCCTAAAACAATCTGAACCAGCATTTGGTACTTTGACCTCTGGATATCCTCCCTGAGCTACCGCTTTGACATCTGCTAATTTTTCCAGGGTCAACATTGCCTCCTTCAATATGGGTGGTGTAAGAAAATCCGTTTGCAAGATTTCTCTTCTTGATGATGCCCGTCCCGCCTTTTCGAACACAGATTGAGAGTCAAGAAAAACAGAATAAGACAACAGTATAATGAGAAAGTGTCTCACCAGCCACTACATTAGACAAAATGATGAAACAGTAACAACCAGAGCATTCCCAGCAATGGAAATTTTATATTATATATATATATATATATATATATATATATATATATATATATATATATATATAGTTCTTTCTTTCAAATACTTCAGAGAAGGCAGCAGTTCAATTTCAAAAGTCTAGATATCATGACTCTTTTCAGCAACAACAAGAAGCAAAGAGAAGATGCATTTCCGAAGATCCTAGAGTGCGCTCTTTCCACTACTTAAATGGAGTAACATCCTCATACTGTATCAAAACTCACAATCTCGGACATGGCAGATCCTGCCCCACCATGGCATAATAGACCAGTCTAACTCAACAAGCTGAGAAGTTCCCAATTTAAATGGGGCAAAAGAAAACACAAAATTAAGAACTTTGTATCGGCTTGGCCAGCTGGGACTGACTCACATGAGTCCTATGTGGATTCAAGTTGGTCAAGTAAATATGGGGCTCTTGGCCTTTAGTGAGTCTGTCGAAGAAGAGGAAGTAAAGCTGTCTGGAAGCTTGCCTAGGCACCTAGGTAAGGATGTAGAAACTGAAAGTAGCTTATTTATTGCTGGGAATGATTCTTGAATCATTTAATTGGTCCGTTTCATAGACACACACCTTTGGCCATTGAAACTGAGTGAGGTTCTTAAATCCACTAAAAACTGATTGATGATACCATCTGATTAAAGGATTTACTTCACAAGCTCAATGTAACTATGGACCTCATATATTTATGCCATTTTCGATATATTGATAGAATCACAGCTCAAAAGCATACAAATCAAACATTATCAGAAAGGTAGGTATGGAATATTTACCCATGGTTAATGCAAATACCATTTCAAGGATATGCTTTACGGAGGCAGTCCCACTTTTATTTCCGACCCCTTTAAGTAAAACATCACCCTCGCCCTTTAAAGCATGTGCTGCATGACAAATTCCTGTAGATGTATTGCACATAATGTCATCAATTGTACAGGGACCACATCTTAAGCATTTGTGTCTAAATTTTCAGCTTCCTAATAATTTGTTGAGAGATGACTGAATCAATAATAAGAAAAAATGAGCAAACATCTTGACTTAACAAACAAATAATATCTACACTATTATAAAGTGAATAATGGGGCCGATCCTGCATCTTTCCAATTCGTTTTCTTTCTTGCATATGACTATAAAACTATTCTCCCTATTGTAACACTAGGGCTGTCAATGGTCATCTGGATCAATGGGTAGCAGAGACATCCGAGCCAATTTAACAGTCTGGATCCTAAAATAGGACCCATGTAAAATAGGATCCGCTCAGGTAGCCCCCCCAAGTGAAGCCATGTCCTCTTGGTGTGAAAGGAGGAAAATATTGATGGAGATCATGCCATAGTTCTCACGTAACGTCTTTACTTGGCATGACTCATAGAGCTTGAACTGACCATCCTTCAATGCAGTTAACAAGGTGCTTAAATTCGTCTTGATAGCCTTAGACAACCCCTGTTCCTTGCTGCAACTATTGATTGGCCCAAAAAAGACCTCTGTCATTTCCCTCCATGAGGTGTCAAGGTTTACATGGTAGCAGGAAAATTGCTCGGATTTGTAAATGACTCCAATGGATTGTGCCCACTGAAGTGGGTAAAATTGATCAGAGCAAAACGTTGTTGAATCCTTCCATCACTATTACCTGTTTGGATTTGCAACACTAGATTTTTCCGATCCCCAAGTGCTCTCCATTGGTAGTGGGGGGAAGCCACAGGGTGAGGCACTCCAACATTTGTTGGATCAATTTGAACCTTGTATTCATCTGATCCTAAGATTCCTCAAAGTGCTCCATGTTACATTCCCATGCCCTTATCCAATAATTAATTTAAAATTTCTATCTCTATGAGTTAGTAGAGATTTGTTATGTATTTATTCTTCTTTAAAATGAATAGAAATGAGAGTTGCATTCTGCCATTAACATGTGTATACATATGAGAACACCCTATTGTTAGCACTGTGTATACACAGGTTAATGGCAGAATGAAACTCTCCTTTCTATTCATTCTAGAGAAAAATAAATACATAACAAATTTCTACTAACTCATAGAGATAGAAATTTGAAATTTAAATTTAAATTAATTTATTTAAAATTTTAATTTTAATTTAATTATTGGATAAAGGTGTGTCTCATAGTGTGATAAGAGAAAAACATTATTGGAGATTATGCCATAGTTCCCATGTAGCCTCTTCACTTAGCATGCCAGGAAGCCTCTACTGTCGAATCAGGTTCAATTACCAACAAGTCGGGTGGTTTCAGTTCTTCAATCATGAAGATCTATATTTTGTTTACAACAATAGACCAGTGTGAAGCATACATCACAGTAATAACAAAGACCTTGATCACGTCTGATCATCATCTCTTTAGGTGTGATCTTTTTAATAGGAGTCATGACTGTTCCAGACCAAGTTTTTGAAATAGGGCTGTGCGAGCGCAACATTCGACCTTACACTTACGAATCATCCCAAACTTGTCGGCATTGGCATATGACTAAGTGTCAGTCGTAAAGGCTTTCTCAAACATGCAAGCCTCTCCTCCTAGCAATGAGCCAGCCCCATTGCTTCTTATAGAGTAAAGGTTGAAACATCAACACTTATTGGCCAACCTCATCACACAACCCTTGAATGAACGTGCCCAATAGAGCTCAGATCTAACCATCCTTCAACACGGTTAGCAAGGCGCTCAAATTCGTCTTGATACCCTTGGACAACACATGTTCCTTGTTGCAACTTTGCCAACATACCGTCAAGATTCTCAGAATCGATTGGCCCAAAAAAGATCAACATGGCCTATGTCATTTCCTTCATGTTGACACAGGTCCATCCATGTGGAACGTATTCGATGGTAGTGGAAATTTTTCTTGCATTTGTAAATGACTCCAATGGATCGTGCCCACTGAAGCGGGCACAATTAATCTGAGCGAAACACGGTTGAATCCTTCCATCACTCTGCCTATTTGGATTCGCAATGTTGGATTTTTTCGGTTCCCCGAATGTTCTCCATTGGTGGTGGGGGGAAGCCACAAGGTGAAGCACTCCAACGTTTGTTGGATCGAGCCTACTAATCATATGATCACAAGGTGAATGTCCTCCATGTGCTCCCCACGTTTATTCATTAGACTTGGCTTCGTTTGTTGTTTCTCTGTCTTCCTTGGCATGCCCCAAGAAGGGTCACTCTGATCCCAAATGATAGGGTCCAAGCTCTATCAAGCCCACTAAACAAATCAAAAGGGTGTCCTCTCATGCGTGTGTATACAATAACGGCAGAATGCAACTCCCCTTTATATTCATTCTCGAGAAGAATAAATACACAGCAAGTCTCCACCAACTCATAGAGATGGGAAATTAAAAGTTAAATTTAAATTTCGAAATTTAAACTTAAATTAATTTTTTGAAATTTAAATTGAAAAATTAAATTTAATTAATTTTTGGATAAGGGCATGGGAATGTAACACCGATGAATATGATTAGAGCTGTGGAAAGGACGATCTGTGAAAAGAGAAGTTGGACCAAAGTGAGACCCGCCATAAGTTGGAAAGCGCTACCTAGACATATACCAAGGCGAGTTCCACCACATAGTAGGCAGCCATGGACAGCAGTTGCGAAGCGTAGTGGCACGTTATGATTACTGGTGGTTTATGTTACAATCCATGGTGGTTTAATGGCCTACCTTCACATGTTTATGTTAGGGTTTCTAGGAGAAATGAGGGAAATTAAGTACCTGAAGGGATTTGGAGAGTTGGGAGATGATAGGTCTGGAATCTGGTTCTGTGAAATGAGAGGGTGTTGGTGTTTTTGTTGTTGAAGAGATGCGGCCCTGAAATCCAGACCGTCCGTACGGCTCTCGCCATAAGTCCCGGCACAGGGGCCATGAAGATTGCAGCGGTCATCGCTGCTATGCGTGTCAGGCACGTGTGCGATGGTAGGGGAGATGAGAGGTCTTCTTTATAATTTGTACTAAGAGGGAGAGATATGATAGCTACCCGCAGGAGTAGAATCTGAGTACTAGGTGCGCAGCTGCTGCACTTGGCGACGTAACACGTGTGCGGCGATCCAGATAGGTTAGGTCGTTCATCAAGTGGGCCTCACAGGGTATGTGCCACGGATGAACAAGATTATACGCGGCCTGATTCTTTCGCTCACGGTTTTACACGCGTTTTCGATTATGACAAGTCGGCACATCGTTGTTTACTCTTTTGACCGTAAGGTTAGGGCTGTCCAATGGAGGATATTTTTAGAGGAATCATCCATCTACAGTAGAACACAACAGACCGGTGGTCTGGATTACTAAACCATGGACCCCACTTATCCTAATTCAAAATTCTTTTATACAGTTCAAAGACGCCCACCACCTTTCATGCAAACAATTGTATTATCTGTTTTTAAGGAAACTAATAAAAAAATTAATTGGATTGATGGTCCATATTCGAAGTACATCTGCGGCCTGCCTGATGGCTGGATAGGCGGATTGTCGGGCCGCAGCAGATGCCAGAGGGTCCACCTGATGAACGGCCTAGATCTCGTGTGCGTGCCGTGTATGCTGCCTTGGAGGCTCTGCTTGTGGAGGTAGCAATGGATCAGGTTTGGGCTGGCCGACCTAAGCCCAGGCCCAACTAAAACGGTCTGACCTAACCAGAAAATTGATAAAATCCTTATTTCCCATTTGAGTTTCTAATCGATCGATTGACCAAGTGGGTAACATATGTACAAAGGCATAGAAAGCTAGAATGTTCTGGGTTAAAGGTCCATGCGTGTGCAGCCCAAGATGGGCCCACGGACCAAGCTAATAGGTCCAAGCCCAGTCAAAATCTGGGTTGAGCTCTCTGGGCTTGCCCTGGTCATTTGCTTGAAAGGCTACCAAAACAGCAAAGCACTTTTTTTAAAAAATTTTTAATTCCACAACTTAGCAGATTTAATTTGAGTAACATATGCAACGTGTACAATCTCAGGGTGCCTGTATATTAAGCTTCAGGTTGTGCCAGAGTATCAATTATCTCGCCCTGCAATAGCCATCTAATCGACTGACTCCTCTGTTTATGGTTAAACAAGAGTTACGTTCCCATGTAAGTTCTGCAACATTTAGAAAATGGTGGGGACTAGTACTCTTCTCACATGGCGCTGTACAGCTATACAGATCATCAAATTGTCGGTTTTATCGTAGATGAACATTAAGTAGATGCTTATAGGTAGAATAATGAGTGATTTATGTTCAAATGAAAAATCACATGGTTAGTGCCCATACGGGTCTTTGGAAAGCATGGGAAAGAAAATAATCTCTTTTTGGAAAATCTTATTTTAAGAAAATTGTGGTAAAGAAAATTTTATTTTTCTTAATTATTTTTCAACAATATCATAGAGAAGTTTAAGATCTATTTTTTAAATTGTTTCTTGGCAAAATAAAAAATAAAAATTTCGTAGTTGCTAGCATGTGCTAGATTAGCACGTCCTATGCCAGATGATAGCATATGCTAGTCTGCTATATATAATAGAAAATGAAAATTGAGTTTCATGAGAAATAATGTTTCCTGTCATGTACTTTTCATGAATCCAAATAAGCTTCAATAAAATAATAACAATAATAATAAATATGTTTAGTGGTGTACACCAGCCGAGCTAGCTCGGTTAGCTCGCTCGACCTAACTGGAAAAAACTCGGTTCGACTCGGTTTGAAGCTGAGTTCAAGCTGAGTTGAGCTGATTTTTTAAAGCTCGAAAATGAGCTCGAGCCGAATTCGAGCTGGCCTAAGCTTGACTCGGATCGAACCCAGCTCAAATCGAACTTGGATCGAATCAGTTCAGTAACTCGGTTACTTTGATGTTGATGTTGCTTACTAAGTGTTTGATGAAAAGACTCAACGAAGTGTGGCTGGTGGCAAGGAAGGTATGTATATGAAACCAATACCCTTTTTCTTGATTTTTATGTTGCCTATAAGGTATTTGATAAAATACCTGTAAAACCATAGCTGCTGTCTCAAATATAGTGAGATTTTGAAGGTGCGGTCCAGGTGTTTGTGAAAATGCTGCACAAATGAACTCGACTCAATCTTGGCTCGAACAGGCCCAAGCTGCTGAGCAAACCGAGCCGAGCTGGCCAGTCAGGCTTGAGGACCGAGCCGAGCCGAGTTTGAGCTGAGGCCAGCTTGACTCGGTTCAACTGGATGTACACCCCTAAATATGTTATAGTATAGGAGTTCATTGGCTTGGTCCCCAAGGTAGCAAAAGTCTAACTTAATTCTCCCGCTTCTATCCAACTATTTTATTAATTAGAAAAGACTTAAGATATATACAAGTGACTTATAACCTAAGGCATGCTTCCTGTAATACTCAATGGTAGATGATTTTGTGTGGTGTGAGACTGGTCGGAATAATGTAGCCGCGTCGGGGTCAAGATTTTAAAGTACAAAACGATATAAGCCCACGAATGATACAGTTATATGGGCCTGAAATATTCAGAATCAGAGATATGGGCAGCATTGGTGGTGAATGATTCCATACCGATACACCAATTTAAAATCTTCAATCACAATACCTTGCCACAGTTCGAAAATCCCACTTTCCAAACTACTCTCACCACCACTTTTCCACGAATCATAGATCATCGACCATCTTTGTATTGATCAAGGACATTGATCATATGGTCAGGTTCTTCCATAATTTTGGGTCATTAACTGCAGGCCAATCCAGGTGGGGCTAATTATGTGGACGGTCCCAATCGACCATGGCAATCACGCTGGGTGAAGGGACCGTGGCAGCCAGTCAACGCGTTGTCCTTCCAACACCCCATTCTCATCAAATGAGTGGAAATGCACTGCGACTCGCGCGAGTGAGATGAATAGATGGTTTAATGACCACATGCCCACGTTCCACACATAACTGAAATCTGCAGAATTCATCAACTAGGTGCCTGGGTCCTGTCTTGAACATTATACAAATGACAAGGCGCCTGCCACTAAGAAGTTGGAACACACTTTCTGTTGAACAGCCTCTTTTCAACCGTCCATGTTTACATTCATACCATAAATCAAAGGAATTAGTTTTAGATCATGAAACTCTAAAACGATTTTTAGTGAGATTAGTGGCTTGGATCTATTACATATGTCCCATACTACATCAACGATGAGGCCCATCTTCATCTTACTCGTGCCAACCTAATTACGACAACCGTATTTCAAAGGAAAACGGTAAGCAGAGTCGTCGTTTCCCTCCATCTCTCTCTCCTTTTCGGCCCTATGAAAAGGGCGGACCTGTGGAAATTGCTCCAGATATCTTGCATCCCATCCGAGGTAAAATTCTGATATCTGCTCAATCAATGCTTGTTTCTCTTTTCTTTTCTAGTTCTTTTTTTTTTCCTTGACTTTTGGTTCTGATCTACAGGATTTTGATATTTTAGAGCTGCAGAAGTTTGAGTTTTGCATAAATGTCTTTCTTTTATGATTTTGAAACGCTGGACATTGAAGATTTTTCCAGTTTGTATGGATGATTGCAGATGTAGATAATTTGAATTCAGATGTTTCGTTTCTGTTGAAATTACGATTTGAATTTCGATGTTGTTGCTTTTATGGTGTGCTTTGCTCTTCTTTCTGTTTTATATGCTTCAATTGCTGCTCCAACATAAGTTTTCAATGATGAATTTTCTTTCTTTCTCTACTTTATGCTGCATTTGGTTCCAGGCTGCAAGAAAATTCATTCGCAAATTTTGGAATTTTTACTCTCAATAGAAGTTGCGTAATTCACGAAATGATGCTCATGATGGATACAAAAGAACTCCTTTCCAATACAACAGAGAATAGCCTCATTTTTTCGAAATTCAAATAAGAGTAGAAATTCCAGAATCACAAATTGTTTTCTCCTCTCCTGAAATGTACATGATCCAAATGCAGCCTTGAGCATTTTTTAAAAAAATTGGATTTGGAAATGCTGCAGGATTTTGGTTCTGAAGTATCTGTTTAGCATTTTATGAAAGTGGTCTTGATTCATGGCTCAGTCGCATTTCAACACTGAAGTTCTGAGTTCAAGTGCCCATGTGGGGTGTGTGTAAAAAAGAAAAAAAGAAAAGAAAAGAAAAGTATTTTATGAAAGAGATTTTGTTAAAATCTTAATCTTGTTAAATGCACACCAGCAACACTTAAGTTTTGTCATTTCTTTCAGACAAATGGTTTGAATTCATCAGATTCTAAGCACTCATTCCAAACATTTTGATCCTTCTGCCTATTGTGCCAACTAATTGCTCAAGGTGGTTGTTTTCTACCTATGGCAAGATGGAAACTATCTTCCCTCAAACCCAAAATTGTGGGGATTACTTCTACAAACTGAGAGCCACGTGAATGTAGAGCTGTACACGAGCCCAACCGAGTCGAGCTTGGCCCAGCTCGGCTGGGTTTGGCCAGCAGGCTACACCAGCTCGAACTCGGCTTGGCTCGGTTAGCAGCTCGGGCCAGCTCAAGCCGAGTTCGAGTTCGAGTTCGAGCCTATGAGCTGTGTTCGATTCTAGGTTTTAGGGCCCGGATCTAATACATGTGTACCCTCTTCAACGAGGACCTTCTTTACCTTACTCCCGCGAATCTAATTACGGAAAATCATGTTCAAAAGAAAACGGGAAGATTTTCCAGTTTATATTAATGATTGCAGGTGTAGCTAATTCGAATTCAGATGTTTCTTTTTTGTTGAGATTACGGTTTGAATTACAATGTTGTAGCTTTTCTATTTGTGGAAGAACTGAAATCTGGGGACAGATTTTGATGTTTTAGCTTTTACAGTCTGCTTTGCTCTTCTTGCTGTTTTATATGCTTTGGTTGCTGCTCTAACAAAAGTTTTCATGACTATTATTACTATTTATTTATTTCATTTCTTTCTGTACGTTAGCTGCATTTGTCTCCAGGCTGCAAGAAAATTCATTCGCAATTTTTTGGGATTTTTAATCTCTGTAGAAGTTGCATAATTCACAAGAGAATGATGGATACAAAAGAGCTCCTTTCCAATGCAACAGAGAATAACCTCATTTTTTCGAAATTCTAACAAGAGTATAAATTCCAGAATCACAAATTATTTTCTCCTCTGCCAAAATGGACATGATCCAAATGCAGCCTTAAGATTTTTCTAAATTGGATTTGGAAAAGCTGCCGGATTTTGGTTGTGAATGTATCTGTTTAGCATTTCATGAAAGAGATTTTATTAAAATCTTAATCTTGTTAAATGCATACCAGCATCACTTAAGTTTTGGCATTTCTTTCAGACAAATGGCTTGAATTCATGAGATTCTGGGCACTCATTCCAAAGTTTTAGATCCTTCTACCCATTGTACCAACTATTTGCGCAAGGTGGTGGTTTTCTGCCTAAGGCAAGATGGAAACTATCTTCCCTGAGGCCTAAAATGGGTGGGCCACGCGGCCTTACTTGGCCAATTGGACTATCATCAGCTATGCAAGTGGTAGCAAGAAAATGGACAATGAACAGCAAAAATGGGGAACAGTTCATTTGTAATGGGCAAAAATCCATCCAACCAATGGTTATGATAAATCCGATCTGTGGTCCATCCATGGGGAACCAGAGCCACCAAGCTGATGCTCTTGATAACCATGTATGGAAACATGTCCAATTGTGAAGGAATGGAGGATGATTTTCTACACATTTTGTTGGGGGAAGATTGCCCCTTTGCAGATGAACTACGCTAGCGTACCTCACACTAGGTACCAAGTGGGATTACTTCTGCTAACTGAGAACTATGTGGATGTAACTTCCAGGAAATCCACCCCATTCATTTATATGCTGTCTCAGATTAACCATGGAACCAATAATCATGATAACCTAAAACTCAGGTAGGCGACACCACAGGAAATAGTTTGGATGGAACACCTACCATTAGTTTTTTTAAGGCCCACATTGGTGTTTATATGCTACCCAATCCATTCATTTAATGTGCCTCATCAGGGGGCCATACAAAAAGAGAAGCTGATCCTGCTCCAGATGCCAACTTCCCAAAGGATGCCGTCAATGAGTGGCCTGCACCAAAACAGATCCACTCTTTCCATTTTGTCAGGTTTCAGTCCTATGAAGATCCAACGCTGAAAACTAAAATAGAACTGGCTGTCAAGGAGATTCAACAGAAGAATCAAGCCCGTTTTCGGCTTACGGAAGCACTAAAGGAAAAAAGGTACATCAGAAGCTTTACATTGTGATGATTTACGTTTTTTTTTTAATTTTCCTGTGTCAAATGGTAGTTCTACTCATCAGAATGACTTATATCTGGTACTTTGTTCAATTACGTAACTGACACTGACAGTCACAGATGAGTTGATAATTAAGTGACTCCCGTCTCTAATACTGAATCTTGCTGTAGTTCAATCAGATCGAGACACGGTGATTACCCAGTTAGTACAATTAACCAGGCAGAAAAAGAGGTGCAAGGAGAGTTTGGAAAACATGACTAGGACATTAGAATGCCTTCATGCTGCCCTTGGCAACCTGTGGGGTGCAAGCAATGGTACAAGAGAGAAGGGTGTGGGCTTTTGCTCTTCAGAGGAAGAGCTTAATGATCTTGTGAGTGAAACCACTGAATTGTATTGTTCGCTTATTCTGTCTTCTGGTGTCTCTGACTCTTGAGTACATATATGGGATCATCAAAAAGCAACACCTTAGTCGAGGAGAGAGTTTTGTAGAGAAATCAAATTGCTTGAAGGAACGAGAGAGAGAGACACCCCCCCCATAGCCCCACTTTATTGGTAGTCTGTGATTTGAAAGTAATTCAATTTATTTCCCTAAGTAAACCCTCATATCATGAACATTTTGTCCACTTTAGTGGATAGGTGTTTATTTGGAGGGGGCGAGTAAGGAGCAACAGGTGGTTGAGAAAAAAATCAAGCATCTCAAGGAAGAAATGAAGCCCATAGACCATGAGATTAGTTCCTTGCAGGAGAAACTGATAGCTCTGAACCTGAAAAAGGATAAAACATATGATACCCTTAGGGAATTGATAAAAGAGTGCGACGAAGGGGTACTATATCTTGCATCTTGTAGTTACTTTTTAAGTATCTTGGTGGCCTAAAATGGAATGCCTTCATTCATGATGAGATCATGTACTTAATCTTCCCTTAGCGTTTTTAAAATAAAAAAGAAAAGATGACCATAGAGGAAATTTTCTTCCTTCTGGGTTTTCCTCATCCAATCAAAGTCTTGGATCTGTGATTTTTGCCAGTATGAAGTGTCTGGCCCATTTGAGAAAACTCATAAGTCTCTTGAGCTGCTAACTTCGTAACTTCTTGGAGTTTTAATTATGCCTTCTTTTTTAAAGTTCTAATTTTATATTACAGAGCTCTAAATTAGAACCCATTGAAGATTTACTTGTAATGATGGAAGAAATCAATCGTCTCCGGCTTGTTAGATGAGCTGGTGGAGACAGTGTAGTGTGTGTGAATGATCCAGGGTTCAAACCCTGGTAGTGTTACCTTTCAAGAAAAAAAGAAGGAAGAAATCAATCAAAGATAAGAGTGGATACCTTTTAAAATGAAAAAAAAAAAACTCTCTACCCTTTCTTAGTTTCATAATACATGCTAGTTAGGCTTTCTTTCCTTCTTTTTTCATATTTATAGTCCATGGGTGGGATAACTGTATCTGTGATGAGATTTGGGGAGCTGCAAACGGAAGCACTCTTCTTGGAGAAACAGCAAGATTGAGAAGCAAACCATGATGAGGAATACTGAAAATGCTCAAGGAATGCTGGGAAAGTTCCATTCAAAATGGTGGCACAAGAGTTTTTTTTTTCCTAGTGTCTCATGAGAAACATGCTTCCCTTATGTTTCCTTTAGTTTCTGTTCAGTTCCCCCTCTTTCATGTTATTTCAGCAAAGCAAATCAAACCCATTTTTTTCCTAGGAAACATGTTACCCACTTTGGAGATGGTTTCCTGCAACCAAAGGTGTAACCTAACTTAATGTCCCTTTAAACTTTAAAAAGGACCAATCTGTTGATAGGAGAGACCAATGTTGGCTTTCTTCATGGCCATTTAAAGGATGGGGCTGAGGAATGGAATTCTTTTAATCTGCTATCACGTTTCACTTTTGGGGTTTCATAACCTGTGATTGAGATCATGACCCACAATTCAAATTTTCGAGTGCTGCACAATGTTCCACCCAGTAATCAGGAATGATTTCACACACTTATGTGTTTATAATATATTGGACTTACAAAATCCAAGGTGGGCCCAAATTTATCATCCAATTTTCTTAACGATACATTGAGAAAGTGTTTGGCTTATTATCATCTGGACTTGCATAGGTACAGTGCTTCATGTCATTTTAGTCTTTGTTCACGGCGATCTTCTGGTACTCTCTATGTTTTCAGAATACATTCTACTACCAAAACCGGACTCTCTTGAAGAATGCCAAAGATCTTGCTGCAAAGAAGGATATAGCTGCTCTGGAGGAGCTTTCTCATATAGAGGTTTGCTCAATTGGTTGTTCTCTACCATCCTTGTTCATTATTCAATTTCCACTCTCATGGTCTCATCTTACATTCTCCTTGCCATGATTAGGTTGAGAAATTTATGGTACTATGGAGCAGTAATAAAGCCTTTAGAGATGATTATGAGAAAAAGGATATTGCCATCACTGGACAGCTGACAATTGAGTAGGGACGGACAGATGAGGAACACCGATGAGAAACCAATGGTTTTGCAGGTACCAAATTCTGTTGAATCAGAGAAAGTGTCAAGAAAACACAAAAAGAACAAAGGAAGATATCAAACCTCCACCGGAGCATGATCACGTCTCTGTCAATAAGGCTAAAAAAGAAGGCATTAAGAAATCAAAGAGGGCAAGTGTACTACTATTTTCTGTGAAGGGAGAGAAGAAGCTTGATTATCAGAGGACATGGGGATGGTTTTCCAGTTGTAGAGCTTGTGAGAGACTTGTCTTGGTCTAGTTTTCCAGTTGGGGTGCTTGTGAGAGACTGTCTTGGTCTTCTAGTAGTAAAGACTAAGCATGCTATTCATGTTCTTTACATCCAGTGAAGAGATGGACAGAGCTCATAATGTTCCGTGTAGGTCATGTGGTGTTTGTTCGATGAAAAATGGATTTAAATAATTAAGGAAAATTATTTTCCTTGTAATGTGTGGTTTCGGTTTTTTTTCTCTGTTGGATTTAGTCCCACATTGAAACGAATATGAAAACTTTAAGTCTTTATATTAGAATCCTCTATTATTTATATTGGAGATCAAGAGTATGCTTTGGGTGCAGGCTTGCACTTGGGGGTTGGCTGTGGCTGTAATCATGGTGTATTGTGTTCTTGAACGGATTTTTTTTTTTGTATGGATGATGTCATGATCATACATATATAGACATGGAGCCGTTGAGCAGGCATGCGCCAACATGCATTTAATACACCGCCTGCATGCATCTAGAGCCCAACAGTTGCTTCTTAAATCTCTATGAAAACAACTCGTTTTCTCCTAATTCTGCACTAGAAAAATCTATCTTCCTTCTCTGCTTCTTTCTCTGGGTTTACTTTCAAATCTTCTTTTGGACAAACCTGTACAAGAAACCTTGAGTTCATGTGGCTAAGATTGCGAGTGCATTTGATCGAAAGCTGCTGATCTTAGAGTAGAGTTGTTGTATCCCAAAGGTAGACTTGCTGGAACCCATCGTATTAAAGATTTTCCTGTAAGAACAAATCCGACTTTTAGACTGTGACTGTAGCGTGCCTCAACTCTCCAAAATACTCTTTTATCAGTCGTCTAATTCATATTTTTGAATATTCTGCTATCTCTGTATTTTTAGAACCAACAGTGTTGAGATTCCATGGAGCAATCTAATAATGTACTCGTTAATGGTATCTCTAATTAAATAGTGTAACTTGTGGTCGTTTGTTCAATGTTTCCATTGAGTAAATATTCTTCTACAGAATTCCTTTCGAAACCCAATATTCATCATCTTCGTAAAGAACATGTATTGAATTGAAAATCTTCTCAGAGTTTACTGTGTTCCTCATATATAGAGAGGGCGTCATTGCGGTGTGGTCTGTTTCTACAGAATATTTATGAAAAGTGGCCTGTTTTGGTTTTTTTTCCCTTTTAGTTCTTTTATGTAGAACTTGATGATCAGAGGCTTGAAAAACTTCCAAGTTGGGATGGGCTCATGCTGAACCTGACCCAGCCCTGGTCATTAATCATGCTGGGTCC
The DNA here is from genome assembly GCA_030180095.1 of Magnolia changhungtana. NCBI lineage: Eukaryota > Viridiplantae > Streptophyta > Magnoliopsida > Magnoliales > Magnoliaceae > Magnolia > Magnolia changhungtana. The sequence goes on along the minus strand of JASAUF010000396.1, from coordinate 1,638,646 downwards.
CAGTTATGACAATGTGCCAGCCTAAAAATCAGGTGTCTAGTCATCTGGTGGACCAATTTGTGCTTGCCAGCAAGGGATGCTTTAGAAAAGGACCAATGATCTACATCTAATGTGTACGTGTGGAGCCCGCCTAATGAGTGCTAGGACTGCCCACCGCAGAGAGTTTCGGTATATGATTCATCTATTCCGGGGCTTACATGATCGATGGTCTGGATATACAGAGGGCCCCACTTGTGTAAGGAGTGGACGGGAGGATACCATACATATCCTTAATCAAGGATCATATAATTCTTATTTTTGAAAAATTCTCTTGGAAGTAAAAATGTGATGCACTTCCCTAATAGTATGATGGAAAGGATATGGTAGATATTGTGGCAAGGAATCAGTGGATCAGGATCATTCATCCATGGGAAGCTGCAATAGATGGTGCTGATGGACTGGTGCAAAAAAAAAAAAGATGGGTGAGCTGGTCTTCAAATGAACCATAACAAACGAAGTTGGTTAATGGTTGAAATTCATCATAAGAAGGGAAGTGATGGCTAGGCTTTTCTAATCCACATTATTTATAGAGCATGGGATATCCATCACAGAACCACTGGCTGGCTGGTCCCGATCTACCATCTCCCTGCCACATGTACATTGGAGGTGTCTCTATCCTGTAATGGTAGAGCCCAGTAATGAACAGGAAACTATCATCTATGAAGAGGAGGATCTAGTGAGGTAAGGGTTTTCATGTCTCTGTGTTCATTGATTTTCCTATGAAAATATTTTCAGACAATCGATCATACGATGCAAATGACTCCATTTATTTTCACACAGTTGTGAAAAAAAATCTATAATCCCCTGCTTGACGGCATTATGTAAGCACTTCATTTAGATATGCACAATTGTCCCAATAACTCAAAACCAATTAAAATGATAGGCAATCAACGGTGGGTCCAAAATGATAGATCATCCATCAATGCTTAAACCTTTCGTGCATACTTAATATGAGCTACCATTTAAACCACTTCTTGGATGGTTAGAACGATACGATCAATGGAATTTGACAGAGCTGTGCCATTCATATGATAGATAGTTCATATCAATGCTTTGTTCTTCACTCACTATGCTAAAATTATAAATTTACGAAGGATTTTGCGACGGACACCGCCAGTCTCAAAAGGCTTAATTTAATAACAGTTCGTCCGTACTAACGAAACCGGCTGTATTTTGCGACGGAGCAATTCCGTCGCTAAAACTAGATTTGCGACGGATTTGGTCAGTCGTAAATTTGCGACGGATTAGATCCTTCGTAACTTGGGATTTTGCGATGGATTTTGATCCATCGCAACGTACAGCAAGAACAATGTTTACCGACTGTGCTTTTGCAACATATCATGGCCCGTCATAAATTCTCTTTTGCCCCAACCCTATAGATATTTTGTGGAAAATTATACTTATTGTAATCTATGAAGTGATTTCAATAGAATTTCATTGGTTTAATTGTATTAAGTTGTATTTAAGGTTTTTTTTTGGTATCAATTGATTGAATGCATCGATATATATATATATATATATATATATATATATATATATATATATATATATATATATATATATATATATATATATATATATATATAATATTTTTGTGTATCGATTGAGTTTGAATTTATTATAATTTTTTTTGTTTAAAAACTTATATTTAAATGCTTTGCAATATCACATGAAAAATCCGACTCTACATCCTTAGGATTTTATTAAAAATTGAGATTTTAGAAAATAAAGTTCGAAAAAAAAAATTGAAATAACAAAAATTGAGATTTTGATAAATAATCAACATTTTGAAAAAGAAAATTGAGTAGTTTAAAAAAATTATGATTTTGAAAAAAATAGTTGAGAAGTTTTTAAAAAAAAAAAAACAATTGATAATGTTTGAGAAATTTTGAGAATCTGGAAAAAAAAAAACTGTTATTTAATAAAAATCTAGATTTTGAACAAAAATTCGTAAGTTTGAATAAAGTTGATACTTTTGAAAAAAAAAAGATTTTGAAAAAAATGATATTTTGAAAAAGAAAATTGAAAATTTTTAAAAATTTTGTGGTTTTGAATAAGAAGATTTGGAAGTTAGAAAAAAAGTAACAATGTTGGAGAAAAATCGAGATTTTAAAAAGAAATGATATTAAAAAAAAAAAAAAGAAACTAACATGCTACAAAAAAAAATGACATTTAAAAAAAGCGGCACTTTTTTAAAAACGTTTGAAAAATAATTAGATATTGAAAGAAATTGAGATTTTGAAAACAAATTTGAGATTTTGTATTTTGAATATTTTTTAAAATTTTCACATAAAAAAAAAAAGCCATTTTGAAAAAAAAAAAAATTATTTGAGAAGTTTGAGAAAAAAAAATGACATTTTGAAAAGAAATGGAGAAGTTTGAAAGAAAAAATAGAAATTTTGAAAAAATGACATTAAAAAATTGAGATTTTGAAAAGAAATTGACCTTTTGAAAAAGAAATTTGAGAATTTTTTTTTAAAAAAAAATTGACAATGTTTACGAGAAATTGAGATTTTGAATTTTTAAAAAAAATTTGAGATTTTTAAAAAGCCTTGAGATTTTGACAAAAAATTAACATTTTGAAAAAAAATTAAGAAGTTAAAAAAAGAAATTGAGAAGTTTGAATAAAATTGATAAGTTTTTTAAAAAATAGATTTTGAAAAAAGAAATTGAGATTTTGTATTTTGAAAAAACTGAAAAGTTTGATAAAAATGAGATTTTGCAAAAAAAAAAAAAAAAAAAAAAAAAAAAAACTGAAGTGTGAACTGACGGTGACTTTGGGGAACCTGGGCCCATTGGGCAAGGGAGGCCTAGGCAGAGACTATGATGGGAATTTCTTATTTGCTTTCTCTTCTGGTTATGGCGCAGGGTCCAACACTCGGGCTGAGTTACGCGCCATCTGGGAGGGTCTCTCGATTTGTGCAAGGTTAGGTTTCTCAAGGATTGAGGTGGCCAGTGACTCCAAGTCTTGTGTAGAAATTCTCTCCAACCAGGCCTCGCCAGCCTGGCATCTGCAATCTTTGTGTACCAGAATCAGAGCTCTGAGGGATTCCCTGATGTTTACTCTCCTTCACACACCTAGGGAGGCTAATGCCGTGGCCAACAACCTGGCAAGGGCAGCCAGTGCTTCTCAGGCTTTAGTTTTCTTCAATTCACAATCTGATCTGCCCCACGTTGCTAAAGGCCTACTATTTTTGGATAAGGTAAGATTAGGATATCTCGAGGGAGACTTAACTCCTCTCTACACGATAGGTGAGGCATCGCCATTTTGTGATGCCCACCCATAAATATCTATATATCCCCTAAACTTTCGGTAACGGAAGAAATTTTCTCGAAATCCACGGTAAACAATCGTTTCTTGAAATATATATATATATATATATATATATATATATATATATATATATATATATATATATATTTGAGAAGTTTGTAAAAAATTGACACTTTGAAGAAGAAATGGAGATTTGGAAAAAAAAAATTCAAAAAAAATAAATTTGAAATTGTATTTTGAAAAAAAGTAGAGAAGTTTGAAAGAAATGAAAAAAGTTTGATAAAATGGACCATTCTTTTGTTTTCCAATCACTAATCAAATGGTTAGGATCATACAATGTAAGAAATTTGAGATGAATGCGCTATTAACAATGGGCTCCACATGATAAGTGGTATGTATCAATGCTTAGACCTTTTTAATATACTTAAATATGTATTGTTATTTTCCCAATCACTAATCAAATTGCGAGGATCATCCAACCAAAGTGATTTGAGAGGACTTGTTAAGATTACGTTATCTTAAATTAAGAGATATTATTTCATGTATATATTTAGGAGATTTGTAATCCCTTCAATCAAGGGAATTAGATAGATCTTTATTTTATTTTTCTGTAATTTAGGATCTAATTTAGGGTCTTGATTTGCTCTTGTAAGCTTATATATAGCAGAAAATTTTAAGGAATACACTAGAGAAAAAAACAAATTTTTCTAAAGATTTTTCTCATGGTATCAAAGAGCTAATGATCTTTCATTGCCTCATGTAAATCATTTCGCCTACTCCATGTTCCGCTTGTCTACGTCCTGACAATTGATTCCCGGATCCTTTTTCTCCATCCTTCCATCTTGGCATGATTCTTGTTCCAAAAGTCTTAGATGAAACCAATTATGCTATGTGGAAGAGATATATGCTAGTAAGTCTCGGTGTTAAAAACCGATTTTGTTCATCAAAGGAACAATTTCCACCCAAAAAAGATCCAAAATATCTTTATAGCGTTTGAAACGATATGGTGCTTTCGGCTAATATTTAACTCTCTAAGTCACGAGCTTACAAACAACGTTCTATCGTCTTGAAACACCTTTAGAGATCTGGACAAATCTTCAAGAACGATTCTCTCAAGGTGATTTTTCTCATCATTATCAAACTCAACGATCTATTGTTGAATTGAAACAAAATCAAGAATCAATTTTTTCTTACTATACAAATAAGAAAATGTTGTGAGATGAGCCAACTACCTGTAGTCCTTCAATCACGTGTACTCGTGGAGAACAAAAAGATCTAAAAGAAAAAGAAGAAAGGATTCGGCTGGAACAATTCCTTATGGGATTGAATGAGACATACTCTACTATGCAAGGGCAAATCATGTTAATGCACCCTCTACTAACTGTCAAAAAGGCATATTCACTTCTATGTGAAGAAGAAAAGAACGGTCCAGACTTCAATTAAGATGGCCAGTGGTATTTGATCTCATTCATGCTATGAGTATCAAAACCTATGATAACTCTAAGGAATCATAGTCTGATGCTCAACGACAACACAGACAGTGGTCATCCTCTCATTCTAAGTCACAAGGCACTAGAAAATCTCTGTTATGTTCTTATTGTGAGGGCACAACTCATATTGTGGATCGTTACTACTTGAATGGATTCCCAATTGGTCACAAGCTCCATGGCAAAGATGTCTAGCCACCAAATCGAAGCAGAAAACCTTCTTCACATCAAACCAGTGTCGAGATGCATCAAGACTTAATCAAGATACCAACAGAACAGACTCTCCAATTCACCTTTGAAGAGCTTGCCCAAATAAAAGCCTTTTTCCGTAATGGTAAAAATTCTACCAGTGCAAACTATACAGGTATCTCTGCCCATTTCCGCTCATCCTTTAGTGTCCAAAAGACAGTCTTGAATCATTGGATTATTGATAGTGGTGCAACAAATCATATAGCATCTTCAGTATCTAATACCTCTCTTTTACCTTCTCAAGTAACCTTGCCCAATGGTGCATATTTTAAGATAACAACATTGGCTCCACACAACTCTCAGATCATATGCATGTTAAAAACATTCTATGTGCACCATCTTTTCATGTCAATTTACTATCACTGAGTCAACTCACAACTGCCATGAATTGTTCAATTCACTTCTTTCCCACTTTTTGTATATTGCAGGACCTAACTTCGAAGAAGATGATTGGATTGGGGAAGCAGCTTAATGGCTTGTACTATTTTGTTCCTCCAGTGAAGTCTACACCAACTTCTTATCATGTTGATTCTACTACAAACCTTCCATGGCACAAGCGGTCAAGACATCCCTCCAAGGCACCTTCACAATTTTCGAGCTATGTTATTCTCTCATTTGTATTTGATTATAAACATTCTTGTGAAACTTGTCATTTGGCTAAGCAAACACGACTACCATTTTCTTCAAGTTCTATTCAGACTTTACATTCATTTGATTTTATTCATTGTGATATTTGGGGGACCCCTTCGTACTGCAACTCATACAGGGGCACATTATTTTTTAACCATTGTTGATGATTATACTCGATTCATGTGAATATTCTTAATGAAATTCAAATCTGAAATGTAAGGATTACTAAAAACATTTATCTCTTTTGTTAACACTCAGTTTAATTGCCAAGTTAAATGCATTCGAAGTGATAATGGCTCAGAATTCATCTCCATGAAATCTTATTTTTCCAACCTTAGCATTTTATTTCAAAGCTCTTGCTCATCCACACCTCAACAAAATGGTGTAGTTGAACAAAAACATCGACATCTTTTAAATGTTGGCAGGGCCTTAAGAGTTTATGCTAATCTTCCCTTGCATTTTTGGGGGGAGAGTTTACTTACCGCTGCCTATCTCATTAATCATCTTCCCACCCCTGTGCTGTGACATAAATCCCCATATGAAATATTGTATAACAAACCACCTATCTACTCTCACTTGAGAGTTTTTGGATGTCTTTGTTATGCAACCAATTTGCAACCATCTCACAAATTTGACTCTCGCGCTAGAAAATGCATCTTTGTCGGTTATCCTGTAGGTCAAAAAGCCTATCGCTTATATGATCTCAACACTCAACAATTTTTTTCAAGCCGTGATGTCATTTTTCATGAATCAATTTTTTCTTTTCTTGCTCCAGAAACCTCATCAGAAAACATTGTTTCCCAACCTGAGATATCTGAATATATTACTGATTCATCTCTACTTGCAATTCCTCATGTTTCTTCATCATCCAAGATCACTCCTCCATCCTCTCCTTCCTCTCCTTCCTCTATATCTTCTGCTGCACCTGCTCTTTGCAGAAGTGAATGTGTCAGACAGTCATCCACCCTCCTTCAAGATTTTCATTGTGGATAAGTTAGTACAACGCCATCAACTACAACTTCAAAACAAGCATCTTTGACTAAGTCAGGTACTCGATATCCTTTAAGTACCTATCTTTCCTATGATTCTTTGTCTTCTACTCATAAACACTTTGTTAATACCATTTCGAGTGTCCTACAACTCACCTTATATGCTCAAGCTGTCTTAGATCCCAAATGGCAAGAGGCAATGCAACGTGAACTTCATGCTCTCACTACCCAAAAGACATGGTCCTATTTGCCTTGCTATGTGGTCATCGCCCATTGGCAACAGAAATGGGTCTATCGTATCAAATACAATTCAATGGCACAATTGAACACTCAAAACCTTGATTAGTTGCTAAAGGAATTTTCTCAACAAGAAGGCTTGGATTACACCAAACATTTACTCTCATATTGCCAAGTTAAAGGCACTAGAAAATTCGCTATGTTCTTCTTGTTGTGCTTTGCAAACATTGGCCATTGTATCAAATGGATGTGACCAATGCCTTCCTACATGGTGATTTAGAGAAAGAGGTGTACATGACTCCACCACCAGGTCTTTGTCGACAAGGGGAGAAACTTCTTCACATCATGTCGATGCGCATAATGTCTCTTTATGGGCTTAAACAAGCCCCTCGAAATTAGTTTGCAAAATTCTCGCATGCTATCAAACAGGCTGGCTTTGTCCAATCACATTCAGATTATTCTTTGTTCGTGAAGACTAAAGGCTCATCTACAACTATGGTCCTTATCTATGTAGATGACATAGTAATAACTAAAATGATGCAACTGCTATACAAAGTCTCAAACAATTTCTTCATTAACAATTTCATATTAAAGATCTTGGTCTCCTTAAGTATTTTCTTGGGTTGAAAGTTGCAAGGTCCAAAGCAGATATTGTTATTTCTCAATGAAAATATACTTTAGAGATCATAGAAGATGTTGGATACTTGGGTGCTCAACCATCAAACTTTTCCATAGAAATGAATCTGAAGCTCACAGATTATATCAAGGTGATCTGCTACATAATCCAACTCGCTACAGGAGCTTAGTTGGACAACTAATCTATCTCATAATTACAAGGCTAGACATTACATGCTTAGTTAATATTTTAAGCCAATTTATGCATGATCCGAAAAAGCCTTACTAGGTTGTTGTTCTTCGCATTATCAAATATTTGAAAGGCAGTCCTAATTTAGGATTGTTGTTCTCCTCAAGCAATTCCTTTGCCTTAAAGGCTTATTGTGATGCTAATTGGGCAAACTGTCCTATGACAAGAAGATCAACTACATGTTATTGTATGTTCTTAGGGAATTCATTGATTTCATGGAAAGCAAAGAAGAAGAAAACAGTTTCAAGATTATCCTCAGAAGCTGAGTACAGGTCTATGGCAGCGGCAACCTGTGAGCTAACTTGGCTCAGATTTTTGCTCAATGATATGCAAGTTTCTACAGGACCAACAATGTTGCTATGTGATAATCAAACTGCTCTCCACATAGCAGTAAACCTAGTATATCATGAGTGCACCAAACACATAGAACTTGATTGTCATATTGTAAGAGAAAAGATATAAGATGGTCAGATTATCATCAAATTTGTTCCATCTCATTTGCAGCTGGTAGATGTTTTTATAAAGGCTCTTGGAGGAAATGTGTTTAAAGAATTAAGAATCAAGTTGAACATGCTGGATACATGCTCCAACTTGAGGGGAAGTGTTAAGATTACATTATCTTAAATTAAGAGATATATTATTTCATGTATATATTTAGGAGATGTGTAATCCCTTCAATCAAGAGAATTAGATAGATCTTTATTTTATTTTTCTATAATTTAGGATCTTGATTTGCTCTTGTAAGCTTATATATAGCAGCCCATTTTGACTGTCGAATATACACAGAGAAAAACATAGATTTTTCTGTAAATTGATTTTTCTTAGGACTCAACAATTCAAGTGGCTCCACACGATGTATGTCCGTATAAATGGCCACATTTTTTCAAGTATAATTAATATGGATCTTTTATTTCCATATCCATTGATTTGATTGTTGGAATTGTGGGCCACATATGATGTATTTTTATTTAGCAATGTGATGATCAGTTTCGATCAATTACACGACTATCAAGGTGTGGGGCCCACACTAAAGTGGGTGTGCACAATTTTATGAAAGCATGAAGTATCATTATCAACTATTAACTAGAGTTGTATAAGAGTTACCTTCTCTCTTTGAACGGAAGAATTGGGGAGGTGTAGGCAGGTGGGAAAATCCTACGATGGGTTGCTCTTCACACAACCAATCTATTTAGGTACGGAGTCCCCAACAGTATATATTGTTATGTGCATGTCTTTCTTCGTACAAGCATAGGTATAAGGATGCGGAAGTCTGATGACCCATCATCCTCTCTAGTGATCTCGACAAATAACTCAATGGCAAATCAAGGTATGTATTCAGAATGCTAAAATGCTCTCTAGATATGTATGATGGACGAAAAGCTAATCCTAGACCGCACAGATCTGGTAACTTTTATATAAAATTAATGCATTCAAAGAATGTACTAACCTGTAAAAGCTCCCCACGATCTAATCTCTCTCTCTCTCTCTCTCTCTCTCTCTCTCTCTTATTATACGTAGGGTGTTTTGAGTTGTGATATTAGGATATAATTCTCCTTCTCCCGACTCCTTCCTTAAGAAGGAGAGGTGATATGAAATCTCTCAATTCAAATTTAAAAAAAAAAAAAAAAACACTTGGGCGTTACAGGCTACGCACCGTAGTAAAAAACATAAATTCAAAAAAATAATAATATAAAATTGATTAATTAAGCGGTTAACCAAACACACTTAAAGCCTAGAATAAGATTTTGAGAATCAAAATCATTAAAAAAAAAAAAAAAAAAAAAACACTTCTTTATCAAAACCAAACAAGCCCAAATTTTTTTTTTATTATTATTTTTCATATTTGTTATTTTTATTTATTTAACCTATGAAAGGCATTTTTCAATGTTTGTCCAGTATATCTCTTTTTTTTTTTTTTTTTTTTAAGGGAGAAATTTTCATTGAATCACAGCAGATTATTCTTTGTTCATGAGACTAAAGATTCATCCCGGAAAAAAGGACTGAGATTCTATTTCAACCTCATGTTTTATTCAACAATACTATTAGCATAAATCAAGGACATGGATACCACTATATGTATCTCACCACATCAAGGGCTCGCTATGTACATCCACATGTGCGGGACCATTTGTGTAGGTTCACAAGATGGACATAAAAAAATCTCATCAACAACTGTGAAATTTATTTATTTATTTATTTATTTTATCATAATACAAAAGGTACGTCCAATCATTAACACGATTGTTAATTGGGTGGAACCCACGTACCTTCGAGGAGCCACACCCCATAAATCACTTTGATGGGATGATCCTGTCTAATCAAGGGCCATGGAAATGGATGATCCATGCTAATAATATTTAAAATATATATTCATTGATGTGGACCATTTGCAGACCACCTTCATGACCATATCTTTTAAATTACTCTTGGATTGGATGATTTTAAATATCATAGCAATGTCTATGCAAATGGACTATCCATATTGATTATATTAGAAAGGTACAATTATTCATATGGATATTCATCCATCGTGTGGGTCCATACCTCACAAATCATATTGATCAGATAATTCAAACCATCTGATAAGTGGCTATGGAAGTGATGAACAATATCAATTATACTAGAAAATGTCTTATCAGCCATATGTGGGGCCTACCCTTGATGGACCTTCCCTCTCAAAATCATTTTGATTGAATGCTCTTAGGTATCGGTGTTATAAAATTCACAGCGAATTCCACCATCATCACCTGCATCAAATCGATCGGAAGATTGATTCGCTCTGCGAATAGCTCTAGGTGGTGGCGCAGGGAATTGCTTCCTGGTTGTGGAAAATAGATTATTTAATTTATACTTTTAAGGTAAATTGATTAGTTAATAATTTTGATAAATTTGCATTAAAGTTATTTGGACAATACGATGAACAGGCGGGATTGGCTATATAACCATTGTGTTGTCTGATACAGAGCGTTTAATAAAGAAAGCTCAAATTTCCTATGCAAGTATTAATATCCCTTCGGCGTAGAGGATCGAAATGGGCCACCAGAATGTGTGATGAGATCCACATCGTTCATTCAAATCTTAGGGTTGATTCATGCCAGACTCCAATTATGTGGATGATTGGATCTTTAGGCGGGCCACATCGATCCATATCATATGATAAGTATATGATGACTTGTTAATCATGATAAGTTTCCATTTATGTGGAAATCGATCAATTTGATCAGATTGTTCATCACTAGGATCAATTACATTAAGATCCCCAAATATCTAATTGAACTAATTGATTGGTGGGTCACTCTTATCATAGTTTTATAAGTTAAATGTAGATAATCATGAGTGGTTCGGATCAACCGATCAACGGACCCTTCTCTTGAAATCAATTGAAAGAGGATCACTGATTAGTGTAGATTTGTCCAAAGATGTCTAATTAGATCTTAAATCATCAAATAAGAAAAGAATCCAAATTTTTGTGTTAAACTGTAAAAAAAAAAAATAAAATAAAATAAAATTGGATTGGACTTTAGATCGTTGATTCAACCTTCGATTGAAGTTTGATCAGTCGAAGATATTGAATCGCATCTAAAGACTTAAACTTTTAAATTCCGGCTTTTCTCGATTTAATCGATGAGACTTTGATCGGAATTGATCAATCGATTTAGTCGAAGTTGTTGAATTTTGTCTAGTGATCTAACTGTTATAATTTGTATTTTCTTAATTCAACCGATTGATGATCGATTCAATCGAGGGATCTTCGAAGATCGATTCGGTCGAGGGATCTTCGATCGGGGTCGATCGATCGACAACATCAATCAATAGACACATGGACAGAACTGTCTCAATTCAGAACTTTTATATTTAGATTAAATAAACTTGTAATATACGAAAATTATACACTTTAATTAAACCATTTAGGGATGGTGAGTTGTAGTTAGCTACCTTGGGTGATTAATTAAAGGTGGGCTCCATTGTGTGAAATGATTGAATAAAACAATAATGTTGTGTATATGATTGTTAGGGTTTCTGAATTCAAACCAATCTAATTACTTTGTGGATTCTTCACTATCTAACACAGGTGAGTGAACACAATGTGTCTCATGTTCATTGGAATTGTTTATTGGAATTAAAATAGAATTGTTTGTGTTATTGATTGATTGATGTACTATTATCATGTTCTTGATTTGACTAATGATAATGTATGCAACTGTGTGTTACATGCTAATATATGTTCTTAAGTTTAATTGCTTAAATCATGATAATTTGTACATTGGATTCACGTGTGTATATTTCGATCAAGACAAGTAATTGTAAACCATTATGAATTAGTGAAACCATACATCATCTATCACATAAACACATTGCATTGTTGATCCTAAGGGATATCCTTGAAGGAATGTCGATCCTAGTAGAATATTTATCAGATGCGGGCCATACCCATGCCCACCAAAAGGTGGAAGCCTACTTGACCGGTGGATGTGGGTTTATAATTATCCAACCTAAGCAGGTGGGTGGCCATTCCATCTGATGCATTCATACACTATCTGCATATGTACCACTATGCATTTTATATTACGATAATATTTTAATTTTTATGCACATGAAATATACTGAGTTTTCTCACTAAGCCTAGATAGCTTATATTTTCATTGATGAAAAAACTATACAGATGAGCAAATAGCTGATGAGTTGACGCAGGAACAAGAAGATATTTCTGAACTGAATACGACACACGTGAGATTTGACCGTACCTATCGGAAGAGAAATTGGCCACATTGGATCATTCTTGATTATTTGATTTTCATTTTATTTACTCAGAGTAGTTGACTAATATACATTGGTTGATAATATTAATTTTAGGCCTTTTAAGTGTTTGATTGTTTATTTATTTATTTGAATTGTTTTGGATTTGAAATAAGGTCTCAATTGTAGGCTGCATTGGTGGAGAAAATGAATTAGTTAATGTTATTTGAATGGTTGTAGCGGTTTAAATGTATGAATAATTGATGTTAAGTGTTATTTGTGAACGTCGATTGATGAACTTGGGTGAAACTTAAAAAGGACGTAATACCTACCTTTGATTAAATTGATCAGTTGATTGAAATAAATACACTTAGTGTACAAGTTAGAATTTGGGGCATGACATGCTCCTATACGGTCATTTCCACTTCTACGAACTTGCTAAAAAGTAATCATAAAATGGAAGATCACTAGTGTTGGAAGGTTTACTAGTTTTGCAAAGTGTAAAGCCATTCACATCCACACGTGTCTTTATGGCATGTAGGTTGAAGATCAAATCCATTCATTGGTTGGTCTGAACATGTTTTTCCTCAAATTAATCTAGTCTACTCACAATGTAGGCCGCAATAGGTGTATAGGTTATAAAACTTCAGCTAAATATTTTAGAGCTGCACATTTGTTTGCAAACCATAGCCCACCTGATCAGGGAATCAACATAGGGATGGCTTTCTAATGGATGGATTGAATCTCATATCCATGTGCCCTAATGGAAAACATGTGGCATGTCCATGGGGACGCAACTATCCTGCAATCTCCGTCGCATTGCTGAAGGGCCTATTGTGATGACCATGCAACAATCACTATATCTCTCAATTTTTCCGTATCATGTTAGGATATCACTAAATATGAGGTAGATCCATGATTTAAGTACACCACAAGAACAATGGGGATTCAACCATCACTATTGAAACCTTTGTGGAAAATTTCTTTAATTTTTAGGTAGATGTATACTAAAGGCTTTTCATATATTTCATGTACGATTTTAATATAAATAATTCTCAACAATTTCCTCATTATTCCTGTGAATTGTTTCTTCATAATTAATTCTGCAGTTGGTAAGGTTTTATTCATGGCTTAGCCATAGACTTTATGAGTTTCAATGTTATTGAGATCATGGGTTCGATTGTCCATGATATTTGCAAGTGTTAGTGTGTTTTAAGAAGAAGAAGAAGAGAAAAAAAAAAAAGACGGTAAAAGCAATAGCTTAGTACATGGTCCACTCAGTTAATTGGTGCCAGTGTCATACCTAAGAACCGTCGACCGATTAATCATCTAAACTTAGATTTGCCGTTTCCAACCGTTAGATCCTCACACTTTATTCTTCGCCGTCCAGAAATGGATGATGGATCGTATGGCTGCAAACTTCAAATCTAATGGCTGTGAACTTCAAATCTTACGGCTTGTTGCAAGTATTTAAGTCAAAGGTAAAGCTGGGCATTGGTCCGGATTAGATTGGATTGGGTCCAACTCGATCTGATCCGAAATCTCATAGTCCTAATTCGAACTCGATCCGATCCGAAATCTCAAAGTCCTAATTCGAACTCGATCCGATCCGGGACCGAGTCTAGGTCACCTGACTCGGACCGATCTGATGCATGGTTGGCCTGACCCGAACCAAGTCCAACTTGGTCAGGGAAACTGAGTCGGATCCAGTTGGGTACAATTCGGATCGTATGAATTAAATCCAAGTGTTTCATGTGGTGTGGTCCACTTCAGCCTTCAATATACCATCTTTTTGTGCTCAAGGCCTAAAATGATATGTCAAAATGGATGAACAACTTAGATAAAACATATACATCAAGGTGGGCCCCACATGGCTCTAAAAGAACTGTCAGTCTAACCGTATCCAACGTGAACTGCACTTTCGTGTTACTTGCTTTTCACGCAAGTACACATATTGATGTTAGCAAGTTCTATGGGTCAGATCATTGGGTATGTGTTATATCCAAACCATCCATTCATTTGGCGAGCTCGTCTTAAGACTTGAGACGAAAAATAAGACAGATTTAACTAACAAGTGGACCACACGAATTGTTTAACCATGAAAATCATTCTCTGCTGCTATTTGTGGTGTGGTCCAAATGATCTTTGGATATTATTCATTTTTTGGATAATGCTATATAATGATCTCTAAAAATATATGAATGATGTAGATATAATAAATACATCACTGTGGGGCCCATATAACTTTGATCTCATTTGACCCGTTCATACAACTCAAAGCTCGAGGCACGTACGCGCTGGTCTTCGCAGGACACGTATCACAACAGGCTGTTCACCTGTTCCATTCGTATAACTTGGAGCTCGAGGCGTGTACGTGCGCAGAACACAAATCTCACCATCTGTCACAGTTCTGTGGGCCCCACCATTATGTATGTACTGTATCCACACCTTCCATCCATGTGGAGAGATCATTTTAGGGCAATACCCAAAGAATGAGTTAAATCCAAAGCTCCAATGGACCCCAGCACAAAAAACAGTGGGAAAGTGACGCCCACCATTAGAAACTTAGCTCATGCCCTAAAATGATATCTCCCTCCTTCTTTGGCTCATGCCCTAAAATGATATCTCAAAATGGATGGACAGTGTGGATGCAACACATACATCATAGTGGGGCCTACAGAACTTGGTGATGTCACTTCAGACTCACTACTCAACCTGTCAGTATCCAATCCGTGTTGTGTGAGGTACAAGAAATCAAGAGCTTCGCATGGTGAATGCATGTGGGCCCACCGTGAATGCATGTGGTTGATCCACACCATCCATTCATTTTTCCATATGATTTTAGGGGTTGGACCCAAAATTTATGCATATCCAAAGCTCAAGTGGACCATACCATCGGAAAAAAAAGTATTGATTTCCATCTTCTATCTTTGTTGTTTTTTCCTTCTATTTGTGACGCAAAAGAGTAGAACTTACTCCAGTCCTTTGCTGCCTCTTATATTCTCTGTGCTTCCTTCCTTCAGTCAAGATAACATGTATGAAAAATCACATTCAAATCGGTTTGGATTCCAGATCGGTCTGGATCGGATCTAATCAGATCGGATTCCGGATCGGATCGGGTCGGATCTGGTCCAACTCGAACTCGACCCGACAGTCTTTCGGATCTGAATGGACCTACCCGATCAGCACCGATCCAGGCCGTCGGTTCGGTTCGAATCGGGTCGGATCTGGTCAGATTGGGTCGGATCCACCGGATCGGGTCAGAAATGCCCAGCTCTAGTTAAAGGTCGCGCGAATTAGGTGAGGCAAGGGCAACAACTTAGCGGGTGAGGCCCTGACTGTAGGACCCACCTCGATGTATGTGTTGTACATCCACACCGTCCATCCATTTTTTCAGATTATTTAAAAGCATGTTCACAAAAATGAGACAGATTCAAATCCCAGGTGGCCCATAGAATAGGGATTAAATTACCACCATTAAAAACTTATTGAGGGGCTGCAAAAGTTTTGGATCAAGCTACTGTTCTTATTTTCCCTCATCCAGGTCTGTGTGACCTTATCTACAGTTTGGATGGCAAATAAACATTACAGTGGGCAGTAGGAAGTTTTTAATGGTGGGCATTAACTCACCGTTGTTTACCTGTGGTGTAGTCCACTTGAGATCTCGATCTGCCTCATTTTTATTTATCATGCCTAAAATGAGCTGTCAAAACGGATGGACGGCACGATGTACAACACACATATCGAGGTGGGCCCCACAGTCAGGGCTTCTCCCACTAATTTGTTACCCCTACCTCACCCAAGCCGCGCCCGGTCTAGGTACTACCATTAGCGAAAAAGGTATTAACGTGCACTGACTCCGAATCCTCTAAAAAAATGGTGTGCACGGCTAACGAAACGGCATTCGATGTATACCGAATCCTCTAAAAAATGTTATCTATCACAAATCAAAACGTTGCACCGTAGCCAACGTAAAATACACTCTTCGAATTATTATTTATACATTTTTATATGATAAATGCGTTTACCGAACCTATAGGAAACTTCTACTTCCCTGGCTAGATGTGAAAATTTCCGCCACCCCTCCCTCTCGCAGCTTGCATGTAGAGAAATCATCGGTAGTCTGGCAGAGTATTACCATCAATACGCATGCACACAATTATTTTACCCATCGAATTCATACATGATATCCTCGATTAAGAAAGTTCTTTGGGCTTTAGTATATATGGCTAATAATTTAACACGTAGGACGGATGTCCAAACGTGTCTGATCATTGTCAAATTCAAACTGACGGTTAAGATGAATTTACTCAATGGATAAATCTGATTATATAATTGTACCATATCTGTTGTGAATCCCGCAATTTACACGGTTCAGATTGAGTTAAATGTATACCACATGTACAGTGGAAATGCGCGTGCGTATAGATGATGATACCTCACCCGTCGTATCAAATAGCTCTTCACCTCGGTGCACCTACTCCATTTTCCCCGTGGAATAAAAATACACACAACCCAAATCCCAAGCCTTGTAAACTGCGACTGCACCAATCTCGCAGCTCAAACCCGGTTTCTCTTATCCAAAACCACTCTTAAAAACCACTTGGATCCACCAATACCGCCGGGAATCCTGTGGGAAAACCACTATAAATCCAAGCCCTTGACAACCCACTTCAACATATCTTCTCAGTTGACACTGCAGAAAAGAAGAAAAATGGCTTTTTCTCGTGAGTCGTTCATCAATGGTCTTTTGGCCCTTCAAATATGTGTGGTTTTGATGCTCGGATCTTTGGATTCCACTACCTCTTTCGGGCCTGTTAGTTGGACCAAGCCCACGCCGCCCACGCCGCCCACGCCACCCACGCCACCTACGCCACCCACGCCACCTAAGCTTCAGATCGCCGTTGAAGGGGTGGTGCTTTGCAAGTCATGCAACTTTAGAAAGATGGACCCAATTCCTGGTAAGTTGGGAAGTGGTCCATTGATCAATATCCATGCATGCATACAAGTAGTTGAATCTTGCATCCATGCATGCATTTTCAGGATAGAGATTTTAATGCACTACATATATAAGTTATACTAAAAAGGATCCCATGCATAAACGCGTCGAAACTACAGTAACTGCTGTTCTGTCCACTGTGATCTGTGAATGAAATCCAATCCGTTCATCAGGTCCACAGCCTCAAGTTCCTCCTATTGAATAAAAATCAGCTCGATTAGACACATGAGGGAACAAAAACCTATAAATTCACTTGGTGTGGCCCACCTGAATTTTCAATTAGATGGCATGTACCTAAACACTTTGGGCCCCAGAAAACAGTCTGAAAGGTTTTATTAGTTGTGTGTTCCATCCCAACTGGTCCCTGTGGAATGGTTGGATCTGATCCACACATCACGGTGGGCTCCATACAGGTCCAGTGTCGACGCTCTGGATGATTTTCTTACTAGAAATATAAAGCATTTAAGTATCTTATTGTGGAATTTATAGATGACCTTGTTTAATATGAATATTACATTTTGCCACTGGAGCAGAAGCGGTGGTGAGGCTACAGTGCTACACCAGGAGGCATCCGACTGTGGTGGAGGGCAAAACCGACAAAAATGGGTATTTCTTCATTCAACCACCAAAGGAGGTTACCACATTCAGTGCACGCAGGTGCAAGGTTTTCTTAATATCGTCACCATGGGCGTACTGCAAGCTGCCGACCGACCTTAATGGTGGAGTGAGTGGGGCCAGCTTGTCTTTCAGGACCAAACTGTTGGGCCCCAACCCTTTAGCCCTCTTTTCTGTTGGGCCACTGGTTTTTGCTTCCAACATGACCTCTTGTCCCCATTGATCACCTTGAGAGGGAGAGGGAGAGAGAGAGTGTGTGTGGTTTTTACTGAATAATCTACCAATCTCCCTTTGTGTACTTTATATTTAGAGCTGTTTGATAATAATGGAATATGTTAGGATTGACTGTGTTTGGATTCCAGCACTTGAATTCGATTTTGGAGAGAACTTTTATTACTCGGGTTTTCCATTTGGACAAGTGGAGCCCATGTTTGAGTGATCCAGATCATGCCTTGAAAATCTCCCCAATTGGAAATTCCTGTTCAAGAATCTTTTTCCTTGTTTTTTATATGTAACTCTAGTTGTATTTCTCTTCTTGATCATCAATAAAGAACAGGTTACGATTTTCCTACTTAAAAGTTTTTTTTTTTTTTGGAGGACGCCGTCCAACCGAATGTTATGGAATGTGGAATTTGCGTCCTGCTCATGATCAAGATGACCCGTTTTGAGTAAGAATAGACTTGAAGCTAGTCCAGTCCAATCAGGTAGGGCCGTCAATGGATTGAATCTTGATCGGGATGGATTAATCAGATTGGGATAAATAATAGGATCTATGGAATGAATTTGGGTCTCAAAAATAAGATTCGTTTCTAGTCGGATCATATTTGGATCTGCCTCTATTTGATTCGATAAAAATTCAATCTGATATATCGCTACTATATATAATGTCAAGATAATTTGACCCTTGCAAATTGTGAAGGAGTTTCGAAAAATAGTGAGGTTATATTTATACACAAGATCTAGAGATGCATTAAACACCTGGGGTTGTATGTTTTTCATTTCTCCATTGTAAATGCATGTAAATGGATAATGATAACTTGTAATGATAAATAATGTGAAATTCATGCATTTCACACCTTCCATTTATTGGGTTTGTTTTCAAAGATGATTGATGAAATCAGTCGTCGTGACCATTTCACTCTGTTTGTTTTCTCAATGAAATCGGTAACTATATTTGAACCAATGAGAACTTGACCGCGAATACTCAGAAAGAGCAACGTTGGTGAGGCTGACCATGTGGCTTCCAATCTCACCGTAGGAAAACGATGTTGTTGAATGCCCATCATTAATGATCATGTTTATGAGGCCCACCATAATATTTGTTGACCATCCCACCTGTTGATAAGGTGATCACCAACACCTTAATGGTAAGGAAAAACAACTATTATCTTGAATTGAATTTTGTGGTGGCTCACAACTGGTTTGAAATGGTCAACAAGTACTCCCACCGTACGTAAGATGATCAGTGAGGGGCTTTCACCTTAGTGAAATAGATATACTAATGAACAATCAGTGGCCCTCGTAATTTGTTAACTGGGTTTATCAAGGCCGTCTAGAAAGGTGATCTCGGTCACCATTACAAAAATAAAAATATATGAAACATGTGATAACTTGTCCATGCTTTCCAAAATCTACCAAACTACCAAGTAAACTACCACAATTAAAATCAAAAGATTACCACCATTGTAACCACATCTTTAGATTTGAACCTTAACTTATCCATATATACTATACAAAATCTACCAAACTACCACAATTACAATAAGAAGATAATCACCATTGCATCCACAACGACTGCACATACGAACCACAAAATGGCGCCATTCCCCAATCTGCAGTCAGTCTTTCTACCTTTCTAGCGGTAGAACGTATGCTAAATTGTGAGCACAAAGACAAGCATGTCACAGACAAATTCAAGCAACACATAGTCATCCTCTCCTCAGTGGCAGCTTTCTCTAACCTTGAACTTGGGTGCACAGTATAGCGGAACTGGGTCTTTCGTGCAGACAACTGGGCCATGCACCCTCCATACCATAGGGTGAAGCATGGGAGTGATCGGATTTCTCGTCATGTCATTCTTCCAACGGTTGATCAACTGTAATGTTAGAATATTGGAAGATCCCTCCAAAAGCACCCTGGATGATAAAGGCCTCTTCGTCGAAGCTATGTGATCTGAACCTTGCTCTAGTCTCCTTCTACTTGTGCCCTGCATTCCTCCCAAGTATAGCAAATAGCTAGAGGAGATCTTCATTGAACACTGCATACACTTTCCACATGCTCCCTGAAGAGTAATAACTTTGTTAGTCGGGGTAATTCGACTGGTTATAAAACCAACCATCTCGATCGTTACTTGTCGCTGGTGGAGGTGATGAAAGGTGACCTTGCGGTTCGATCTGACTAGCTCTGGTTGGGAGCTTAATGGGTCGTTCTTCCTCATGTTCACTATGGTGAAGTAGAGAAGAGTGTTTAATTATCAATGGCTTTAAGTCCAGCGATAAGACTTTGGGCTAATTTTTCACTTTATCTTGAGTTGTGACCTACATAGTCTAGTAACATGTTGCATGCATCCAGCGAACTAGTCACTAAAGATTCATTGAAAATATGATCCTACTTCAACGGGCTTATAATGTTGGCCCAAGTCTTGTTGCTCTTATGGAATATCAGTCATAAAAGTAGCCTTTTTCGATTTAGGAGGCAACTTATTCCATTGAGAAATATACAAACTCATTGGGTCCCACTGGGCGCACTAAAAGATCCATGCTGCCAA
This sequence comes from Magnolia changhungtana, assembly GCA_030180095.1. Lineage (NCBI taxonomy): Eukaryota > Viridiplantae > Streptophyta > Magnoliopsida > Magnoliales > Magnoliaceae > Magnolia > Magnolia changhungtana. The sequence goes on along the minus strand of JASAUF010000396.1, from coordinate 1,617,758 downwards.
TTCAATCAAATAAGGCCACATGTATAAACAAGGGCTTGTATGCAGTTTTCGTGTGTGGGTATGATGCGTGGGCGTGCCAAAGTCTACTCAACTCAAGATATAATTGAACTATTGGTGTTCCCCCGTGTTAAGACAGACATATTAGAGATTCGATACGGGATCTAGTTATCCTTTTAGCCACCGGTTGCACTCATCATTCAAGCGATTTGTGAAAGGGTAGGGGTAACCCTTTTGAATGGATTCTTCTTTCCTTGTGATAATAGATGTGCATCTACATACTTAAAGATTTGTTATTTCACTAGTACTTTTAGTTTGATATTTCTTAAAGGGATAAGAATATACAGATAAATAAAAGAAGCTAAGCGATGTCGATTTTATTACTATTTGAATGTATGATCCATTACAATCGACAAAGTATCAAAATAAATGAAAAGGAAAGATAATTACTTGATTTGTTTATCGAAACAGATGATTGAGGAGGGTAGTCAACAGAATGTGATTGAATGAGTATAATCGGATAAATCAAAACTTAGTTGATCATGATCCTATAACTTAAGGTTGTGGATATTTAATCTACTCTAAGTTACTATAATAGAAGCCGCTAGGCAATAGTAATCTATACTAGAACTAAGATAAGCCATGTTAAGATAAATTGTAAAGTAGATAGATGTGTTCGGTGTTAGGTATTGAGCTCTTCTTCGTGTGCTCATTTTATAACTAGTCAAATATTGCAGCAAAAATCTCATTGGGTTTTCTTTCTGATTCTGGATATTCCAAGTGTTTGGATAGGAGAATCTCCTCGACAAATTTGGAACTATTATCTTCTCAGATCTTCTTCTCGTAGTTGATCTTACTATGGAGATCTTTGTAGCCCACTAAATGGATTCAAGATAAGGGAACCTATAGAGCTTATCTCAGACATTAAATCGATCATGGCCAGTCAACATTTCTTCGGACTCTTTGTCTTTTCCGCTTCGAGGTGTTGGATATTCCAGATTGAACCACCTTCTACATTTAACAATCATCTCCAACGGTTTGGAATAATGGACGGATTTGACACCTGAAACTGATCTGTTATTGGATAATATCAGATCTAATTCTCACATTCTCTTGATCCCAATTGAACCATGACCACAAAATTAGGTCATCAAGCTCTCTCATTCTTTTAATCGCGATTGATGTACGGATTGAGACTTGATCTGGCTGATACGTCTATCTCATGATTTGGGTCCAAACCATAACCGTGTTTGCTTGGATATCAGTTCAATCTCCCAATATTTGAAACTTTCTCGAACGCTATGAACTCTCCGAATGTCTCTAAGAATATCTCTCATTTCAGAAGAATTATAAGAGAGATTCGCAAGTGTATAATAGCCAGATACATGATAAGATCCGTTCTCTAGATGCATCTCTTACAAATGTGTCAGGCATGCTACCTCACTAATTGGCACGATAAATACGTCATGTGTCATCCATTGGTTTCTTTCTCTAAAGGTGGGCATAAGAGTCCATGTCTCGACATTAATAACAAAATGCATACTCTCGAAGGAAGATTAAACAAAGATACTCTCAGGTGAGTAAGATTTCTAGTCATTTTAATAGTGTGAACACATGTGAACCCCTAGTTGATCTACTTTAGGGCATAGAAAATGGGTGTAAACGCTGGCACGAGGTCCTTCTTGTCTTTGGGCTGCTAGTTATAATTTCCAAATCTCAAACCCAAGCACCCAACAAAATCACAGCCCAAACGCGTGGTCGAGGTGTCAAAGGGTACTTTTGGATCAGACCCGGTTTAAACAGGGCAAGTCCGATTTTCAAACCCGTTAAAAGAAATTGAGCCGGGTTTGGGTCCACTGCTCACACCCCTTCAGAAACCAGGTTTACTCTGATGGTACATGTTGGATACATGATGAGTAACCTTGTTGAAAGGGTAGGATTTCACACGAACTTGATAGGTTGGAAGTTATCCAGGACTTTTTAACCTGTGGTATAAGCGGTTAGACTTGACACCTCCTCATTAAAGGAGGCAATTTACATAGCACACGTGTTAAAATGCCACATACGTGTATGATTTAAAGCCATCTATCAAGTGGCCAGCTACGTAAATGCTTTTGTTTTATTTGACCGAAACGCACACCCTGAATTTATAGACCCGACCGGGCTCGATTCCGGATCGTCAGGAATGAGACCCAGACACAACGAGGTGACCCAGGTACAGGAGTTATAGGACCCGACCCAGGGAAAGCGTACCAACGCCAATTTGCCATCCCCAAATTCACGGCAGATCGCTTCTTCCTCCAAGGCTCTGTTATGTAGAAGCTCTCTCTCTCTCTCTCTCTCTCTCTCTCTCTCTCTCTCTCTCTCTCTCTCTCTCTCTCTCTCTGTTTCCCAATATGATTAGGATTCTTCGCAGAAATCATTTCATTCTCTCCAACGATCTCCCATCTCTCCTCTCATCCTATTCTTCCCTTCCCTACCCTACCGCCACTAATACCCCACCAAAATCCCGAATCCCAAAACCCAAATCCAAATCCCCTCCATCACCACCACCATCATCTCCATAACTCCATCATTTACTCTCCCAACTCTCCCCAAGATTCACCACACAAGACCTCTCGAAGACCATCTCCCTCTAGAAAGATCCCCACCTCTGCCTCCACCTCTTCAATTGGGCCTCCCAACAGCCCAGATTCAGGCACGACCTCTCCACCTTCCTCATCATCGTCAAAAAGCTCGGCTCTACCAAACTCTATGAAGACCTCGATGCTGTCGTCGATCAAGCACTTGCCATCCCCGTCCCCTCTTCGGAGACCCTCTTCAACACCATCATCTATTTCTACACCGAGGGCCGTAAGCTCTCCAGAGCAGTCACTGTCTTCAAGCACATGAAGAAGAGCAAGGACCCGAATTCCCACCAAACCATCCGGACCTACAATCTCCTCTTCTCTGCAATGCTTAGCCGTGGCAGCAACTCATATATAAACCACATGTATATGGAGACAATCCGGTGCCTTTCCGGCAGATGGTCGATGATGGTATTGAGCCTAATATTTTCTGCTTGAATTCTATGATCAAAGGGTATGTTCTTTCACGTCACCTAAATGACGCTCTTCGTGTATTTCACCAAATGGGTGTTGTCTATAAATGCTTGCCAAATGGATTTTCGTATGATTATTTGATTCACGAGCTTTGTGCACAAGGGCGGTCGAGGAATGCCATGGAGTTTTATGGGGAGATGAAGAGTAAAGGGTTTGTTCCTAGCAGGAGGGCATATAATTCGCTTGTGAATTGTTTGGCGATCAATGGGGAGGTTGATGAGGCGGTGAGGATTTTGTGGGAGATGGGTGAGAAGGGAGGTTGGCAGATTGGATCACGTACAAGATCGTGTTGGACTTGATTGGACAGCAGGGGAGGGTTGGGGATGCAATCATCCTGTTGAAGGAGTTGCAAGACAAGGACATGGTTGATGGGTATAATTATAGGAAGCTGTTGTATTTTCTCCAAGATGATTTTGGCAATTTATATGGGAGAAATAGAATGAATGGGAGATGAGCTTTCTCAGTTTTTTTTTTTTTTTTGTTTATTCTGTGAGATGTTATGATGTAGAGCGGGTCGCGGACACTTTCATGTCCAAGATGGATCAGAGAAGGCCTGACCAAATGCAGAAGTCATCAAGACTGTCAGAACCTTAAAACAGGCATATCTCGTAAACCGGAATGAGTTACTCGACGTACCATATGATTTTGGGGTAGGACGAGCTACTTCAGCCAACTAACCCAGCCACGCTGGGTTGCCCATGCCGAATTTACAAGATTCTATCATATCAATGGCCGAAGTTCATGTTTAGTTCCATTTTTACTATAAATAGTAAGTTTTAGTTTGATTATAACTCTTCATCAGTTGGGCTTTAGGAGTTATGTCCAACATGAAAAGTGCTTAGAATAATTAGGAGAATAACGTGATTAAGCCACATAGGCCACTTACTATTAAAGTAAATTTACTATTTATAGTAAGTTACGAATTTTATGGAGTTTTAGTTATAGTTTGCTTCTGATTTCTCTACTATTGCTTGGTATCCCTATTTAAAGGGTTGTGAACTCTTTATTTCAATGAATCAGTCAAATTTCGAATTTATTAGAATTTTTTTTCTAGTTTCTTGCTTTCTTTCCTCATGGATTCGAGAATTCTCTGTGAGGAGTCTAGAGAAGCTCCGTAGATTCGAAGTAGTTATCCTTGAGGAAGACGGTGATCGACCTCATCACGCTCGTCCCTACGTCAATTATCTTGGACATGAAAGTATCCGCGACCCACTCTACATCAGTCTCCTCCACTTCAAAAGAACTCGTCCTCGAGCTCTCATGTTGCTTCAATTCATGATACTCGGTTTAGTGTGCCGTAACGATACCCGGATCAAAAGTTATGATCAATTTATGGTCAACCTTCTTTTGGTCCAACCATACTAGCAATGTATCTGTGACACGTTCTACATCAGACCCCTCCACTTGGAAAAAAAACTCATCATCGAGTTACTCAAGAGACTTGGTTATGATACTGAGATAACTTTTGATGCCAATATTTATTAGCCATTTTTTTGTACTTGGCATTAGGTTCTTGAGTTGATACAATACATGTACTCATGCTCTCCTTGACTTGGCTAGTATGAATCAATTCCGTCACTTTTGCCTTCAATATCTCACATTCTTTCTGATAATGTGGGCAATTAGGCAAACTTATCCCCGTGACAAGATCAATGTGGTTTTGTATATCTCGTATGAGAGGCAATTTATTAGGGAGTTCATCGAGCACAATCGCCTTGAACTCCTGCAACACCGGTTTCAAATCTCCTGGGGTAATCATAGGCTTCATATATTCTTTCTTTTCAACTAATGCATATATATCTCTTATTTTCTTAGATTGTTTAACAAAAGCTTGTTCAGTTGTGAGAGACTGTTCCTTAACTTTAGAAGTCTTGGGTTGGTTCTTCGTTCTCATAGAGACGAGGCCAATCTTTCTACCATCTTTAGTAAATTTATATACATTATCCTGACCTCTATCCGTAGCAATAGCATCAATATTATTTTGCCATGTCCGACCAAATAACATATGACAAACTTTCATGTCGACTACGTCACAAAGTACTTGTTCCTTATAATTTTTATCAATTAAAAATGAGACAATACATTATTCGGTTATCTTTGTTTTGTTGATCTCCTTGATCCATGTAATGTCCTGAAAATCAGGGGTCGAGCAAAGCTCAGCTCCCGAGTTCCAAAACATCACTTATGCGACATAAATAATGATGATTATGATGAGAGCATTGAAACATAAATGGGATCATACCAAAACAGCATATCATACTCCAGAGACAGTTAATTGCAAGCGGAAGACTGTGATAAATATATCAAATATATAAACTAAGATAAGTCTCCAGAGTGTGATAATGTTACCAGGTTAAATAATACATGTATACTTCCCAAAATGTGCCATAATGAATATACATGTGCATTTCAATACCTAATAGCAAGTGTAAGGGCATCTAGTTAGCATCCCTGTAACCCCGTGGATCAAGGCACGACTCACATGAAGCCACCAGAAAACAGCATATACGAGAAAGCATCCTCGTCGTCACAAAGTCCGGCTCCACCTCAGGAGTAGTGTCGCCATCTGCAATCAGACAGAGTCTAGTGGGTGTCCGGAACACCGTCTCGTAACATGAGAGTGAGTGATCAACTCAATGGAACAGTAAAGCATAGGTTAACATGTTATCAATTCGGTTAAGCAGTACAATCAACAATCCCAAGTACTCTTGTTAATGCAAGTATGAAATGTTGTCATGATACATGCCCTCGCCAACATACTCCCTCATGCGACACCATCTTACGTCTGCGGCATGCTTTCATCCCTCAGTGCTCCACATCTTCCAGGCACATGCAGTGCGATATGAACATGATTACCGAGTTGTTATTAGTCCTTTTCATACAGCAATATTGGGAAACTAAGGTACCTCCCTTATATCATTCCCAAACAATGATCCATTCTAGGGTCGTCAGTCCTAGATAATCTCATATGATGGTACAGTTCTAGGTCACTGGAAAGGGCTGCCAGGGCTGTTACACGCACTCGTTGCACCGCTCCCCCATCACCTTATCAATACAGGCCTAGTTTATACTCTATTTACTACAGGAAGGCTCGTTGTCTCGCTGTAGATTCAGAGTATGCTCGAGGTCACTACACCGGGTACGGTCAGGGCTGCCAGGGCTGTTACACGGAATCATTACACCACTCCCTCATCACCCATTAAAACGGTGTAGGTCAACAGCTCGAATACAGTGTCCCATACCACCGTATTTGGCTCACGAGTCTGGGTTGCTTACTGGTCACTACGGGGAGGTACATTGCCCCAGCGTAGGCCGACAACTCGACCACGGTGTCCCATACCACCATGCCCAGCTCATGAGTCTTAGCGGATTGAGGTACCAAGGTTAACGGGGTTGCACTGGTAAGTTTGGTACCTCAGGTTCAAGCGGTAGCGTCCAAACATGGTGAACATACATTAGACAGATTGGGTTACTTGACGAGCTTGGCTAGCTCGAGCGCACAACAAGTTGAACGACATGAAGTGCATAAGCACTTCGCGTGGCCAACCACTGTCGTCAACCGAAGTACGACTCAGGTTCGCCGAACACATCTCACGTGGCGAATGAATCTCAGCCACGATTTCAATCCCGTTATTGATTGCCTGGACTATAGAATAGCCCCAATCACATTCGATTACAGAATAGTTAAGGCAGTAAAGGATCAATATTTCAAATCATACAATCAAATATCCAATATTGTCCGCTTAGGGCTGTCAGGGCTGTTGCACGGAATCGTCACCCCACTCCCCCATCACCCATAACAGATTTTATGGAATACAACTTAAACACGGATTTAAACATATGCATTACATAGAGAAACAAACATTATAATAGACTGTACATGGAAGAAAACATACACATAGTTAAAGGAGTTAAAAATCATTAACACCCTTATACAATACAATTTACTAACTGCTACTCATTCAGACATTCCAACTAACATTTTAGATTACATACATCAACATATCTGACGTATGTTGATCACATAGGTATTAGGCCAAATCCTTTCACTAGGGAGCTGCCGCATGGATAACACGCGTGCACCCATGACGGATAATCATGGCAAGCATGAATCCAAGTTCCATATTTATTTGAACATTTTCACAAACACTTGGGTTACACAATTTAGCATATATAGCGTATATTGGCCGTGGCGTGATTTAGGGCAAATCCTTTCGTTAAAGGGGTATCACCTATATAACAATCATATATCTATGACAATTAGTCATGGCGAGCACGAATGCGAATTCTATACTCATTCAGTCATTTTCACAAACACTTAGAATACACTCTTTTAACATGCATAGCGTATACTAGCAAAAACATGTATTAGGACGAATCCTTTCGCCGAGTGAGTATTATACATATATATAGGATATTCATACAGTAATTAATCATGGATAACATACGTTCAAAATTTGTACGTATACGGTATTTTCTACAATTATACAGAATACACAATACACCATAATTTGTATACGAAATCGAAACGCAAAACGAACATCAGTTTGTGCATTTACAATCACACTCAGATCATGAATTTATCATTATCTGATATTGAAAGCGTTGAAAACCATAACCTATACGTCTAAATTCTGCACCTTTTGCCGTAGAATCGTAACGAACTGGACAGAGACTCTAGGTCTTTGTTAACGATGGTATAACAACCTGAATCACGAAATAGGTTAGCTATTTCGCTACCTGCAATAATAGAAAGCCTAGAACAGATTAGGGTTAGGTTTTCTTACCTAAGAACGAAGTCGGAATCGCCGGAAAAGCGATGAGAAGGTGATGGCTAAGCACATATAGCAGCAGGGTAGAATAGCAGGAAGACTTTCCCACTTCTCTCATACTTTCTCTCTCTTTTCTCTCTTCTCTCTCCTAGGTTTTCTCAAATTCGTATGGTGAGAATGAGAGAGGGTTTAAGGTCCTTATACAGGCCTAAACTTGCCAGAAATAGGCCCAGGGCCAAGGTATACTTAGGTTTTGTCCAAAGGGCATCTGTTTCAACTCAACGGAGCATTTCCGCCTTGAGCCAAAGGTCGGATTAAGCTCACTGACCTTGGATCTATGTTGAGTTAAGTTTTCATTCCAGTTGGGTTCCCAGATCACACGTGACAGACCAGTTTCAGTTCAATGGTTACCGCAACTCGATCAGGGTTACAAGTACATGGACATGTATATGAAATTTCTCCTGATCCGAGGGTGTATTTGGGTCAGATTCTGACGGTCTGATTTCTTATATCAGGTCCACAAGTGACAAGTCTCAGATTACTTAAATAAGATTTGATTTCTAAAGAAATCTATGTTTTCTCACACTTTTCACTCCGGGCTCAAGCGAATAACCGTGGGACACTATTTAGATTTGATTTCCGAGATGGTTGTCAAGCCCAGCAAGGTGGTCCTAATTCTATAACTTTGTATTATTCGGACTTTCGATGTGCGGTCCAGATCTGATATGGAGTTTCATGATGCTCTCGAGAGCAGCCGAGTAATGAGATTGATCCTAGATTTTAGGGTAACCTAGTGTCGCTGATTCTACAAATTTTGGGTCTTACGAATCGTATTTAAAGTGGATCAAGCGGATTTCGTAGCTAATCTAGTTTAACACTTAGTTACTTTGTCTAATTTCTAAAGGATTTGGTCCTGAGTGATTTCTGTCTGAGGTGGTACTTGGGCCTTTGTAGTTTGTATATAAAGTGATCCAAGTAATTAATACTTAACTAAATCACGCCCTAATTACAATGGAAGAAAGTCCTAGGGCAGGAGAGGCTGATGTTTCTAAATAACCTATTCGTCAATGATTCCATAAGGTTAATGGTCAAAAGCCCATTTTATTTATGTATGTACCATTTACAGTAATTTGAGTTTGAGTTTTGAGTATTGTTCTTCATCACCTAAACTTTAAGATTAGTGTCTAATATAAAAGTACTTAGAACGATTTAAAGAACGAGGTGGTGCAAGGTGAGATTTGTGAAGGAAAAGGGTTAAAAGCAATTTTAGACTTTGGGATTGAGTTCTGACAAGTTAATAAGGTGTTAGAATTTGACCTATTGCCTAAGGTCGTCTAATTCTAGGTTGGCAAAAATCCGGGATGTTACAATCTACCCCTCTTAAAAATAATTTCGTCCCCGAAATTGGCTAAAGGTAATAAGTAAGGATTCTATTATTGCATTTCCTAAGACTTATTGGTTTCAAATTTATATGCGTGGTCGGGTGTATCTTGTCCATGCTAGTCTGGTATATTTTAGTCTCTACCCCCCTTAAAAATTATTTCTTTATCTCTTACTTATATCCTGATGGTTTGCCACAATGGATTTCTTTCCCTATTTGGAGTCTTGACAACGATTCCCAACCATTTAGAGTAAGATAGCTGTTTTCAATGTTTGACCAACACGGAGAGAAGGTTATAGTGGGCTTGAGCCCGATACATCGATCATCTACCTGACCAGGGTAGAAGGCTCATTGTATCCCTTCCCAGTCTTAGTATATCCTGGTCTTCTGCTCGGTCAAGCGGTGAGTCCATTGGTAGTCGCCCAGGATTGAGAATTGGGTCAAGCCGTAAATACTTCGCAGTTGTATATGTCAGTAACTCCGTAGTCCGATCACTCTAAAAACGTAGGGAATGTCCATCATTGAAAGGCTCAAATTTCTTATCTATAAAGTTGCTTGTTGGGTCTTGGTCTAGGAGAGTCCTCGATATTATCTATATCCGAGGAAACAGTGAGTCAAATCTTACTAGATCATCCTAAAATGGTTTCTCATAGTAGAACTTGCTAAGGCTTCTATTATGTTCGTATTCAACGAGCACAGTTGTAGATGCGTTGACCTTGGCTATTGTAACTTAGTTCGCACCCGGCCTATTCTGTACTATGAATTTATTTAATACTTGAACCCTAATTGAATTCCTTTCATGACTTCAGTATTGGCATTCTAAGGAAGATTTAAATCCTATTTAATGACCTAACCTTGCGTATAATTGGGAGTAATTTCTTTCGATCCTGGGCCAATGGGGCAAGGGCTAACCATGCTACCGCTGCGCCTATGAGCAGGTAGACGTATATACCTACTTAACTCAACTGGGTTCATAACTTGTCTACCCCCCTTAAAATTGTTTCTATTCTCAGGGTTCAAGAATTTGTACATCGATCTGTATGTCAGAACGAGTTGAAATTTGAAACCTATCTTTGGTATGACATGGGAAGCGATTTAGCAATACATTGGTCTTCTTTTCACCGATGATGCGTATTATGGCATTGGTACCTATAATTATAGAGAGGAGCTAAAGATGATGGGTATTGTGGTTGATTTCAGGGGCAGGTGTGAGTTTGAGGCAAGATGCCTAATTCTACCAAGGAGTTTTGTCACGGTCCAGACTTATCCTATTTAATCATGTCTAGCTTAACAGGCAGGCTATCTTTCTATGTTCATATGCACAATATGTATGCCGACATGGCATGTAATTTGGGACCTAATTCCTAACTGTCTGTTGCCCATTTGGAAAATTCCTTAGGCCTAAAAGACGAAGTCTCTATCAGCTATATACTCCTAATACTTCTCAAAGACGAAGTTATAAACTTTTAGTTGTAAGTGGTCGGGCCAACACGGAAGGAAAGTTGTGTAGTGGGTCTGAGTCGGTTAAGCCGAATAACTAAGTTTATTATTCAATTAGCTTAACATAACTAATTAGTCCTTTACCTTCCTTAGCTTAACCAGTAGTCTAGTCTTAATTTAGAAGTAGCGGTAATCCACTGGTTGTAATCCAAAGTCTATGCTTATACACTAAATGATTTTATACCCTTTCTAAATAAGGGAAATTGTTTTATTGCTTAGAGTCAAGCGTTGTCTGATTTGAATCGAGTTGCCCGAACTTGAATTTAACTACGCTCGAGCACTACACACATGCTCATACTAACTACGAAGGTCCTAAGGTTCACGTTATCAATTTATTAGATTTTTCATACTGTTAGGTCGTTTAAATCTAGGAACACCACTCTAGGTCCAAAACTCCAAGGGCCTATTTGACCAGTGATCTTAAGTTTTATTAAATGGGACTCCATTGCTAATCCCACCACGGGATTGGAAGTGGCATGTTTGGTAGGTGGGTGGGAACGGATTAAAATTAATTCCATAGGCTTTGGAAAATGAGCCTTATGTTGGAAAGTGTGAGATGGGATTTCCAAAGCCCATGATGATGAATTTCTAAGTGTAATTTGAAAGAAAATCTCAAAATTTACTTTTAATTGCATACATTCCAAACATGATGTTGGAAACCATGGGATACACCCAATCTAGGGACAATACCTTACACCTACCTTTATTATTAGCTTTATAATTCCATCCACTGTAAGCTCACCTAATGCAGTTGGCCGAACGGGCCCTAAACGTCCTAACATTTGGAGGTTATAAAAGTTATGGGACACAAAAATGTAGATTGTTGTGCCCATATGGGTGTGAAATGGTGAGGCCAAGAGGAGTAATGGTGGAGGGGTGGAAGGAGTTCATAATTGTCATGTACAACTCCAACCAGTCAAACATTCTACACATTCCATCAACATGAAAACACAAAGATCCTAACGCAGCAACAACCAACTATGGCATCCGAATCTGGCGACGGAGGAGGGGCACCCTTTCTCTTTCCCATGAGAGAGAGGAAGGTGGAAATCGAAAATACTGCCATAATAAGCTCGAATAGAGCCATGAAAAAGTGAAGATAAGGGGGAATAGGGGCTGGAGTCTTTGGTTCTCCACGAATTTGAGCCTCAATAGAGGTTGTACAACCCAAATGACAAGGATTAAAGAAAGAAAAGGAAGAGTTGAGATGGGTTAGAGAGCTTACACGATTTTGAGCCACGAATGGGAGATGTAAGAGCTCAAATGAGAGAGAATGAAGAGGGTAGGCAGCAATGGAGGAGAGTCTTGACAGGGTGGTGGAGCGAGTGCACGAAAATGGGAGAGGGATCGATTGGTGGGGCGATTTTTTGTCAAAAATCAGACATTTGGAAGAGAAAAGAGAGCTTAAGGGGGCACTTTGTGAAGGAGGTAGGTGTTTATGAAGGTTTTAGGGGACAGACCCTATATTAGGGGGGTCTCACAACCTCCAAACATCATCGGCCCGACCGGCCAGTCCGGCCGCGCCCACCGACCGGCGAGGTCTCGCCAACTCGGCGAGGGCTTCGCCACTCCCTGGACTAATCGGCAAGGGCTCGCTATTTCAACGAGGCCCTCCTGCCCCCTGGACCCCAAAAAGGTGTGGTTCCCACCCTGGGTCCCTCTGGATTGATCGTTTCGACCCCCCGACTCCGATTTGAGCCGTTTCGGGTCATTTCGGGTGATTGCTGATGCACAGTTGTATCTGTACATTCTTAAGGGCTGGGATGGGGTGATTTGTGATCTAGACTTGTTGTTTGATGGTTCAGAAGTGGTTGGGGGTCGACTCATGCGATCACGGTCGAGTACAGACTCAAACAAAACGACCGATTTCAGTGAACTTCGCCAATTGGCGAAACCGGGACACTTATAAATGTTTCTACATTTTTCTCGTACCCACCTATGTCGAAAAGCGTCAGCGTACGTCGTGCGACCGTAACCCAAGTCCGGTTTAATCCAAATCATGCTCTGATACCATCTTGTAACGCCCTGAAAATCGGGGGTCAAGCAAAGCTCAGCTCTCGAGTTCCAACACATCACTTATGCAACATAAATAATGATGATTATGATGAGAGGATTGAAACATGAATGAGATCATACCAAAATAGCATATCATACTTGTAAGACCTGTACCCTAGATCGTACCGTTCTGTAGGCTTCCGCGATCCTACCGGTCGAATTCCGGCAACCATCGACTCGTTCCGATGTTTGCGCACGATCCTAAGCCAAGTCCTGCCTACCGGAGGCAGCTCGATCCGAAACTCGTACGTTGGCGACCACACCGTCACCGCGGTTCCAACGCCGCACCGAACCGATACCTAGGTGGAAAGATGTCAGTCTGCGTTCATTCCGAAGAAACACCGCACATTGTGAATTACGAGGGAATCTCTACGAGATGTCCCATCAATCAAGTCAAGTACACCACCATGCCTCCATGCCACCTCACCTAACAACAAGTACAAGTGGCCTCTCTCCCTTTTCCCACAAGTCAAACATCTCCCTCACCTCACCACTCATCTTTTTCACATTTTTAAACAAACCCATACCTTTCCTTACATACACCACTCCTTCTATCCCTTTAATCCATCATTTCTCATTTTCTCTCATTTCTCACAACTCAATCCAAAACAACCCAAATTCCATACGTTCCAAGCTCTCTCACTCTCCAAGTGTGGCCCACTTTCCCCTACTTTCACATCTCCCATCTCAACCGTTGGATCATCATCAACCACCATTGAAAGAGGAGGCTATGAGCTAAGGGGCCTAAGGGAGCAAGGAGGAGGCCAACAAGGTGGGTGATTCACCATTAATCTCAATTTATAGGGCCACTTATGTGGGACCCACTTGATGAATGCATTGTATTTGGGAGGGCCCAATAGTGGCGGGGTCCCTCCCCTCTATCACCGTCTCTCTCTCTCTCTCTCTCTCTATGAATGATGATGATGATGAAGGATGATGAGGCCCACCATGAATCATATAGTTCATGTGGGACCCATTGGATGAAAATCTACACCATCCAACCCATTAGTGGGCCCAGATGGAAGGAAAAACACAAGTATCAAGTGGTCCAAATGGGTGGGCCACGTGAATAAGGGACCCACCATGATGCAGCGTTTATGCACGCCGTCCAGCGTCCCTGGACGCTGGACTAGGGCTGGCTAACATGGAGTTGTGTACTGACATGGGCGTGTACTTCCAAGCTTTTAAAAAAAAAGAGAGAAAATTTACTTTTGGGTGGGCTGCTCATGCAGGCCCCACCTTGATGTATGTATGTGATCCACGCTGTCCAATCTATTCTCCAGCAAATTTTAGGTGTTGAGCTGAAAAATGAGGCTGATCTGATTTTCTGGCGGATCGTGGGATCGAGAATACTAGTGTTTCCGTCAAAACTCGGGAAAAAGGATTGCTGGGGTCCACCAGAAGCTTGGACCCACCTAAAACTTGGTGTGGACCGCTAATTTTGTGGGACTCAGTCAATGGACGGGTTGGATCTTGCTGATGCGGGTCCCACGAAACAAAAAAAAAGGATAACAAAAAAGGTGGCAACGCTGTTGCTGCATGGGTGGCGAGCGGACAGGCTGGGCCCTCACGGCCCAGCTGTGGACCCCACCATGATGCATTTCGAACATTGGTACCGTCAATCATGGGGCCCTCCTTCTAACAAGCGTCTGTCACAAAAATCAGCCGTATACGGAACTCAGGTGGGCCATACCATCTAAAGTCATGTGAAGACATGCCTAAACATATAAAACCACTTGGTGGGGCCTACCTGAGATTTGGACACGGCTGAAACTGTCTGAACCCTCAGCCAGGTGGGACACACACATTGGGTGGACTGGATTTGTGAACCACATTTCGGTGGGCCCCACCCACCCAGGTCCACGTGACCACGTGATCAGGTTAGACGACAAATAAACATTATAGTGGGCCCTGCCCACGTGACCTTGTGAATAGGCTGGATTTCAAATAAACATTACAGTGGCCCCTGCCCAAGGTCCATGTGACCTCGTGAATAGGTTGGATTTCAAATAAACATTACGGTGGGTCCCCCTCCCTGGTCTGCATGACCTTATGAATAGGATGGGTGGCAAATGAACATTCCAGTGGGCCCCCCCTTGGTCCGAGTGACCTCATAAATAGGTTGGGTAGCAAGTAAACATTATAGTGGGCCCTAGGCCATGTGACCCTATGAACAGCTTGGGTGGAAATTAAATATTATGGTGGGCCCTATGACCTTGTCAACGGACTGGATGGAAAATAAATATTATGGTATGCCTCACATGGGACCCACCATGATGTGTGCATTATTCACACCATTCACTTGTTTTGTGGGGCCCATCCTATTTATGTACCCCAAACATGGGCCACCTTAGGCAAGCCCACCGTGATGAATGTGTTGGACCCACTGTCCTTCTAATTTTTGCCAATCATGGGCTGCCACATGAGGCCCATGTGATTAGGCCCATTTTGATGTATTTGTGGCCTGATGTTGAGGCCTACTTTGATATATATGAGGCCCATGTAACTAGGCCTATCCTGATGTACTTATGGCCCATTGTTGAGGCCCACTTTATCATACATAAGCCCCATGATTATGTGGCCCATTTGATGTAATGAAGGCCCATGGGTTGAGGCCCAATAGGACGTACCTAAGGCCCATTGTAGTGTGATTTCACCATGGTATATGTGTTGACCTTTATAGTGGGCTATGTCTTGGGAACAATGATGGTTTGACATCCACATTGAAGGATGATGTTGGTTAGATGTCCGCATTATCACTCTCCCTAAGGTCCACTGATAGGCCCATACTTTTAGTGGGTAGGCCGTCTACGCCGTCTTCACTTTGCTCAGAGCCCATCATTATACAACATGTTTAGTATAGATATATGATTCATGATCATACGTATCATATGTATGCTTGTTATGAGGAGTGACTGATCATAGCATATGCCTTCAGGTAGACTGGTTACGGGCTCCCTAATAGGCGAAGTTGTCTACATGAGCGCGTGCCTCACGCAGGATGGTTGCATGACTGATAGTGTGATACATGCACTTGTATTGGTGTGATTGTGATATGCCCTAGCGACACCAGGGCCATAGCCTCCACAGACACACCGTGGGCGGCTGGTTGGATACCGGAAACCATGTTCTAAGCAATTGGGGTGCCATAGATGTCCCTGGGTGAAAGTCCCTGAACCCGATGGTACCAGAGGATGACTCCAACGTCGAGACCGAGTGGATATATGAGCGCACAAGGGCCGAATACCATGAGGCCGCGTCTCCCACTGTGTCATGGTCGGTTGGAAAGGAATGGTGGCCTTACTCTCCCGAGAGCAGGGGGCATTACTAGGCTGAGTTTGACCAGCTCGGAAATGGGTTCGCTATCGACGTGCCGGATAGGTATTGGTTGACTATTGGCCAGGCGGATAGTGAAGTTTCTTACGCTCACTTGGACTATGCTGCTTGGAGAGAGATAGTGCCATTTGGAGTGTACTGAACCCCAGTGATTATCTAGACTGAGAACTGTATTGATTTGATGCTCTAGTGAGGAGTTGCATTGGTATGAGGATTGGCATGCTTGACTTACATATTGCATCGCATGCCTTGGTATGGCCGATAACATTCACATCTTGTACTGCATAGCTTTTGGTACGGCTGGTTGCATTTACGTACTCATCAGCATGATTCCGCATTACTCCGGCATTGCATTCTAAGCACGTTCGCACACACTTACACCGCCCTCTAAGCTTTCTATAAGCTTATGCACGATTGATGCGTGCAGGTGACGCCTTGAGACCTTGTTGTAGTCTCGCCATAGCTTGATTGGAGCGTGCACCACTTTTAGAGTTTTTGTTATTTGCACTATCTTGTATTTCCTTTTTTATACACCTTGTACTCAGTTTTTGATCATAGTGGATTTTGTGGTGGTGTTCTTGTGGTTATTGTTCGTGGGTTATGCTTGGTTATGCTCATTACGAATCAAATTGATATTAGAAATCCTCCTTGTAGCATCCCAGGATCGAAACCTAGTATATGGGTGCCGGGAGCCGAGAATGGGGTACTACGGAGGCTGTCTGCGCCGGATTCGGCGATCGAAAATTTTGTGAGCCCGGTCTCCGAGTTCGGGGCGTGACAATACTCCAGAGACAGTTAAATTGCAAGCGGAAGACTGTGATAGATATATCAAATATATAAACTAAGGTAAGTCTCCAGAGTGTGATAATGTTACTAGGTTAAATAATACATGTATACTTCCCAAAATGGACCATAATGAATATACATGTGCGTTTCAATACCTAATAGCAAGTGTAAGGGCATCTAGTTAGCATCCCTGTAACCCCGTCGATCAAGGTACGACTCACATGAAGTCGCCAGAAAACAGCATATACGAGAAAGCATCCTCGTTGTCACAAAGTCCGGCTTCGCCTTAGGAGTAGCGTCGCCATCTGCAATCAGACAGAGTCTGGTGGGTGTCCGGAACACCGTCCTGTAACGTGGGAGTGAGTGATCAACTCAGTGGAACAGTAAAGCATAGGTTAACATGTTATCAATTCGGTCAAACAGTAATGATAAAGCAGTACAATCAACAATCCTAAGTACTCTTCTTAATGTAAGTATGAAATACTGTCATGATGCATGCCCTCGCCAACATACTCCCTCATGCAACACCATCTTACGTCCGCGGCATGCTTTCATCCCTCAGTGCTCCACATCTTCCAGGCACATGCAGTGCGATATGAACATGATTACCGAGTTGTTATTAGTCCTTTTCATATAGCAGTATTGGGAAACTAAGGTACCTCCCTTATATCATTCCCAAATAATGATCCATTCTAGGGTCGTCAGTCCTAGATAATCTCATACGATGGTGCAGTTCTAGATCGCTGCAAAAGGCTGCCAGGGCTGTTACAAGCACTCGTTGCACCGCTCCCCCATCACCTTATCAATACAGGCCTAGTTTATACTCTATTTACTACAGAAAGGCTCGTCGCCGTAGATTCAGAGTATGCTCGAGGTCACTACACTGGGTACGGTCAGGGCTGCCAGGGCTGTTACACGGAATCGTTACACCACTCCCCCATCACCCATCAAAACAGTGTAGACCGACAACTCGAATACAGTGTCCCATACCACCGTATTCGGCTCACGAGTCTGGATTGCTCACTGGTCACTACGGGGAGGCACATCGCCCCAGCGTAGGCCGACAACTCGACCAAGGTGTCCATACCACCATGCCCAACTCATGAGTCTTAGCGGATCGAGGTACCAAGGTTAACGGGGTTGCACTGGTAAGTTCGGTACCTTAGGTTCAAGCAGTAGCGTCCAAACATGGTGAACATACATTAGACAGATCGGGTTACTTGACGAGCTCGGCTAGCTCAAGCGCACGACAAGTTGAACGACATGAAGTGCATAAGAAAAACAGACATTATAATAGACGGTACATGGAAGAAAACATACACATAGTTAAATGAGTTAAGAATCATATCTCAACACCCTTATACAATACAATTTACTAACTACTACTCATTCAGACATTCCAACAAACATTTTAGATTACATACATCAACATACCTGACGTATGTTGATCACATAGGTATTAGGCCAAATCCTTTCACTAGGGAGCTGCCCTATGGATAACATGCGTGCACCCACGACGGATTATCATGGCAAGCATAAATCCAAGTTTCACATTCATTTGAACATTTTCACAAACACTTGGGCTACACAATTTAACATATATTGTGTATGTTGGCCATGGCGTGATTTAGGGCAAATCCATTCGTTAAAGGGGTATCGCCTATATAACAATCATATATCCATGAAAATTAGTCATGGCGAGCACAAATGCGAATTCTATACTCATTCGGTCATTTTCACAAACACTTAGAATACACTCTTTTAACATACATAGCGTATACTAGCAAAAACATGTATTAGGGCGAATCCTTTTGCTGAGTGAGTATTATACATATATATAGCATGTTCATACAGTAATTAATCATGGATAATATACGTTCAAAATTTGTACGTATACGGTATTTTCTACAATTATACAGAATACACAATATACCATAATTTGTATACGAAATCAAAACGTAAAACGAACATCGGTTTGCGCATGTACAATCACACTCAGATCATGAATCTATCATTATTTGACATTGAAAGCGTTGAAAACCATAACCTATACGTCTAAAGTCCGCACCTTATGCCGTAGAATCGTAACGAATTGGACAGAGACTCTCGGTCTTTGTCAACGATGGTATAACAACCTGAATCATGAAATAGGTTAGCTACTTCGCTACCTGCAACAATAGAAAGCCTAGAACAGATTAGGGTTAGATTTTCTTACCTAAGAATGAAGCCGGAATTGCCGGAAAAGCGATTAGAAGGTGATGGCTAAGCACGTATAGCAGCAGGGTAGAATAACAGGAAGACTCTCCCACTTCTCTCACACCTTCTCTCTCTTTTCTCTCTTCTCTCTCCTAAGTTTTCTCAAATTCGTATGGTGAGAATGAGAGAGGGTTTAAGGTCCTTATATAGGCCTAAACTTGCCAGAAATAGGCCCAGGGCCAAGGTATACTTAGGTTTTGTCCAAAGGGCATCTGTTTCAGCTCAACAGAGCATTTCCAGAGCCCCCCTCGGGCCAAAGGTCAGACTTAAGCTCACTGACTTTGGATCTAGGTCGAGTTAAGTTTTCGTTCTAGTCGGGTTCTCAGATCAAATGTGGCGGACCAGTTTCAATTCAACGGTTACCGCAACTTGATCAGGGTTACAAGTACATGGACATGTATATGAAATTTTCCCTGATCCGAGGGTGTATTTGGGTCGGTCGACGGTCGATTTCTTATATCGGGCCCGCATGTTTACAAGTCTCGGATTACTTAAATGAGATTTGATTTCTAAAGAAATCTACGTTTTCTCACACTCTTCACTCCGGGCTCAAGCGAATAGCCGTGGGACACTATTTGGATTTGATTTCTGAGATAGTTGTCAAGCCCAGCAAGGTGGTCCTAATTCTATAACTTCGTATTATTCAGACTTTTGATGTGCGGTCCAGATCTGATACAGAGTTTCGTGATGCTCTCGAGAGCAGCCGGGTAATGAGATTGATCCTAGATTTTAGGATAACCTAGCGTCGCTGATTCTACAAATTTTGGGTCTTGCAGATCGTATTTAAAGTGGATCAAGTGGATTTCGTAGTTAATCTAGTTTAACACTTAGTTACTTTATCTAATTTCTAAAGGATTTGGTCCTGAGTGATTTCTGTCTGAGGTGGTACTTGGGCCTTTGTAGTTTATATATAAAGTGATCTAAGTAATTAGTACTTAACTAAATCACGCTCTAATTACAACGGAAGAAAGTCCTAGGGCAAGAGAGACTGATGTTTCTAAATAACCTATTCGTCGATGATTTCATAAGGTTAATGGTCAAAAGCCCATTTTATTTATGTATGTACCATTTACAGTAATTTGAGTTTGAGTTTTGAGTATTGTTCTTCATCACCTAAACTTAAAGATTAGTGCCTAATGTGAAAGTACTTGAAACGATTTAAAGAACAAGGTGGTGCAAGGTGAGATTTGTGAAGGAAAACGGTTAAAAGCAATTTTAGACTTTGGGATTGAGTTCTGACAAGTTAATAAGGTGTTAGAATTTGACCCATTGCCTAAGGACGTCTAATTTCAGGTTGGCAAAAATCTGGGATGTTACAATCCATCCAATCGTATACGGAGATGAATGCTTTTCTATTTTCAGTTGCAGCTTTTTCATCATTATTTTCGACATGAGATTCTCATTGCTCTTGATATCGATGATCACATTACAGGCTTTTTGGCTTATAGTGCACCTCATTTGAAAAATGTCGTCTTACTGTAATTTTATTTCTACCTTTGGCATGTATAACGGCTTCCTCAGAATTAAAGTGGTGGCCTGCGATTTATCATCATCTGATAGTGCTCTGCAGAAATTGGGGTTGAGTCGTATAGCGACCACGGGCTGTTGAGTATCACTTTGAGCTCGGAGCAGAATTAGCGCATCCGCAATACAGTTGAGAGTTGCCTCCAGCCGTTGCATGGTCAACTGACTCTCCCGGTGGAAAGCTTCTATTCTTTCCGAAAGATAACGAATTTCTGGATCACCATCCACAGGATTTTTGTTCATACCTTCGTTGTTTGTTATCGGCCTGAGGGGAGTCTTCGCTCTAATACCAATTGATGCAGGAACAAACGTGATGAGATTGATCACCGTCTTCTTCAAGGATAACTACTCCGAATCCACGGAGTTTCTCTGGACTCCTCACAAAGACTTCTCAAATCCACGAGGAAAGAAAGCAAGAAAATAGAAATAAATTCTAATAAATTCAAAATTTGACTGATTCATTGAAATAAAGAGTTCACAACCCTTTAAATAGGGATACCAAGCAATAGTAGAGAAATCAGAAGCAAACTATAACTAAAACTCCCTAAAATTTGTAACTTACTATAAATAGTAAATTTACTTTTATAGTAAGTGTCCTATGTGGCTTAACCACGTTATTCTCCTAATTATTCTAAGCACTTTTCATGTTGGACACAACTCCTAAAGCCCAACGAATGAAGAGTTATAATCAAACTAAAACTTACTATTTATAGTAAAAAAGAAACTAACATGGAATTCGGCCGTCGATATGATGGAATCTCGCAAATTCAGCATGGGCAACCCGGAATGGCCGAGTTAGTTGGCTAAAGTAGCTTGTCCTACCCCAAAATCATATATGGTACGTCGAGTAACTCATTCCGGTTTGTGAGATATGCCTGTTTTAAGGTTCTAATGGTCTTGATGACTTCTACCTCAAATCGGGCCTTCTCTGATACCATCTTGGACTTGAAAGTGTCCGCGACCCGCTCTACATCATGTTAGCTCAATCTACTGTTAGATTTGGATTAGTTGGTGATGGGTGAATAGCAATCCAGTAACTTGAATCTCGGTAGCGGTAAACTGATGAATCCTAAGGTTGTTGCTTTTGGAATGCTCTGTTATGCTTGTTAGAAAAATATGATGGTGGGCCAGATGCTATACTGGTAGAAATGGATTTTTTGGAAGGTTGCAACTACTTTTGGAGATTCATAAAGCAAGAATGTTAATTGTTTGTTATATGCATTACCAAATTCATTACCTCTCCAACTGTCGGTGAAGCTGGCGAATGGAGTTGCACAAGCTGCTCAGTTTTGGCCCATTTGCATGAATTGTCACAAACCATGCCTATGGGCCTATCTTGTTTTCTTTGAGAAGTGGCCGCAAATGGGCCCTAAATGGAAAGCTGATTTAGAGTTTACCAAAATGAGCAATGGGCCTTAATGGGCAAAGAAAGCTAATGGAGAGCTGACAAAATGAGAATTAAATAAATACCTTCTCCAACTCACTGGTATGGCAGTAAGGCTGATACCAACATGAAGATTTTGTGTTTCTGTTAATATGCGATAGTGAAGGTTGTTTTTTGACAGTCGTAAGGAAGTTCTTGGCGATGGAGATATTATCATCACGATGGAAACATGAATGAAATGAAAGTTGGTTTTCTATGAATTGTGATCATTCTCTGTAAATCAATCAGATATCCACATCTTGAGATATGTAGGAATGCACATCCTTTTATTTTCATGTTCCTACTGGTGGGGCCAATGATGCAGCACAGAGAGCTTGAATAGGGTATCTTTGGTGACTTAATTTCAATGGGAGAAGTAGAGATGGCTTAGATCCATTGGGCTTGACAGAACAGTTTTGCAATGATAGAGCCGAGTGACTTTGGTATTACATGGTGGATGCTACAGTTATAGAGGCAAAGAAGCCTGCAAAGGAATGGCTTCAAGCGAGCAGTAATGACTGAAGGCGATTATTTTAGTTTCAGATGATCCTGTTGGACTCTTCAAATGGACCAAGAAAGGCATCTTGATGTCTTTCTCGTATTTACCCATTGAGTTTTGAAGGTTTAAATAAGATGTCAATACAGAAACCAAAGATTTTCTCATGTCTGTAACTTGCATTGTTTTTATTCTCTGATTTTCCATAACATGATTAATCTACTTCGATGGCAAGAACTGACTATTATAGATTTCTTTGTGCAATCTTACTATAGTTAGGAAGGAGAACATATTCTTTGAACTTATTTGGATATTGCAATTCTGCATTTCTTCGAGTCCTTAAGAGCATATTGTAGTGTTGTAATGCAGTGCATTACCCATACCCTTTGTTTTCATCCTCGATTGCTCGAGCAAGACGTAATGAGAAGATAGTTATTGATGAACAGGTGAGGGTTTCCTTCTTCCACGTTTGCCCAATCAAACAAAGACAAGTGTATGCAATTACTCTAATGTCATGGATCTTAGCATGTTGTTAAAATTATAGGCTATAGCCTTTTCTTCTTCTTCTTCTTCCTTTCTTTCTTTTTTTTTTTTTTTTTTTTTTTTTTTTTTTTGTATAAAACCAAGGGCTTGAAGTTTAGGCCAGGTGAGGTCAGTCAGCCTTATAAGCTATAGATATGATGCTTATGAAGTCCCCTATCAGTAACATCTCTTAGACATACATTTAAATTTCACAGAAGTGGCCAAAAATTAAGATTTCATATGCTATAGTTAAATGGACAGTAGATACAATATAGCAGAAAAATAAGATGAGAATGATGCTTCCCTCAACATATTATAATAGAAAGAGACTGTCTAGGTGACTTTCATTGACTGTGCAAAGATCTAGTGATCCTTGTAGTGTCAAGCCCTATGCTTTACTGTCCTCTAGTTAGTTCTTTTATAGTAAGGATAATATGACTAGGTTGAAATCATATAATAACAATGTCTGGTCATGGGTTCGAGTACCCATTATGGTGTGTGTGGGTGCGAAAAAAATTAAATTCAAACTTATTTTATTTATTTTGCCAAACGCACTCTATGCCTTATCCCGACTACTTGGGATCAGTTTCATGGATCTTGCTTTGCTCTTCCACTCCATCAAGAACTGTATCTTCAGCTAAATCGTAGGTAGAGTTGTACACAAGTCGAACCAAGTCGAGCTTGGCCCAGCTTGGCTCGGCTCAGCCAGTAGGCTACCTCAGCTCAAACTCGGCTCGGTCCGGTCTCCGAGCTTGGTTGGTCATCTCGGCTCGGCTCAGTCAACAGTTGGGCCAGCTCGAGCTGAGTTCAAGCTCGATCTTTCGATTTGAGTTTGAGTTCGAGTTTATGTTTTAGGGTTTTTATATATATATATATATATATATATATATATATATATATATATATATATATATATATATAAATATTTACAAAATATTTATATTAAGTGAACCGATCCAAGTCGAATCGATTCGAACCGAGTCATGTTCAAATCAAGTTCTGAGCCGAGTCAAGTCAAGCTCAGTTTAGCTTGAACTCGGCACGAAATTTTTTCGAGCTCTAAAAATCAGCTTGACTCGGCTTGAACTTAGTTTCGAGTTGAGTCGAATCAAGCTTTTTTGAGTCAAGTTGAGCGAGTTAACCGAGCTAACTCGGTTCGTGTACAGCTCTAACCATTGGTCCTACTCCTTGCTCCATAGTGGACACATAAGAGTTTCAACACAGAGGTCATGGGTTCAAGTACCCATTCTTGCATGTGTGGGTGTGAGTGTGTTGAAAAAAAAAAGTCTTTTCTTACTATTTCCCCTCATTTTGGGTCTTCCTCTTGCCCTTTTAGAGCCTTCCTCTTGGCTCCATTGCACACAGCCAAACCATCAAAGTCTGTATATGAAATGCTGAATGTTAGTATTACAGATCCTGCATGACTAATATTGCATTATATGTATCCTATTGCATAAATCAAAATCAAAATCTCTACATTCTAAATATAAATTTGCATTGCAACTTAATCAACGCTAAGAGTATAGAATTGTAATTTCGGATCAGTAAACATAGTGATCTGGATTGCAAGTGACCTTAATCTGGAATTTGCATGATTAGGGACGGAAAATTTAGGGTGGTTGGTGATTTAGGTAACATTGGTTTTGAATTCATGTTTATCATCTATGGTGTAATTTATAATCTAGCAGTGGATATTTCATGGAGAAGCAAGAGATGGGAATCCTGAGATACCCATTTAAAAAGGAGATGAGATTGAGATTGTTGCCTTTGGTAGGAAGCTTCTCAGAGCTTCTATTCATTCTGATCATTACAACAGTCTACTCAGGCTTCCATTAGGCCTGAAATCTGTGGGTTTTCCCTTTCAGATCTCTACTATAATGGGGACCATTGCAAATGTGGTGGTAGATAAGTTCATAACTTAACCAAGATGGAAGCTACATGCCTGTGGTTCTCGGAAGCTTAATTTTGATGGTTCTTCTCATGGGAACTTGGGACCTTGTGGAATTGATGGGAGTGATTAGTGATGACAAAGGCATCATTCAAATTTTCAACAACCTTTTATAGATCGTTCTGCAAGAGGCTCCAACTTCTTGCCATGGCACTTGGTTTTCATGAAGGCTTGAGAATTTTCTCAAATAGTGTCTCAGGGCCCTTTCCAGCTTACCTATCAAAAAGAAAAAGAAGAAAAATAAATCTCATGGCTTTTCATTATGGTGATTCTATGAATGCCATTACTAGGGCTGTGAATCATTATCTCCATTTTCTTTGAATTTGCAACTCAAATGTCTTAACCTCTAGATAAACATTTTGTTTATCCATGTGGCAGGAGTGGCTAACGAAGTGGTGGATCCTTTGGTTTATAACTTGTCTAAAGGGAGGCCCATGATTTGGACAGTTTATGCAAGTTCAATACTTATGAAGAACATCACATTCTGCCAGGGTTTTGAAATTCTCGTCATGGAGTGTGTGGCATGGAAGCTGTAGTTATCAATTGCATTTGATGGTTGCCCATACATATAAGGGGATCTTTTATTTTAATTTTTTTTTCATGATAAGAAGTTTGCACGAATCCCATACTAGTGAGTATGGCATGTGCAATGCACGTTGAAAGGAAGTGGTTTGCAAGACATTGAGAGGGGCAAGCAGCGTTTGTTGAAGGAGAGTTATTTGATATTCTAAATGGAGTATGACACCTGATATGATATGTCAGGTGTTGGATTAGGATCCTTTTTAATGAACAAAACTGACTACATGATGGTCTAATTGTGGGTGTGCAAACAAAATAACTCTTAAATTGAAATATTTTCATCACTGATTGTTTAAAAGTTGCAGAGATCATCTAAATTTAAAGGAAAAGAGTCAAAAGATCAAAGAGAAAATATCTTAATATAAGAGTTATTTATTATTATTATTTTTTATATGCCCCGTTTAAGGTGAGATCCATCATATAAACAGTTTGGATCATGGAAAATCACCTAAATTTAAATGTTGACACTACAAGAAATGAGGGCAAAACCGACGGAGGATGGAACCCTTTGCCGGCTGGAACCAAAGCCGGCCGCGGGCAAAGGGTCACTATTGAATCAAAATCACGGATGCCCTAATCTCATTCGGCCCTTTCCCTCTCCGCATCGCTGACTCTCTCTCTCTGTGCCTCCCTCTCTCAGCACCTCTCCCTCTCTGCTTTATCTCTCTCTCTACTGTCTCTTTCTCTCCCTCTCCACTCTCGAACCCACCCATCTCCCTCACTCTCTCTCTCTCTCTCTCTCTCTCTCTCTCTCTCTCTCTCTTGTTTGCATTATACAGATGATTTGCCTTGCTTTATCAAGACCATAAAAAATAGATGGCAGATGTTTCAATCCAAATTTCAGGCTGGAGATATTTATTTAGCTGTCTAATGCAAGTGCTCAGGTCCTATATATCCTCTGTTTGAACAGTTATGTCAGAGGACTTGTGTTGCTTTTCCAATCGATGCTCATGCTTGGAATTAGTATTGGACTTGCTTTCAATGTGGTTTTGCTTTCAACTGATAAAAGATAAAGACTTCCATGTACAGCTTGTGGAATTAGTATTGGACTTGCTTTCAATGTGGACTTGCTACTAATATTTATGGATTCTACAGTTTGTATATGAATATTCATATTGGCCTTTGTGGAAAAATTTGTATGTAGGTCTTTATGCTTATAATCATTCCATTGAATGGCCCATTCATAAATTTGTGCCTATTATCTTCTATTTTAACTGCCTGATGTAGCATGTATAACTATTGACATGACCATGATAAAGCTGATAATTGATTTTTGGTGATTATAATGATGGTAATCAATAGATAAATGGTACATATTACTGGGCTATGGGCCCCAGTTATCATTGTTGAATACCTGTATATACTGTTAAGAGATGTGCATTACGTCTATAGGGAGTTATTTGATACTCTGGCAGCGTATGACTCTTTTACTAAAAGTATGTCTCTAATCATTCCATCAAAATTATGTTCCACTCATGCATTTACTAAAAGTAAATGAGGCTAATCTTTTCAAATGAATTCTTTTTATCTCGTGACAATAGGCGTGGGTCCACAAGCACCAAGCATCTTTTAAAAGGTAAGCTTCGGATAATTAAGGCAGCAAAAAATGATTCATGCTTTCTTGAAGTATGGATGTTTGGGCAGTGCCAAACATAGGTGTTTCTACTTATGCAGTTTGTGAATTCATTTCATTGATAATGATCTGTGGTTCTTTGACATTGCTCCTAAGAAAAAACAGTTGGAAAGGATGGGCTTCTATCCACTCGACGACAACGTGAATGGTTTTAGCGGGACCCATTTTCAGAAACTGTCTGCATTTCAAGTCCTCTTGGATTTGTGTAGCAGAAATGAGCTCTAAGGGAGGGAGTCTCATGTGTGGATCTCAATAACCTAGGACAGTTGCTTAACTGTACAAATTATTTCTGACCATATAATCAAACTATATTCTAGCAATACAATACTAGTATAGCAGTACGAATGCGTCTAAGAGTTATACAATAACGTCTATTCGTATGCACACCTAAGAATATAGAAAATCATAATCAAAATAAATTCTACTACTATACTACAACCATATCAATGCATATACATCCTATGTGTCTGAGAAGCATTTTTTCCTCCTTTGCTTATTTAGGCAATTAAAGGTGAAAATGTAAGGTTTCTCCTGTTTGGTGGATAAATGGTTTTGCCCATTTGCAGGCTCGCACTAGGGGTCAACATTCAGCCGTATCTCTCACTTCAGTTCAGGCTTTCACTATTTACCAATGTTCCACTGGCTACTTCATATTTTTCTTTTTCTTTTCCCAAAGTAGTTAAACAGATAGCCCTTCATGAGTTCATAAGCAAAAATAAGGGTTGAGAATTTGGCACTCTTGACTTTTCTTTTCTTTTTTGTTGTCTCATGAAACTGTAAGGAGCATAATGTCATGGTTATTTGCTTTTTTGATGACTTGATTCATTAGTTCTTTAAGGAATAGTCAGAAGTGTTGTATTAATTTGCAATACCTTCAGCTAACTTCTTATGGAAGGATAATTTTTGTTCTGGTTTGTCATATTTCTAAATTTCTCTGATCACCATTCTTGATAAACACTACTAACATCACCACTTAGAAGTTTTGAATATTCAAAGTCACCGAGGTAATTTCACAAATCTGTGCATCATTAATTATCTCATGTCTAATGTATGAATATTGTGGGCTTGGCAAAGGTCATAAACAGAATCCTCATAATGCAGTTCCAGGTTATTTTTCCCTTTTTCTTTAATGATGAATACCACGAAAGTGGTGATATTTCTTATTTTACAGCTTGTTACTTTTCCTCACAGCATCTACCAAGGTCACAGGCATGCACCAGAACTAAATATGGTAACTTTTTATGTTTCTTGTACTCTTTTTTACATTATTTTTTAACATAGGGACTTAGGGGCTGTTGATTTGTAGTTTGTGAACTTCTACTTGTATATGCCGGTCACAGGTGGCCTGATTGCATCATCATATTGTTTGTGAATGAAGTTACCTGCTATATTGCTTTTACCTTAGTTTGCTTTTCTTTTATGGGGACCTATGATACCACCAAACCCAGAAGATCTGACAGTGATGTATGGCTATCTAGACCATCCCAATTGTAGGTCCCAATTGTGGATAGAGCATATAATTACATGAATCAAACAATATTCATAGCTGGTCCCGAACAGATCTGATATCAAAGCTGTTAAACATAGTCTAATAAGCAATCATGAATGCATTACTTTAAAAAAAAATAAAAAATCAGTAGGTGAAACAGTTCACTATCTTAGACATTTTATGGCTCAACAAAATCTCACAAATCCTTAATTTGTTAAAAGAAGTGCATTTACTTACAAAATCAGATAGTAGAATTGTTTCAATGATCTGATTTTAGAATTCTTAGTTACTTAATTGGGCTACTCTGAATTCAATCAAGGTAGCCCAGGTATGTATTTACTGATTGTTGGTTTTTCTTTTTTGCTGCTTATTATTTTGGATAATTCATTATTCAGATAGGTTGAGTTTTTATTTAATGTATTCTTGTAAGTGATTTAACCCATGAAATGAAGTAGGTTGATGGGCATGCATTATGCCACATGAACGGATGCAGCACAGCAATTCAGAAACTGTGACTTTTGAGCTATCGGTATGCTTCATGGTGGGAGACTAGATGAATGGATGGAAGATCCTGCTAAAATCAATCATGCAGTGGGCCCCATGGTGGATGATTCTGTCTGGTAAGACAGATTAAATGTGGAATGTTGATTATAAAGTTTTCTATTTTCAGGCCAGTGACAAAAGGAAGGTAATATAGTCTTGGCATGTCAGTCGTGGACAGAGCATATAATCACATGAATCAAACAATCCTAACTATCTAATTACGGCTACCTAGCAACCGGCTAGAAGTAAGATAGTAAGTGGTCCAACTTCAAAAGTGAAAATCGAATGTTATTTTCTCATTGCATTTTTTTTCCGTTATGCTTCATCCACAGTTGGGTTAGCAATTTTTTTAACTGAATTGCAGACATAAATGTGTTGCCTTCAGTTTCATATGTTTATCTCATAAACTGGAAAAATTAGAAGAGAGATTCTTCTACGTGTAATGAACTTGAGGAAATGCACCAGCCAGTAGACAGACCAGGTAATGGAGGATTGATGTCTGGTAGGCAGCTGGTTATGAGTATTATGATATTATTATTGCTGTGTTATATATGAGATGGAATTAGCTGGCTCGTGGCTGTTATATATGAGGAGGATAAGCATTTGCTTGGCCTAATAAACCGTACATGTGGGGCCCACTTTTTTTCAAATTTGGAGCAGTTTGGAACACAGCAAAGGTAGAACCAGGATCTATTGTTGCTGTTTTTGGCCTTGGGACTGTTGGCCTTGCAGTAAGTTGCCTGAAGATTTCTTTTGTATTTTGTCCCCGACCTGAGAAGCAACACTGCTTGATTTTTGCACAAGAACATCCAATCAATCTGGTTCATCTAATGAAATTATGAAAAGCTGGGATCTCATACACATCTTCCATATTGGCATGTGTGGCTACATGTGGATGGGCACAGCTCCACACACGTGCAGGCTTAGCAAACATCTGTGTGGCTACATGTGCAAGTTTACTTAATATGGTATTGATATGTTTGGTCCTTGTATATGATATTTGCCTCTACAGCATGTGTAACTCTTAACTACAATAGT
Organism: Magnolia changhungtana; assembly: GCA_030180095.1. Classification (NCBI taxonomy): domain Eukaryota; kingdom Viridiplantae; phylum Streptophyta; class Magnoliopsida; order Magnoliales; family Magnoliaceae; genus Magnolia; species Magnolia changhungtana. The sequence continues at coordinate 1,587,379 of JASAUF010000396.1, read as the reverse complement.
GTAATTTACGTCAGTAAGGAACTCTTCAAGGAGCCAGTACGTCTGGATTTGTTTGCAGCCAATCCATGCTTTGAAACCCATATCAACTGAGAATAGTAATTTCACATCCCAAGCTTAAATTTGGATTGCGTTAGTAATATTTCTATAATTTTACTAGTTCTCATTTTGTTATATATGACCCAACCAAATCTAATTGAAAGTTCCTTGCCATCCAATCTTTGGCCATCTTTTTCCTAGACAATTGATATTTATATTCTTTTCTTATCCGTCTTTTGTAGGACATTGACAGACAGGTTAAAAGCTTCGTTCTGTAAGGTTTTTCACTCATCTTCCATCTATGGCAGAGCTTATGAAAGTAAAGTTTGTATCTCACAACTGTTGGCCCCACTTGTAAGTTGTAATGTGTATCCCGACACTTAAACCCAATGCACTTGTAAGTTCTTTTTTTGAAGGTGCAGCTTGTCTACTACATGTGCTCTTGCACGTGTCAGCGTGATGGACATGCTGCGTTTCCACAAGTTCACCATAGATGAGTCTCTGTCCTATTGCACTGCAAGATGCCATGTTTATTATGTCCCACTATTGGAACTATTGGATTTGATATGTTGGATTTGCCAAATCATATTATCAAGATTCATGGATGCCTTCTTAAAGTTGACCTTTGGGATTTTGTTTGCTAATTTCTTTATATATTTACCTTTCTAATTTTCAGGAACCTGTGCATTCTTAATGTGTATCCCGACCTTTGGGATTCCTTGCTTGTGACTATCTATCACTATGGATGATTCATCCTCCATTCATTAGCTGCTATTCTGAAATGTTTTTCATGCAATTTGTGTTATTCTGTTGGGAGATTTTAGCATTGAAACTTTGGGGATTTTCTACAGGGGAGCGGTAGCTATGGCAGTTATTGCTTCTTTTAGGAAAATGAAAAAGCTTGTCCAAGACATTTCATTGGTTGAGGCTGCACTTAGGACCTCGTCTAAACTTGTAAGTTTAGCATGCAGCCTCTAAGCCTTTTCAAACTCTCTCTCTCTCTCTCTCTCTCTCTCTCTCTCTCTCTCTCTCTCTCTCTCTCTCTCTCTCTCTCTCATTTCCGTTGTCCCTTCACGTGCAGGTTGTAAGTTCCAATGGAAAGAAAGTGAAGCAATTGCATGCATTGCCGTATCAAGTGATATTGACATCGAAGATGCAAAGGTATTTCTATGATGGCTTCTTGATCATTTTCACAGCAATCGATACATGACTGCCATCCCAAAAAAGCTATAAACTTCTTAATGTGTATGTTCATCTGACTTATGCTGTATTTTTCTGACATAATCGGAGAAGAGAAAAGAAGAAAACCCATTCATTTGACCCTATTCATTTGACCAGACAGAGAATAACAAGTCAAGAGAGCTAATATTCCAAACATTGAAATGAAATAGGAAAAAATCAAAGAGAAAAGATGCAAATCATTCATGCAGTGGAAGATGATGTGAGATAGGATGTAAGCTATTTAACTCAGGGGTTGTTTGGATGCCTGTAAATGGTTTAAGTTGTAAATGATTGTCTGTGTTTGGATAGCCTATAAATTGTTCAAGTCCTATAAATGCAGAGCCAATCTTTCCAATGGATAGCCTGTAAATGAAATCCAAACTTTTTGCCTGTAAATGAGACGGGTAAAATGCTGTTACAGCCTGCAAATGATTTACAGGTAAAAAAGGCATTGGAAGAGACCCCTTAGCCTGTAAATGATTTACATGTAATTTAAAACTTAGCCTATTTATAGGCTTTCAAATGACCACTTAAGACACTGGATACATGCGTCGGTGTTGGGCTCAGATCAGATAATGTGGTATGCATGTTCATTCTTTGAACGGTTCATCAGGTGAGCTCTTTGTGCAGGCCACTTTTCCTTGGAACAAATGCTTTAAAATATTGGGTGAATGGCCTGCATCCTATGTATATGTATAGCCCCAACTGATCAGCAGATGGTTGGTATTCTGGGTAGAACACGCGGAATATGTATGTGATATCCACTCAAACCACTGTTTGAATATGGAGGTTTTTCTGGTAATGTAGCTGACTGGACTAGGACTGCTGGTTGTTCTAAATGGTTGTATCAACTAAGCTTTAATAAAGCGCTCTATCTTTCCAAAAAGAATGAGGGTGGAAGCTTTATCTGATCGGTAACCTTCAAATAGATAGTGAAAAGGAATATTTCACACCTAATTCAATGGGAGAATATTACCAGAACCTACCATTTTCTGAATCATAGGGAAATTAACCCTTTTGCAGCAACAATTTCAGAAAATTTTGAGAATAGTCTATTTATTGACTCCTCTTTTGTGATGATGTCACACGTATCATTTGCTTGTTTTATCATTAATATTTCATATCTTGTAAATGTAGGCTTGATTAAGTAACTTTAGAAACATGGATTTATATGTTGAATGTTTAATTCTTTAAACTCTATTTATATGATTATTCATTTCAATATATTAATTGATTTCCATTTCCCTTTCTTAATCCTTTCAGTTTTGGTCTTCTCTCATTTTGTGGGCTGCAGGTCAGGCAGATTTGCTAGGCTTCAATGGATTCAATGCTCATCGGGCCCATGACCAGCCTTATTCAACACACCTGGTGGCGGTCCTTCCATGGCCACTACGACGTTTTCTACACAAGGGCAATGAGAGGAATTTCAGCCTCAAGCGCACCGGTTCGATCCACTCTCGGGATTCAGGTCCAAGTGACCACATTGCATCATTTGATAACATCTCCAGTGAAAGAGAAGGCCTGAGCAAGAATGATAATATTCACATTGTAAAAAAAAACTACGATACATAAGTGTCACCTTTTCTTTTCTTCTCTCTCTCTCTCTCTTTTTTCTTTTTCTTGCTGACGTAAAAGATTTGCTCTATAGCTACGGATTATCAGTAGCCATGAGCTCTATAGCTACGGATTTAATTCGTAGCCATATGTTTTAAATTTATAGCTATATTCAGCTACGGATTTTATCCGTAGCTTTTGATAGCGATTCAATAAAAAGCTGACAATCAAGCGGCGTCCAACACAACCACCAGTAAAGGTCCTGACCGCCGGTAAAGACCAGTTTTCTTATAGTGTGAAGTCCCTATGTATCTTGTAGCAATACATCCGGATTTTAGCAAACCTTATTTTGGCCGTATTGATAGGACATGATGTCTCAGAGTGTGAAGGTGATGATGCATCCAAGGAGAAATGAAGGGAGCATCCATCAAATGAACATGTGTCAGCCTAATAAGGTTGGTCCACTCACTGGATGAGCCATACATGTATTAGGGAAATGGATGGTTAATAAAGGAAGTATTGGTGCCAATAATCTTAACAAATTTGAATATGGTGGACCCACAGTGGATTTCTCTTTGGTCAAAATTCCATAACTGCCTAATGCTTTAATTCTTTATCGTTGGGGCATTCCAATGCCCTGACTAGCCTTCCAAGCTATCTTCCTCGATTGGAGACTTTGTATTTGCACTGTGCACTGGGTATTGAGGTGCATATAAGCAAAATTGTGTTTTTTGATCTTTTGAGTATGATTGAATTCTAGGTTTGTAAAAGGGTCGGGCCCTGCCGGGGCAATGCGTTTCCAAGTCCAGCAATGAGCTAAAGACCTTAGTCCAACCCTAGCCTCTTCCATTTTGTGAATTAAGAAATTCTGCTTGGGCTAGGCCAGGTCCACCGGTCTAAATACTCACTCACCACTGTTAAATAAGTCAGCCTAGGCCTGCCTACTTGTTGGGCTTTTAAGCAGGATGCAAGCACAAGTCCAAATCTAACCTGTGGTTCTGAGGTTGGACTGTAAACTGGTCGAGCCCATTTGCCACACTACCAAGTTGATATCGTGTGGCTTATGTTGTCTTCTTGTCAACACAACTCTTGTCAAGCAATTAGTGATTATCAACGGTTTCCGTATAGCTGGAGACCTCCTTTTGATGGATTCTTCTCTCAAGGCTTGTACTTGAAGAAATTGCATTCGAATGTGAGTTTTCCTAATCTAGAAAATGAGAATGTCTAAGATGCATCTTGCCGTAGATGAGAATTTCATGCAACTTGATGTGTGTGTGGCAGCCAATCCCTACAGCAGGGCAGTTGGATTGCCCTGATTTTTGGGGTGACCCAGTTTCATGATGAGGCCACCTTTCTTGATGGTTTGGATGCCATACACTATGGTGGGTCCCATACACGGCAATTTGCATGAAATTCTAATATACAGTTATTGCCTTTTGATGGAATGTTGTGGTTGATTTTTTGTTTTAATTGTTGAGTATGTTCCCAAAGACATTAGACTTGTTTCTAATCAAAAGAATTCAACTGCATACAAATATCAGGAGAATGTTATGTCTTTATGTCCACTCCTGAATGCATACAAGCACTTTATTATTATTATTATTATTATTATTATTATTACTGAAAAACAAGTGAAATTGTTGAGTATGTTCCCAAAGACATTACTGATAAACAAGTGACATTTTAAGTTGTTATTGAAAACTCCCTCTTGATTGCAGCTTCATGGAGAAGCCCTCTCAATGACGCAGGGGAGGACGTGAGGTCGAGCACCATTTTCCTCAAGAGGATAATTATTCTAAATCCACGAAACTTCTCTGAACTCCTCACAGGGACTTCTCGAATCCATGAGGAAAGAAAGCAAGAAAATAGAAATAAATTCTAATAAATTCGAAATTGATTAATGAATGAATTAAAAATGAGTTCACAACCCTTTAAATAGGGATACCAAGCAATATGAAAGAAATCAGAATTAAACTACAACTAAAACTCCTGAAATTCGCGACTTACTATAAATAGTAAACTTACTATTTATAGACGGTCATGATGTCTACTAGTGCGCAAGTTTTTCGGTCAAAATAGTGTCCTATTTGGCTTCACCAAGATGTTCTCCTAATTTTTCTAAGCTCTTTTCACGTTGGACACAACTCCTAAAGCCCAACGGATGAAGAGTTATCATTAAACTAAAACTTCCTATTTATAGTAAAAAAAAAATGAAATTAAAATAGGGAAACGACCGTCGATCTGTCGGTATTTCGCAAATCCGGCTTAGAGAACCCGGCGTAGCAGGGTTGGTTGGCTAAAGTAGCTGGTTATACCCCAAAATCATATATTTTACGTCTGATAACTCATTCCGGATTGGGAGATACGCCTGACTTAAGGTCCGACGGTCCAGATCACTTCTGTCGTCAACCGGGCCTATCTGATCCATCTTGGCCATGTAGTTGTCTGCAACCCTCTCTATATCAGTTTCCTCCACTTCAAAAGAACTCGTCCTCGAGTTCTTATTTTGCTCTGGTTCATGATACTCTGTAAGGTTCGCGCGTTGAAAGTTCGTGAGATTGCCAAGTCATCTGGAAGATCAACAAATAAGTGTTGTCATTGATCTTTCGGATGATTGGTATTGGTCCAATCTTCTTATATTTAAAATCGTTGTACGTTCCAGTCGAAAATCTTTCTTTGTGCAGATAGACAATTACTTGGTCGCCCACCTCGAACACCTTTTGTCGCCGATGCTTGTACCCTTGGTCTTTGTACTTTTCGTTCGAGGCATGTAGCTTGGTTTTTACTTTCGCATAAATGTCCATGATCCTGTCTATCATATGTTCTGCTGCAATGCTCATGCCTGGGAGCTTGAGCAGAGGAACCAAGTCAAGTGTGTGGCGAGGTACTCATCCGTAAATAACCTAGAACGAGGATTTCCCAGTTGAGCGGTTCACCATGTTGTTGAATGCAAACTCCACTTGAGACAAGGCTAAATCCCACTGCTTTGGTTTTTCTCCTGAAATACATCGAAGGAGGTTTCCTAACATGCGATTCACAACCTCGGTCTGTCCGTCGGTCTGTGGATGGTAAGCGCTGCAGAATTGAAGTCGTGTATCGAATCAAGTCCACAAAGTTAGCTAAAAGTGGCTAATAAACTTCGTGTCATGATCAGAAGTAATAGTCTTAGGAACCCCATGTAGCCGCACAACTTCTCTGAAGAATAGATTCGCCATGTGTGTTATATCGAGCGTTTTCTTGCATGGAATAAAGTGTCTCATCTTGGAGAAACGATCTACTACCATGAACATTGAATCCATGCCGTGTTGTGTTCGTGGGAGACCAAGCACGAAGTCGATAAATAAATCCTCCCAAGGGTCATCAGGCATAGGTAATGGGGTGTAGAGGCTCATATTATGAGATTGCTCCTTAGAGGTCTGACAAATATAACAACGTTAGACTATCTTTCCCACATCACGTACCAATTGGGGCCAGTAATACCACTCTTCCACAAGAGCTCGTGTCTTGTTTAGCCCAAGGTGTCCACTAAAGTCACCTCCATGTAGCTTTTGGATTATCTTTTCCCTTAACAAACTTTTGGGGATGCACAGTCAATTCCCCTTGAAAAGAAACTCGTCTTGCATATGTAAGTATCTGGTGTGACCTTCTTAGCATCTAACTCATGCGTTATTGAAGTCGTTGTTGGCGGCATATATGTCCTTGAGGCGCTCGAACCCGACAACCTCATTCCTCATAATGACTAACAAAGTTGCACGATGACTCAGTGCATCGGCTACTTTGTTCTGTTGCTCAGATTTATGTTTTAGCACGAACGTGAATTCCTACAAAAATGAGATCTATTTAGAATGCACACGGTTAATGTTAGCTTGATAATTAATGAATTTGAGAGCTTGATTGTCCGTATAAAGTATAAATTCCCTTTGAATCAAATAATGTCACTAGTGTCGTAGTGTCTGGACCACTGCGTACAACTCAATCTCATATGTAGACCACTTCTTGTGTTCATCGTTAAGTTTCTCATTGTAGAAAGCTACCAACCTACCTTCTTGAGACAAAACTCTCCCAATCCCGGCATATGATGCATCACATTCGACTTCGAACAGTTTGTCGAAGTTGGGAAGTACAGGAATTGGGGTCGTTGATAACCTGCGCTTAATTTCAGCAAAGCTCATGTCAGCTTCGTTCGTCCACTGAAACTGTCATTTCTTCATGTAATACGTGATTGGTGACACAATTGTATTGAAATTTTTCACGAACCGACGATAGAATGTCGTTAGTTTATGAAAACTTCACACTTTGTGAATATTTGTGAGAACCAACCATTCTCTGATTGCCTTCACCTTCTCCTCATCCACCCGACTGCCCGTGGATGTTACGACAAAACCCAGAAACAACAGACTATCAGTCATAAAGCTGCACTTTTTTAAATTGAGATACAATTTATTTTTAATGAGTAGTTGAAGGACTTTCATGAGGTGTTACATATGGGTGGTTTTGTCTTGACTATATATCAAAATATCATTAAAATAAACCACAACGAACCACCCAATGAAAGGTTTCAGAACTTGGTTCATCAATCTCATGAATGTGCTAGGCGCATTCGAAAGAACGAAGGGCATTACCATCCATTCGTACAATCCTTCCTTAGTCTTAAACGTTATTTTCCACTCATCACCCGGCTGTATTCGAATCAGATGGTAGCCGCTCTTTAGGTCCAATTTAGATAATATTTTTACGCCCTCCAGCATATCCAGCATATCGTTCAACTGTGGTATAGGAAACATGCACTTTATGATAATTTTGTTGATGGCCCGACTATCGACACACATGCGCCAACTCCCATCTGTTTTTGGAGTTAATAGAGATGGTACGGCACATGGGCTCATGCTTTCTCGAATAAGACCCTTACGGATCAATTCCTCCACTTGCTCTTGTAGAATCTCGCACTCATTCGGACTCATCCGATAGTGAGGACGATTGGGTAAACTGGACCTAGGGACAGTCGATATGGTGTTGGATATCTCGCATGGTGGGTAACCTATCAGGAAAGTCATCGGGCCAAATTTCTTTGAATTCATGTAACAAGGGCCTTAATCTTTCAGTGATGATGGTAGGCTCAAGTTCTTCCCCTTTTATAATTAATGCATAAGTGTCGCGCCCCAGACCCGAAGACTGGGTTTACCAAGTTCTCGATCGCCGATTCCGGCTCCGACAGACTCCATAGTACCCCATTCTCAGCTCCTGGTACCCATTCACTAGGTTCCGATCTTGGGATCCCACAAGGAGGATTTTCATAGCATAAGTTTGGTTCATAATGAACATACCCAAGATCATAACATCGTAACCACAGATAATAACTATAGGAACACCATTACAAAATCCACTAAGAATTTAAAATTTTACAAGATACATGACTCAAAGGGAAATACAAGGTCTATATAAGGAAAACTCCAAAAGGATCAACAGCACGCTCCAGCTCCTGCGCCGCTCTTTGGCCACGAATTACTTACATGCATCAATCGTGCATAAGCTTATAGAAAGCTTAGAGGGCAGTGTAAGTGTGCGCAGGACAAGTGTCATGAATGCGATATCAAAGTATGCAGAAGAATGTGGTAAGACCATGAACACCACTAGCCGTCATAAGGCTAAGCAATACAAGACAGGAATACCATCTATCAATCAAAGGCTATGCAATGCGGGGCTATACAGCCGAGTGCCAAATGCAATATGCAATGCGGTCATGCTCATCCTCATATCAAGTCCACAAATTAGTACAGTTCCTCTCTGGGAAACCATCGGGGTCAAATCCACTACCTGCTGATTACCACTCTCCTAGCCACATAGCTTAGCGATCGTAAGAGACCTCACTACCCGCCTATGGACAGCCAACACCAATAAGGCATGACGGTAGCGAACCCATTTACGAATTGGTCATACTCAGTCTAGTTATTGCCCCCTCACTCAGACGGGTAAGGCCACACCCCCTCCCAACCGACCACGATACAGTGGGAGATGCGGCCTAATGGTAAAGGCACCGACACTCATATTTTCCACTCAATCTTAGCATTGGGGCGTCTACTGGTACCATGAAGGTTCTGTGACTTTCATCCAAGGACATCCTACGTGCTCTAAATTGCTCAAATAAATATTTTCGGTGTCCAAATTTGGCTATTCATAATATACCTGTGGAGGCTACGACCCTGATGAAGCAAGGGTGACTATTAATGTGCTATGCAATGCCAGATGCGTGAACCACACCAATCAACCATGCATCCAATACTGCGCATCCAGTGCGCCCAAGTGGGACAACTCCATCACCCTGGAAGTCCCATAACAACCTGCCCAATGACATAAACCATGACCAATCACATCTCAACTGAGCACACATATGATGCACATGGGAATGGGTAATGATGATAACTAAGTATGTCACGCATTGCTGTTGTACTCTCCTCATAATAAGGTAGGGTCTAGGTACTTAGACAACTTTACACGGAAGAAAGGAACACAACCACTAGTGAGGGCCCAACAGCTTGGGGTAACCTACGAGACTAAGTAGACAATGTCATGGGCCTAAATGATGAGAATGGGCCTAGCAAGGGCCTATGGTGGACATTTAACCACCCATAGAAGAAATTGGGCCGAACAAATGGGCCTAAAGGGGTCCTCAATAGGGACATTTAACCACCATTGCCTCCCAACAAGGCGGCCCAACAATAAACTACCTAGAAGCAAGACTCAAGGCCCAAATACCACTATAAGAATAAAATGGGCAGCCACATACATGTCTACATCCCACATATTGGGCCTTAAGAAAGTGGCCCAAAACTACATACAACAATATGGGCCCATAAGAAAAACTATGGCCCAAAAACAATGCCACCAAATCCATGCATTATGTTGGACTTAGTGGGCAGCCCATAAGCCCAAAAACATAGGCAAAGATCATATCCAAGTTGGGCCAAATGGACTTTACAACATCAACCCAAAAACTGATAATTTAAGGGGGGGCAAACAAGGGCCTAATCACATCCATATTTTAGCCCACAGGTCCAGCATAATGGTGGAAACAACCCATACATGCAACTGGGCCAAGCTTGGACATCCCAACCCAATTTGGGCCTGCTGAATGTCCCAAAAATCTGGTTCATAATGGGTCCTCATAATCCAACTAAAGTGGGCCTCTAAGAGCACTAATTAAGCCTAAAATTTTAAGAATAAAAGCATGAAACATACACACAAGTCTCTTAATATGGTGGGCCCCACACTCTTTAAAATTTCAGCCATATACAATGCACTTTTAAGGCCCATGCAGGACTTTTAGCCCACCTAACTTCCCGGGCCTGCTGAAGTCCAGAAATTGGTAAAATTAAGTGAATATTTATTCCATGGTGGCCAGTCATATACATAGGGGGGCCCCACCAGATGGAGAGTGGGTATACATCACATAAATCAAGTGGGCCTGCTGCTGGCTGCAAGTCCAGCAGCAGCCCAAAGCCATGGGCGTCCCACATGGGCTGGACGGTTTAAGGCTTGGACCGTCCAAGCCAATACAAAGCTCAAGGTGGGCCCCCACCATGGACGTCCCTCGAGGGGTGGGCCACACAAAAATGGATGAATGGAAGGATGAAACACTACATCATAGTGGCTCAGGGGGGGTGGGACGGCCAGCCCATGCTGGACATCAACCCCACTTGGGAAGTCCAGCATGGCTACTGTCCAGACATATTCCCAAGGAAAAGTGGTGGCCCCGGATGCCCTTGATCACCTAGAAGGGGTCCCAGCAAAGTGGGCCATAATAGGGATGAATTTGGGAGTCATACACAAGCCCAAATAATTTATACAAAAATGGACAGCAAGGTATATATATACAAAATCTGCTGCTGTAAAAATAATGTTGTCCCTAACTTTGGCACCTAATGGGGGTGGGTCCAGGCCTGCCAAAACAAAGGGAAAATGGGTGGATTTCATACACCCATATGTGGACAACAATTGGGGTCCACTAGGGTGGCCCACCTTCCCAAAAACTTGGCCAATACAAGCCCATTTCCAACATGCAGGACTGTTGGACAGTCTAGAAAATTCTGGACCGTTTAGCCCTCTTGGGCTCACTCCATAGGTCTCAATACAGGGGTAGAGGGTATGGGCTCCATCCCACATCAAGGTGGGGTCCACACCTCAAAGAATCCCGAAAGAAATCAGGTAGAAAAGCCTTGCAAACAGGCCTAAAACAATACCCAAAACCATGCATCAAATGGGCCTGAAATTTAGACAACAACATATGCTGTCCATTCCAGCCCATAGAAAAATATTTAAAGGGATTAAAGCTATGATAATACAAGTGGGGTCCACCTAGATGGACCACAAAAATTCCAGACACACTACCTCCCAAAAATCTCCAAGAAAATCAAGCCTTAAGGATCATCCAACCCATGCAAGATAGGGTGGGCCTGGACGTCCCCAAAAATTTGGATGGTCTAGGATGTTTTTGGTCACATCAGTGGGCTAACATCATCGGTAGCAAAAAGAAGGAAGAAGATGGAGAGAGGAAAAGAGATTAACAGCCATAAGGGAGGATTTCGGTACTATGAATCCTCCACCAACACAATCCACACCTTACATCTTACATGCATGCTTGAGATCTTACAATCCAAGGAATTTGCTGAGGTAGGAATGCTATCCCCACCATACATGTCATGGTCTAGATGACCAAACAACTATTAAATCAAAGAAATCCATCATGGTGGGCCCATGGAGAATGGTCCACCATGGAAACGTGCATGCATCATGTGGGCCTTCGGCCTCTATCATGGAGTTATGTAGGACCTCCATCATTAATTGGTGGGTCCCACATACTCCTAAATATGAAGAGAAGAACATGCAAGAAGAAGAAGGAAAGAAAGAGCTTCAATGCATCACCCACCTTCAAGATCTTCCTCCAACTTCAAGCCACTAGCTCTAAAGCTTTAATGAAAGGGTTTTAATGGTGGAGATGAGGTTTAGATGGTGGGATTGGGAGAGAGAATGGGGAGAAGCTGCTGGAATGGGGGAGAAATGGTGGACGTCCCACCTAGCAAGGAAAGGAAAGAGAGGGAAATGAGAGAGAAGAGAGTAGAGAGGAGGGAAGGAAAGAGAGGGAAATGAGAGAGAAGAAAGTAGAGAGGAGGGTTGTAGAAACGAAATGATTAGCTTTGGGAGAAAGGGCTAGCTTGGGAAGAGAAATGCATGGGATAGAGAGGATATCTCATGATTGTTTTCTAGAAAAGAAAAACAATCATAGCTAGGCTAGGTCATTATAGAGGGTAGCTTGCATAGAAAAGGGTGCAGTAGAGCGGGGCCCACATGGGAAAACGTGCAAGGGTCTAGGTGGGTCTCACAAGCATGATCAATGGCCCAAAAATGGTGCGGGCTACTTCCTATGATGTACACATCGGATGGATGTGCGAGACGTGGCGTTGGAACCGCGGTGTTGATGCGGTCGCAATGGTATAGGTTTCGGGTCTATCCGGGTCAGATTAGTATGACGGGATTTAAGAATGACTGCAAACGAAATCTACAAGTCGCGGGTTACCGGGATTTGACCAGTAGGACTGTGGGACCTAACAGAAGAAAACAAATACTCAGGCTAGGGTCTTACAATAAGCTTGTCATGTTTCCTTGGATTCTTCCACGAAGTCCTGTATAGTTAAGAGAAAATGACCCTCCACTTTAGAAATTTCAGGTGATCCCTCTGGATCCATAAGGGCCAATATGGTCTTCCGGCCATCATTGACAAAGATATATATGTTATCTCGTCCTTTATGAGTGGTATCATGGTCAGATTGTCAGGGTCAACCGAGTAGTATGTGACATACTTCCATATCAGCCACATTGCATACTACTTCATCCTTATAATGTTTGCTAATTAAAAAGGATATGGTACACCGTTCAATTACCTTTGTTTCACTGACCTTCTTGATCCAACCGATTATATATGGGGAGGGATAACGCTCCGTTTTCATTTGTAATTTTTCCACCATGACCTTGGATACGATATTCTTGCTGCTCCCATTGTCAATGATCACGTCACAAACCTTTTGATTCACCGTACACCTAGTTCGGAAGATGTTATGCCGCTGTGAATGCACTTCTTTTCTTGGCGCATATAATAGCCGCCTCACGACAAGTGACTCGCCGTGATCTCGTTGAACCCAACCTGACTCATCTGTCTCGTCTTCGATGGTATGCTCTTGTTCTTCAACATCTGGATCTTCACAGGCATTATTAGCACTACCATCATTGATGGCGAGATTCACCACTTTTCGCTGGGGACAAGTATTTGATAAGTGGTCTAGTTGGCCACAACGATAACAGTTGTCGGGCCTTGGCCGAGCATACGAGTTCGGGATTCTATTTGGACTAGCAGCAGTTGATACGCCTCTTTGGGGTCTAGCTTGCTCGCTTCCCTGATCTCGGCTCTCAGACATAGGAGGTTGAGTGCGTGCTCCTACGGGCTCCTTCCCCTTAGGCTATGGAGCTCCCTAGGGTGAACTTGTCGCAGTGACCCTTGTGGTAGGATAGGTCCGTGTGTTAGGACGTTCAAGTTGCGCTTCTACCCGGATAGCAAACTTGATTGCATCATTCATCGTCCAGATGATCATTGTCAATGATCACGTCACAAACCTTTTGATTTACCGTACACCTAGTTCGGAAGATGTTATGCCGCTGTGAATGCACTTCTTTTCTTGGCGCATATAATAGCCGCCTCACGACAAGTGACTCGCCGTGATCACGTTGAACCCAACCTGACTCATCTGTCTCGTCTTCGATGGTATGCTCTTGTTCTTCAACATCTGGATCTTCACAGGCATTATCAGCACTACCATCATTGATGGCGAGATTCACCACTTTTCGCTGGGGACAAGTATTTGATAAGTGGTCTAGTTGGCCACAACGATAACAGTTATCGGGCCTTGGCCGAGCATACGAGTTCGAGATTCTATTTGGACTAGCAGCAGTTGATACGCCTCTTTGGGGTCTAGCTTGCTCGCTTCCCTGATCTCGGCTCTCAGACATAGGAGGTTGAGTGCGTGCTCCTACGGGCTCATTCTCCTTAGGCTATGGAGCTCCCTAGGGTGAACTTGTCGCAGTGACCCTTGTGGTAGGATAGGTCCGTGTGTTAGGACGTTCAAGTTGCGCTTCTACCCGGATAGCAAACTTGATTGCATCATTCATCGTCCAGACGAACTGCATCTAGACCCGATCTTGAATCATCATACGCAATCCACCATTGAATCGGGCAACTTGTTGCGATTTAGTCTTGACTAAATCGTTACGCACCACCAGGCGATAAAATCCTTCTGCATATTCTCTCACCGACTGACTACCCTGTCGATAATTTTTATATTGTTGGAATAATACCTGATCGTAGTCGCTATGGAGGAATTGGGCACATAGTAGTTGCTTCATCTGCTGCCATGTGCGGATTGGTGCTTTCATCTGCCTGGTTCGTGCAAGTTACAGTTGTTTCCACTAAGTTGAAGCTCCGCCTTTCAACTTATAGGCCACAAGCTTGACCTTATTTGCTTCGGGGATGTCCATATAGTTGAAGAATCGGTCAACTTCAGAAAGCCAATCAAGGAAATCCTCAATGTGTAGTTGGCCATTGAAATTAGGAATATCAACCCGCATTTTGAATTCTTGATCTGTTCGATCTACCCGATCGCCGCCTTGTCTAGGGTGTTAGAAGATTATGTCGTCAATCTCCTCCTTGCTAGATCTTTCTTCCTTAGGAATGACCATTGGATGCACTGCTGGTACTATCCTGCGATCAGGGCGATTACGAGTTTTAGTAATTGGCGGTGGAGGATTACCACCAGGAACACGGAGTTGCCTTAGGGTTTCCGCCAAGAGATCTGTCATGCAGTCGATGGAAGCCTGTAGCCCTTGTATAGCTTGTCAATTCTCTCGCTACGCTGCTTTGAAAGCTGCCGCTATTAAGGGTAAATTCTCTGGAGCACCGCCTATAGGATTGTTGCCCGACCCGTCGTTAGAAGCCATCGATCCGAGAAAAACCTCTCTTTGATACCAAACTGACGCAGGGGAGGACGTGAGGTCGAGCACCGTTTTCCTTAAGAGGATAATTATTCTGAATCCATGGAACTCCTCTAAACTCCTTACAGAGACTTCTCGAATCCACGAGGAAATAAAGCAAGAAAATAGAAATAAATTCTAATATATTTGAAATTGATTAATGAATGAATTATAAACAAGTTCACAACCCTTTAAATAGGGATACCAAGCAATAGGAAAGAAATCAGAATCAAAATATAACTAAAACTCCTAGAATTCGCAACTTACTATAAATAGTAAACTTATTATTTATAGACGGTTATGACGTCTACTAGTGCGCAATGTTTTTGGCCAAAAATAGTAAGTGTCCTATTCACCAAGCTGTTCTCCTAATTTTTTAAAGCTCTTTTCACATTGGACACAACTCATAAAGCCCAACGGAGGAAGAGTTATAATCAAACTAAAATTTACTATTTATAGTAAAAAAATGAAATTAAAATAGAGAAATGATCATCGATCTGACGGTATTTCATAAATCTGGCTTGGGTAACCTGGCGTAGCGGGGTTGGTTGGCTAAAGTAGCTCGTTCTACTCCAAAATCATATATTTTACGTCCGATAACTCATTCCGGATTGTCAGATACGCCTGATATAAGGTCGGACGGTCCGAATCAATTTTGTCGTCAACTGGACCTTTTCTGATCCATCTTGGCCACGTAACTGTCCACGAGCCTCTCTACATCACTCAAGAACTAAATTACGGATCCTCTAATTCTTCTTATTTGAGCATGTTAATGTTCTGTGTTTGTTTTGAATTTTAGCATATTCATTGCTTGACTAACGATTTCATGGATGGTGTTGATGTCTGTTTAGTGATTTGAGGAGCATACTCAGGCGGGGTCATTGACTATTTTAAAAACATGGCATGTGGAAGGCACCTGTAAAGCACATGGAAGAGAAAATGAGAGAGAGAGGTGCAATTACGCACAGACAAAGAAGGGCTTCGTTGATGGGTGACCATGCCCACTTTTCCAATGTCCTGCTTGAGCTTTGAATCTGCATGGTTGTTGGGCTACCGTCCTAGCATAAGCTGGCATACCATATATATGATGTGAATGTTATATAGTCATCAATGTGGGGTTATGGGACTCAGATTCCGCAGTAGCCCCTCAAATTTCGGTGCTGGAAAAGCTCTGTGCACCCCACCATAATGTATATGTTTTATCTATGCTGTCCATTCATTTTGCAAGCTCATTTTAGGGCATGAGCTCAAAAATGAGGCATATTCAAATCTTAAGTGGACCACACCATACAGAAAGTAATGGATATAATGACGCCCATAATTGAAACCTTCATACAGCAAACCTTGCTTTTATTTGCCATCCAACCTGTTGATAAGGTCAGACAGATCTGGATGAAGGGAAAACATAAAAATCAGTTTGATCCAAAACTTCTGTAGCCCACAAGAAGTTTTCAATGATAGGCGTTAAATCCCTACTATTTCCCATGGTGTAGTCCACTTGAGCTTTTGATATGCCTAATTTTTTGTCTAATACCCTAAAATGAGCTGTCAAAATAGATAGAGGGTATTGATAAAACACATACATCATGGTGGGATCTACAGAGCTTCGATCGGTACCGATGGTCACTACCGAATCCGAGTCTCCTCGAGCTCCTGAGTTGTACTAACGGTTCAAAGGAGATCAAGGTTACATGGCCCCACAGTGATGTATTTATTATATCTACACCGTTCATCTATTTTTAGAGATCATTTTATAGTACTATACAAAAAATGAATCATATCCAAAGATCATATGGATCACACCACAAATAGCAGCGGAGATAATGATTTTCACTGTTAAAAAATTCGTAGAGCCCACCATAACATTTATTTTCATCCAATCTGTGCATTAGGTCAAACAGACCTGAATGAAGAGGAAAAACAAATTTCATTTTTATCTAAAACTTATGGGACCCCGAAAAGGGTTTCAATGGTAGAAGTTCAATCCCCCACTTCTTTTTGAAGTGTGGTTCACTCGATAGTTAGATTTGTCTTATTTTTTAATCTTAAGCATTAAGACAAACTCGGCAAATGGATGGACAGCTTGGATATAACAGATACCTCATGATCAGACCCACGGAACTTGCTGACGTAAATACAGCGGCTATATAGCTGGCGTGAGGTACACCAGTAAATCCGCTTCCAGCCCACTAGGACTTAGTTTGAGACGGACAGTCCTGTTAGGGATCTGTGGGGTCCATTGTGATGTATATGTTTTAGCCACTGTGTCCATTCATTTTAACAAGTCATTTTAGGGTCTAAGCCAAAAAAGGAGGCAGATTGAATGCTATAGTGGACCACACCACAGGTAGCAGTGGGGATTGAATTCCTACTGTTGGAGCAGGTTACTCTCGTCAATTATTTGAAAAGAAAGAAGATATCATTGGGATGTATGTGTTTCAACCATGCTGGCCATCTATTTTTAAAAATCATTTTAGGGCTTGATCCCAAAGATAAGGGAGATCTAAAGCTCAGGTGGACCACACTACTGGAAAACAGTACTGATTGAATTTCCACAATTAAAAACCTCCCGGGACCAATGTAATGTTTATTTGACATCCAACCTGTTGATTAGGCCGTACGGACCTGTATGAAGAGGAAAAAGAAACAGTGGGCGTTCAATCAACACTATGTGGTCCACTTGAGATCTTGATCTATTTAATTTTTGGGCTCATATCATAAAATAATCTGAATAAATGGACGGATGGCATGGATGAAACACATGCATACATCATGTGGGGCCACATAGCACCGACCACTAGCCATTGGCTAGTGGCAGGGTCACTAGCCAATCCGTTTCCTTGTTAATGCTCCTCTCTAATAATTGCAAGGTTAAAGTTGGCCAAACGCTACTCATGTTATACATAGTATGTAGGCACTCGAAATTTCTGGAGCTTAACCGGACTCTTGTAATTGGAGTCGGCTTGTCTGAGAATGTAGGCTCACATGCTAAAGTGCTGTGCCAATAACGGCAAAAGGCTCAACCCACTCCTGATATTGTCTGGTGATTCGGTGACAATGCTGTCTGGGCTATCATAAAAGCTTTACGTTGAATCATTACACGTGGATGCATTGTAGCATACGATTTTCAACGGCTCATATTCAATTTCATAAATTGACGAGCTGAGGATCATATAATATAGAGATTAGAGAGAGTGATTATGGAGTCTAGGAGTATTTATGGTTGTAAGGAAGAGATGGTTGGTTCAAATCAACGTACCATCTCAGCATTCATCAAGTGGGCCCCATGAAGGGGCACGTACTGCGATCTGAGTCCGGTGAGTCGTAACAAAGGCAAGACGAAATATATATTGCACAATCAGGTCACATGATTGATCTGGTGACCTCCGTGCAGATATGGGGTACCCTAAAGATCAAAGCGATCACATGGAACGAGTCACTTAATTGGCGGCTAATGAATCAGATGACGAAGAAAATTTTGATGGCCCACGTTCAAATGGCGAAACTCATGATTGTGTGGTGAGGATCATCCATATAAAAAATGGGCCCATCCATATGGCGCTCTACTGTAACAATCATCCAGATGGCCAAAACATTCGTCACGTGTGTGGTGGGGTGAAATGGTGATCCATCAGTTATACATGTGGAGAATAATAGGTGTGGTCAGTCGGACCATCCGAAGCATGGGTTTACCGTGGATGGAACACAACCCAGTAATAACACTCTCCGATAAATGTTTACCATCTCATTTCCAAGTGAATTTCAGCCGCTGACGACTTTAATGTTGACAATCCAGACCGTTTACACCCATTTTTTCTATGTTTGACGTAAACCAGCGAAAAGATACCACATGGAAATATTATATGTCGAGTGCGGATCCTCTGCCTCCCGGAGGCCGCGTTTTCATTGGTCAACGTCAATATTAGTGCCATATCATCAGATTTTTTAAATATATCATAAGAATACATTTAATAAGAAGAATAACGGAGACGTTAAACGGAAGCGGTTTGCGTGCCGAGTAAATCAGCAGGGTAAGCGTACGGAGTAAAGTCCGTGGAGCCCACTGTCGTCATTCCTGCATTGTATCAACTCCATCCATCTCTTTTATCATCTAATTTTACGGTTTTATAACAAAAATTAATCATATCCAAAGTTCAAGTGACCACACCACCTGAAACAATGTCAATTGAATTCTACCGTTGAAAAGTTGTTGGGGGCCACAGAAGTTTTATATCAAGATGATATTTGTTTTTTCCATTCATCCATATCTTTGTGATCTTATGAACAGTTTGGATGAAAAATAAACATCATTGGGGGCTTAGAAACATTTCAATAGTGAAAATCAATACTTTCACTATTTCCTTTGGTATGGTCTACTTGAGCTCTTGATATACTTCAATTTTGGGCTCAACCCCTAAAATGATCTGAAAAAATGGATGGACGGCGTGGATAAACCACATGAAGTCACAGTGGGCCCAACAGAGTTTACTCAGTACGATGAGACTCGTACGCAATCCGATTTCACGTGTCTAACAGGGATGCAGATTTTCTGCCAAAGCCTTCTGTAGTAAGATCCTGCGCAAGGATTCCAAATGGGCCTACTGCGACTTTTGTGATAAATTCAACCCGTTCATCCATTTTTAGATATCATTTTAGGACATAATACCAAAACTAAGGTGTATACAAAACTCAAATGGGCCACACGAGAGGAAATAGTGGGGATTTAGTGTCCACCATTGAAATATTTATATGACAACAAAAGTTTTGCATCGGTCTAATATTTTGGTGTTTTCATTTCATCCTACGAAAAATGACCTTATAAATAGTTTGGATGGCATATAAACATCAAGACGCCTAGGAAGGCTTCAACTGTAGAAATTTCTTTCTCCACTGTTTCATCTTGTATGGCCCAATTGAGTTTTTGATCATCCTAATTTTTGGTTACATGTCTTAAAATGAGCTCTAAAAATGGATGAATGGATTGAAATTCTTATAAACATCATGGTGGACCCCACCATACATCCCAATGTTGGAACTTCATGCAAAAGGTTTTCCCTGGTGAATCCGCGTCCACAGTTTCCATTAGAAACGAACTGGCTACTCCCCTGCCACTCGGTACTATGTGGGCCTACCATGATGTATGTGTTTCATCCATGCCGTCCATTTATTTTTCTAGATCATTTTATGATCTGAGACCAAAAATGAGGTATAACCCAATCTCAAGTGGACCACATTACATGAAATAGTGTTGAATGAACGTTGACCATTAAAAATATTTTGGGGGCCATAAAAGTTTTGGATCAAGCTTTTCCCTTCATTTGGGTCTTTATAACCAAACCAACAAATTGGATGTCAAATAAACAATACGGTGGTCTTTTGGAGGACTTTAATGATGGATATCCAATCACCATTGTTTTCCTGTGGTGTGGTCCATATAAGATTTATAAAATTATATGTAAAAATAGATTAATGGAATGGATGAAACACATACATCATGGTGGGGCCCACAGAGTACCGACCACCATCACTACCGGGCTGGTGGTGGGGGGAGTAGCCAATCCGCTTTCATTTTCATTTGGAATTTAGTGCCACATTGAGCAGTGAGACTCGGTACTGAAGTGACGTCACCTATTTATTTGGGTCCCACTATGATGTATGTTTTGTATCCGCACCTTCTATCCATTTGGAGAGATCATTTTAGGGCATGAGCCAAAGAATGAATCAGATCCAAAACTTGAGTGGACCCCACCACAGAAAATAGTGGAGAGAGTCACACCTACCATTTATTACGACTGAATCCAATCCAAACCTCGTCACTTTTCTACTGAACCCCGTCACTTTGTACTGCAACCCCGTCACCTTATCTACTGAACCCTGTCACTTAGTGTTGCAACCCCTTCACTTTGTATTGCAACCCCGTCACTTTGTACTGCAACCCCGTCACTTTGTCTACTGAACCCCGTCACTTTGTAGTGCAACCCCGTTAATTTGTCTACTGAACTCCGTCACTTTGTCTATTGTACCCCGTCACTTTGTCTATTGTACCCCGTCACTTTGTCCACTGAACCCCGTCACTTTGTACTGCAACTTTGTCTACTGAACCCCGTCACTTTGTCTATTGAACTCCATCACTTTGTACTGCAACCCCGTCATTTTGTCTCTTGTGCCCGTCACTTTGTCTTGCGCAATCTGTCAATTTGTCTCGAACCCGTCACTTTTCATCAACCACATTACTTTGTCTCTGAACCGTCACTTTGTCATCAGTAATCCGTCACTTTGTCTCTTGAATCCAGTCACTTTATCTTCAAGCATCACCACTTTGTCTCTCAGTACTCCATCACTTTGTACTACAACCCTATCACTTTATATTTAACCCGCCACTTTGTCTCTTTATTACAAAGTGCTGACTTAGTGGACAAAGTGACGGGTGAAGTGCATGCAAAGTGACCGAGATTCAAGTGAGACAAAGTGACGGGTTGCAATACAAAGTGACGGTTCATAAGACAAAGTGACAAGGTCTTGACAAAGTGAAGGGGTCATGCTGAACAAAGTGACTTCAGAAGACAAAGTGATGGGGTACAATAGACAAAGTGACTCGGATTGCGTAACAAAGTGACTGGGTCAGATAGAGACAAAGTGATAAATGGTCATACAAAGTGACGAGTTTCATACACAAAGTGACTGAGTCAAAGACAAAGTGATCGGGGTTCACTAGATAAAGTGACGAGGTTGCAGCACAAAATGACGGGGTATAGTAGACAAAGTGACGAGGTTGTAGCATAAAGTGATGGGGTACACTAGACAAAGTGACGATGTTGCAGTATAAAGTGACGGAGTTCAGTAAACAAAGTGACGGGGTTGCAGTACAAAGTGACGGGGTTCAGTAGACAAAGTGACGGGGTTGCAGTACAAAGTGACGAGGTTTGGATTGGATTCAGTCGTAATAAATGGTGGGTGTGACTCTCTCCACTATTTTTTGTGGTGGGGTCTACTCGAGTTTTGGATCTAATTCATTCTTTGGCTCATGCCCTAAAATGGTCTCTCCAAACGGATGGACGGTGTGGATACAAAACATACATAATAGTGGGACGCACATAAATAGGTGACATCACTTCAATTGCGAGTCTCACTGCTTAATGTGGCACTGAATCCCAAATGGAAATGAAAGCGAATTGGCTACCCCCCCCCACCAGCCCGGTGCTGGTGGTGGTCGGTACTCTGTGGGCCCCATCATGATGTATGTGTTTCATCCATTCCGTTAATCTATTTCTACATATAATTTTAATGGTTGATCCCAAAAATGAGAGGGATATAAATCTCATATGGACCACACCACAAGAAAACAATGGTGATTGAAGTCCTCCTAAGGCCCACCATGCTGTTTATTTGACATCCAATCTATTGGTTTGGTCATAAAGACCCAAATGAAGGGAAAAGCTTGATCCAAAACTTTTCTGGCCCCCAAAATGTTTTTAATGGTCAATGTTCATTCAACACTATTTCATGTAATGTGGTCCACTTGAGATTGGGTTATACCTCATTTTTGGTCTCAGATCATAAAATGATCTAGAAAAATAAATGGACGGCATGGATGAAACACATACATCATGGTGGGCCCACATAGTACCGAGTGGCAGGGGAGTAGCCAATCCGTTTCCAATGGAAACCGTGAACCCGGATTCACCGAGGAAAGCCTTTTGCATGAAGTTTCAGCACTGGGATGTATATGGTGGGGTCCACCATGATGTTTATAAGAATTTCAATCCATTCATCCATTTTTAGAGCTCATTTTAAGACATGTAACAAAAACTTAGTATGATCAAAAACTCAATTGGGCCATACAAGATGAAACAGTGAAGAAAGAAATTCCTATAGTTGAAGCCTTCCTAGGCGTCTTGATGTTTATATGCCATCCAAACTGTTTATAAGGTCATTTTTACTAGGATGAAGTGAAAACACCAAGATATTAGACTGATGCAAAACTTTTGTGGCCATATAAATATTTCAACGATGGACACTAAATCCCCACTGTTTCCTCTCGTGTGGCCCATTTGAGTTTTGTATATACCTTAGTTTTGGTATTATGTCATAAAATGATATCTAAAAATGGATGAACGGGTTGGATATATCACAAATGTCGCAGTGGGCCCATCCAGAATCATTGCGCAGGATCTTCCTCATCCCCATTAGACATGTGAAATGGGATTGCGTACTAGTCTTATCGTACTAAGTAAACTCTGTTGGGCCCACTGTGAATTCATGTGGTTTATCCACGCCGTCCATCCGTTTTTTTCACATCATTTTAGGGGTTGAACCCAAAACTGAAGTATATAAAAAGCTCATGTAGACCATACCAAATGAAACAGTGGAAGTATTGATTTTCACCATTGAAATATTTCTAAGCCCCCAATGATGTTTATTTTTCATCCAAACCGTTCATAAGATCACAAAGACATGGATGAATGGAAAAAACAAATATCATCTTGATATAAAACTTCTGTGGGCCCCAACAACTTTTAATGGTAGAATTCAATTCACACTTTTCAATTTCGGTGGTGTGGTCCACTTGATCTTTGAATATGATTAATTTTTGTTGTAAAACCCTAAAATTAGATGATAAAAGAGATGAATGGAGTTGATACAAAGCACGATTGACGACGGTGGGCTCCACATACTTTACTCAGTACGCTTACCCAGCTGAGTTACTCACGCAAACCCCTTCTGTTAAGGTCTTCGTTATTCTTCTTATTATGTACTTTATTTTAATATATTAAAAAATCTAACGACGTGGCACTTATAATGACGTTGACCAATGAAAACGGTGGAGGCAGGGAGTTCCTGCCTCTGGGAGGCAGAGGATCCGCACTCATTATATGTCTAGCACAGTCAGAACCATACTCACAGTCGAAGGAGATATACATCTAATTTTCCTTTTAGCATTAACGCAGCCTGTCATTATATTGCAGTGGTACATACTTCTACTAAGCCTTTTTAGGGAGACAAGAACTACTGTATGGCACGTGGCTACAATAAATATGCCCATAAAATGAAAGACGTGCATGGCACAGCTATAAAAGACTCATCAGGTGAACCTATCTCATCTTACAATAAGATATGATAATATTAGAAGGGTCATCTCTTTACAATTCTTTTAAAATGGAAGATTTTTTCAGAGAGGTTCGAAATGCTAGCATCAATCTAGAAGATTTCAAATGCCGAAAGGTCAAGTCGGTATGTAAGCTAACTTAGGCCGGGCTTCGGACTAGGATCGTAGAGGGACGGTTAAACTTATATCAGCTTCAGACTAGGATCGTAGAGGGACGGTTAAACTTATATCAGATCCTATTCTACACGACAATTAGAATTAAGAGAATGAAAGATTTGATCTATCCAAATGATATATTAATATCCGGGTCAAATCCCTCCAATACTCTAAGGGCCTGTTTGGCCGGGAAGATTGGATGGGATTAGATGGTATTAGAGTGGATTGCACGGATTTCAAGGTAATGATATCTACGTCAGTGGATTGGTGCAAGATCTATGGGATTGCTATATCCCGGGATTGCAATATCCGGTCTGTTTGGCACGCCTGGCCAATCCCGGGATTAAACCTTCCAATCCCTTTCAATCCCTCAAACTAAACACGTCCCAGGCAATTTTGAAGGGATTAGGGTGGATTGGATGAGATTTAAAGGTAATGATGGTGATGTCAGTGGATTGTCTTAAGATCCATGGGATTGGTATATCCCGGGATCAGAATCCCGTGTCTGTTTGGCACGCCTGGCCAATCCTGGGATCTATCTTCCAATCCCATCCAATCTGCCAGGCCAAACAGGCCCTAAACCATGACCTTCTGAGGAGTAGTCGGATAAAGAAAGGGGTTTGATCTGGATCATCAAACACTTGAAAGTTGACAAGGCGAGTCACTGAGAGGTATTGGATGACTATATTCGATAGAGATCAATCCTTAAGGGCCCGTTTGGCCACTTGCATTAGGTGGGATTAAGCTGTATGGAATTGAAAAAGTAGCATTAAATGCATGTGTAAGGTATTGTCTCTAAATTGGGTGTACCCCGTGCTTAGGGATGGCATGTTTGGAAGATACGAGACTAACTTCTATCTAGCGGGATTAGAGCCAAATCCTATTTGGGAAAGATGGGGTTGCAAAAATCAGGCTGGTCAATTATTAAACAGGCTTTAGTACCAGCATGTTGTATCACCCTGTCAACAACTTTGACTGAAAAATTCCTTACATTTTCTACAGTGGACCCCACCATGACACCATCCAATGGCTGGTGTTCAGTTTTCTGTGGGCCCCACCATGATGTATGTGTTTCATCCATGCCGTACATCTATTTTTATAAATCATTTTATGGTATTACACAAAAAACGAGGTATATCCCAATCTCAGTGGACCACATTACAGGAAACAGTGTTGAATGAACGTAGACCATTAAAAACTTTTTGGGGGCCATAAAAGTATTGGATCAAGCTGATCTTTGTATTTTACCTTCATCTGGGTCTTTATGACCTAATCAATAGATTGGATGTCAGATAAACTGTACAGTGGGCCTTACGACGATTTAAATGATGGATATCCAATCAGTACTATTGTTTTCCTGTGGTGTGGTCCACTAAGATTTGTATCCCTCTTATTTTTATTTTAAAGTCCTAAAATGATCTTTAAAAATGGATGAACGGAATGGATGAAACACATACATCATGGTGGGGCCCACAGAGCACCGACCACTAGCCACAGGGTTGGTGTCAGGTGGAGTAGCCAATCCGCTTCCCAAACAAAATCGTTCTGAATCTCCTGGATATGGATGCGGATTTCCCGCGAACCACTTTCGTAGGAACTTCATGCGATGTGAAGTTCAGTGGGACCCATCGTGATGAATATATGAAATCCACCACGCCCAACAGGTTTACAATATCAATTTAGGTGATGGGCCCGAAAATGATTTAAATCCAAAACTCATGTGCGTCATGCATAAGATAAACGTGTGTAGGTAAATTCCTATCGTTGAAACCTTCCTGGGTCCACCGTGTTTTTTTAATACCATCTATACCATTCACAAAGTAAATTCTATACACATATTGGTGAAAAGTTACGAGTTATCATATTTCAAATCTTGTGTGGCCCCACGTATGTCTCAATGGTGGACATTCAATCATCAGTCGTGTGGCCCATATGAGAAAAGGATTTTCATAATTTCTGGTTCAATGTCATAACATACCGTGAAAAAACTGATGAACATGGTGGATTTCCCATAAATATCACTATGGGCCCCAGCTAGCTATCCTTCGCACATAGATCATGTGAAACGCGTTGGTCCGGAACCCACATGAAATCGGATTGCTAGTTGCTACCCACTTTATATCATACTGACTTACACAGTACCCACCTTTCATACTGCGTACACTCGTTTGGGTCCACCGTCAATGTATTGTCTTATCCACTCCGTCCATCCTTTTTTTCAGATCATTGTAATGGTTGAGACAAAAAAATGAGGTATATATAAATCTCAAGTGGACCATACCATAGGGAATAAATATTTCCACCGTTGAAATCTTTCTATGGCCTACATGTATGTTTTTTTTCATCAAACCTATTGATAATATCACAAACTGGTTGATTAATTAACTGAAAACACAAATATCAGATTGATACAAAACTTATGTGGTCCCCAAGAAATTATCAATGGTAGATGTTCAATTCACACTGTTTCCGATGGTGTGGTCGATTTGAGCTTTTTTTAATTTTTCAGTTTTAGGCTAACAATAAAAACTTATCTAATTTATGGACGGAGTAGATGTAATCACAATATCCACAAGGGGCCCATGGTCAAGCGTCATACCCAAATGGCTCCATTCATGTGGACGTCACTCAAACAGACAACAGTGGAAGCGGTTTACCCGGTGGTGAAGTCAAAGCGAGTTACGGCAACCTCACCCACAGGATTGCCAAATCCTACCTTTTGACAAACGGTATTGGCGGGAGACCCGAAGTTCATTATCCCGGGTTAAAATATCGTCTCCAAACATGACTGGACGGTCGATATGGCAGGCCGAAGAATGCAATCCTAACTACTCCCACTTAATGCAGGTGGCCAAACGGGCCCTAAAGTTCTTGGATTCACGCTTGACTCTTACCGTCAAAGGAATCTGGTAGTGCCAATCCAAATCTTTAGTGAGCCATGAAGACCTCCAAGAATATTTATATATGAAAAGATTCAAGCCTGCTAAGGAAGAGATGACGTGCCTAAGAAGCCTGCATGAAAAATCCAGAAGGGTCCCAAAGCCTAACAATGACTTCCCATTGCCTCGAGAAAGCTATAAAGGACCATTCAAAGAAGAGCTCGAGGTCCCACACCAAACACATGTATCTACATATCTATTTTACTTTCCTAGCTTAGTTTGCTATTGCCCAGCGGCTCCCCTACTGCAATATGTTTACCTTATGAGTAAATTAAATATCTACAACCTTATGTTGCCAGATCCTTATGTTCATCTAAATTGCGATTCAGTTGTTTATACCCTAGTCATATCTTTCCTCGACCGCCTATTCCGATAGGTGCGTCGGATGTTTATCTTTCCTTTTCTTTTCACTTAAATAATAAAATTACGAGGCACAACAATTGTAATAGGGCCAATACATTAATAAAAAATCGATCGTGTTTATACTAGTTTTTATTTTGTAATGCGCAAGTCTTTTGCTTTAAATGAGAAATACTACATTAAAGCAATGGTAAGATAAAATTTCTTAAACTGACTGATTTCATAATCACTGGTAGAAAGAAAAAAGAGCTCATTCACCAGTGTTAACATGTTCCTTTGATCAAATCACTAACGTACAGCGCACATTGCTAAATCAGTCGGTGATCGAGATGCCTCTGAGTTTTGATTTAGTCTCCAATCTCCAATATGTCCGTCTCAACACATGGTACCTACCAGTGCAATTAATATCTTTGAGTCCAGTAGACTCTGGCAAGTCTATACAATTATACACGCACATGTACTTCCATTACTGGCCCTCAATCGCACGAGTGGCTTTGATTGGCTGAATTAAGGGCAACACAGTCAATAACATTCATGTCGGTGGTTGGTATGATCCTCAATAAAGGGGCTTTTTCCATCAAAAAAATTTTTAAAAATTAAAACATGACGCGATAATCTAAGAACATCAAAGGTAAGCACCCGTAAGCACTGCATGATAGACGGTCTGCATCAAATATGACACCGCGTGATGGACGGGCTACATCAAAGGTGGCCTCACATGATGGACAACCCTCTTCAAAGGTGGGCAACGCATGATGGATAGTCAACGTCGAGGTGGCACCTATGATGGATCATGAACATCAAAGGCAGGACCCTGTGATGGACAACCTACATCAAAGGTAGGTGCTGCATGGTGGATGGTCAAAATCAGGTGGCCCCATGTGGGCCCCGCATGATGGACGGGCCACATCCAAAGTAGGCCCAACATATGGTTGACCCACATCCAAGGTGGGCCTCACATGATGGACGATCCACATTCAAGGAGGGCCTAACATCATGGCCGGCATTATGGGTGAGTCGTACAGGATTATATGGTGGCCCCCACATGATAGACGGTCCATATCAAAGGTAGGCCCGTACGATGGAAGACGGACATCTAAGTTGGGTCCCACATGATGGAAGGAACACATTGAAAGTGAGTCCCTCGTGATGGACGATCAGTGTCAAGTGAGTCTGAGGTGATGGATGATCCATATGAAGGTTGACCCTGCATGATGAACAGCCTGCATCGAAAGTGGGCCGCACATGATGGATGACATCATGACAGGCATCGATAGTGGGCCCCATATGATGGACAACCAAATGAAGAGGCCTCATATGGTCATATGATGGATGAAAGGCATCGATAGTGGGCCCCATATGACAGGCCTCACAAAATGAACTGCCCACATCAAAGGTGGGCCAGACAAGATAGAAGGTGGACATTGAGTAGTGCAAAATTGCCATTTTATGAAGAGGCCGGAATCAACAATGGGAATATGATGCTTTTTTATTAGTGGCCTGTCATTACCGAACAGGGTGCGTACTGAACGTGAATAGCTTGTCCTCCCACCAACAGAAGTTCCTGTGGCAGAAGTTATGTAGGGCCCCTGACATGTCTGACATCTATTCTGTCCATCAATTTCACCATTTTACGTGAGTATATGACCCTAAAATGAGGTAGAAACATAACTTGAGCAGGCCACATTATGAAAAATTGTGGGATGAAAACACCAATAGTTAAAATCTTCCCAGGGCCCACCATGATGTTTATATACCATGCAAATCGTTGATGAGATTTTTCTCACTGGGATAAACTTAAAACACAAAAACTAACCTAATAGAAAATTTATTTAACTATGGGATACTTTTAATGGTGGCCGGCTCTATCCCCACTTGTGGCCCACTCAAGACATGGATTTACCTTTTTTTTTTGGGGCTTATATCCTAATTGAGATGGTGAAATGGACCTACCACGTGAAATATCACAAGGGTATCAGGATGGGCTCTGGATAGCCTGCACTACAGGATGTTCCTGATGGGGGCACAGACAATACCCATTCGTGCCTCAATTGGTGGCAGCCCCTCATTAGACGCAATCTATTATCAGTCGTTGACAAGTACTTCATCCATCATGGATGAAGTGCCACCAATGAAAAAAGAGCCATGTGTATGTGTCATGCGTGGTCCAAGAGTGAAAAGTAAAGATTCAATGTTACGACAATTTTGTCATTTTCACTGTCAGCCATGCTTGGCATGCATGCATGGGATCTTTTCATTGGCGGACTATCATTGCTTTTGTGGTGTGGAAGATGCGAATTGGTTGCGCATGCATTCAAGTTCCTTTGCATGAAAGCTACGTGGGGCCCACCATAATGTCTGTGAAAAATCTGCTCCGCTCATCAGATTTATGGACTCATTACATTATAAGAGCTAAAAAATGAGTTACGCCATGTTTATACCCAATTTTATTTAGTCAAATTAAATGACTCAAAAGCTACCTAACAATAATACCTCACTTGATTTTACAGTTGAAATCTGGCTTAAATAGCCAAAAAAATGATAAAAATGGCTGATGGCCAACTAACAATTAACTAACTATGGCTAATACAACTAGAGGAAGGAGAATCATTGGAAATCAAATAAAGACTTAGACAAGATGGTCATAGTCATGGGACACGTGTTACACAACAGAGCGATGATGAGAGATAATAATCATTGTCTACATACATGTGGCAAGATATGAGATGCCAACGGCCAACCTACGGTAACCACCATCTATACGTGGTGTGGTGAAATATGAGAGACCATGATCATTTAGTGTCTTAACCCCTCCATTAATTGTATACAATAAAGAAAGTGGTGAAACGATAAAAAAGAATAACCGTTGGTCATCTCTACACGTAACAAAATATGAGAGAACACAATCATTTCGTGGCTTAACTTCTCCAATAACTTCTCTTCTAACCATACAAAAAAAAAAAAAAAAAAAAAAAAGTGTGGAAACAATCACATAACTACACCTTATTTTTAAAATGGTTGTATGTAATCATTTTCTATGTGTGGCATATAGGTCATAATCACTTAATAGCTTAAATGGTTACATGCACGTAGAGTACGTAACAGAGTGGCTATAAAGATAACTGTCCACTAATTGCTTGAGAAATTCTACAAATATGAGAAGGAGCGAACAAGAAGGTTCCTGGTAACACGACCAAATCCAGTACCATGTTGCTATCTCCATCTCTCATGGACCATTATTATTAATATTATTATTATTTATTTATTTTTAGGTGTAACTCCCCATCGATCAACATAATAAGTCGTAGTCTTAGGTGTAGTGTAATCTCCTTCCATCCATGCCACATTGTTAGGTCGTAAGGAAGATTATAATGTAATTTCCTTTCATCTATGCCATGCTGTATTGCTGTTGGATCGCAGGGAATAACGTTGTTTAAAGATCCTTCGATCTTTACCATACCATTGAACTACAAGGAAAGTAGTTAGATTTTGTCAACCGCCTAGCCTACCTGCATGGCCTTTACCCATGTTTAGAATAGATAACCAATGCAACACCCTCAACTTGCACTATCGTTCGTTAAGATGATCATCTTGTTGCACTTTTGGCTCACATTGAGGTTTTAGAAGATGATCTAGACAAATGCCATCCTCTGCAGAATGATCATTAAGATGATATATAGATTGTCATTCATCAAGACAATCGTCATCCTATCATATTTAATATAGTTCCAGCTTTTATCCAATTATCTCTCTTCTTTTTATATTGTTGCATTGTTGAAATATAGTTGCAATCACCTGAATATAAAAATTCTTTGAATTAGAAGACAAAAAGAACTTATATAAGGACAAATCATTCCCTTCACAAATCGTTTGATCTCGATAGACATGCAACTAAATACACGACCAACCTTCAAGGTAGTCTCACGGTTTATTTTAGTGCCGGGCGGAAGGGGGGGTTAAAGGCATTCGGTTCGAATCAAACTACATCCAACTCTGGCACACCTGGCTCAACACATTCAAAACTCATGTGCACCGCACAACAAGAAATAGGTAGATAGAAATCCAACCATTGAAACTTTTCCCAAGTTTTGGATCACGTTAAAAATATTTGTGTTTTTCATCTTAGTGATAATAATCTTATGATTTGTTTGGATAACATATAAACATCATAGGTTTGAATAACATATAAGCATCATGACTTATGAATGGTTTGGTTGACATATGCATGTCATGATAAGCTCCGGGAAGGTTTCATTTGTGAGCATTTCTATTTACGTTTGAGTCATGTGGTCCACCCAAATTCTAGATAGGCTTCTCACCTGAGTTTTGGATATGCCTCATTTTGCACCTCTATCCTATCGTTCGCTTGCAAAAATCTATGAATGAACTAGATCATTTCGGAACATCAAGATGGCCCCACATAGCATTTGCTTGTTGGAGGGCACGGTTTGGGTGGATTCCGAACTGTGGGGCGGAATGTGATGTATGTGGCTGACATCTACGTACGCTGTCGTCCATTTTCACAGCTTATGTTAGGGAATGATCCAAAAAATGAAGCACATCCAAATCTTAGGTGAACCATGCCACATAAACAATCTTGATTGAACCGTCACTATTAAAGACTTCATAGACTCAAGGGAATGTTTATTTGCCATCCAACCTGTTGATGATGCGCAAAGAGACCACATGCATATCAGCTTGATCCAAAAATTTCTTAGCATATGAGAAGTTTTTAATGATGGATTACCACTGTTGTCCACTTGAGAATTGGATCTGCTTTACTTTTGGGAGCATTCCTCGAATGAATTTTAAGAATGAATAGACCGCATGCCTAAAAGGCACATGCATCACAACGGGTCCCGCACTTAGATTTAGATCTGCTTTACTTTTGGAAACATGCACTCAAATGAATTTTAAAAATGATTAGACCGCATGCGTATAAGGTACATGCATTACAGTGGGTCCCACGGCAAGGTATCCCACCTACCACGGTAGAGGATACACCCAAGCCGCGCACCCGCTGGAATTCCAGTTGCCCCGCGCGGCTGGGGGGGTGAATAGCTAACTGTGGGAGCCATCGTGATGCATATTACTTAAATCCTAGCCGTTCATCGAATATGTCAGGCTAAAAATTAAGGGGATTCAAATCTCAGTGGATTACACCTCGGGGGAAAAAAGTTGTGATTGAATAACTATCATTAAAAACTTCTATAAGGGTACTCAAACCTCTTTTGAGTCTACCACCGGGCCAAGAGTTACCCAGAGGACTGGCAACTTTGCCAACATGAATCCGAGCGTGAGATCCAGCCACTTGTACCCGGGCCCAAAAATCTGGCTGGCCCACTCATCAGGTGGTACACGCATGTAAAAGAAAAAAGAATAATTATTGAAGTACAATGAACGGCCTGTATTTAACATGGGATTGTTTACTACCCCACCCGGACCTATCTAGAGAGGGACGGTCCTGTGAGCGTCTCTGTAAGGCCCACCGTGATGTATGTGTTTTATCTATGTTCTCCATCTATTTTGATAAATTATTTTAAATGATGAGCCTGAAAATGAGATGGATCGAATGCTCAATTGGACCACACAGTATCAAACAGTGGAGATTGAATGCCTACCGCTGAAAACCTTTTATGGGCTTCTGCCTTCATACAATTGGATGGAGAATAAATATCACAGTAGGTATTAGGAAGGTTTCAACAGTGGTGTGGTCCACTTCATCCTTTGATGTACTTCTTTTTTGACCTCTCCTCTGAGATGATCTTTCAAAATGGATGGATGGATTGGATAAAGTAAATGGATGAATGGCTTCGATCAAATAACAACGGAGCCACATAACCCTTGACAGGACCGTCCGTCTCAAGCTAGGTCCTGGTGGGGGAGTACCCAATCAGCGGACGCGGATTGCGTCCTACCTCCGCCCAGACATCCGTCCGGGCAGGGCTCCGTGGGGCCCACCGTTATGTAAGTGTTTTAGCCACGCCGTTTCACGATTTTTTCAGAAGATTTTAATATGCGTAGCAAAAAATGAGGCAGGTCCTAGGCTTGACTGGACCACAAAGTGGGGATTGAACGTCCACCGTTAAAAGCTTCTTAGGAGCCGGAGAAGTTCCGGATCAAGCTGATATTTGATTTTTCACTTCATCCACGTCCACATGACCTTATGAATAGGTTTTATGGGAAAAAAAACATCACGTGAGTCCTTAGAAAGGTTTCAAAGGTGGGTGTCACGTCAGTGCAGGTTCCTTTATTGTGGTCCACTCAAGCCTGCCTACATACTTAATTTAGCTGAAATAATCATTGAATGGCGTGGATAAAACACATACATAACGGTGATTACCGTCCGGGCGGGGGTAGGAAGCAATCCGCGTCCCCCAATCAGCGCCCGATGAGCAGCCGGATCTACCAATCACACGTGTAACAGTGACAGGTGTTACGAACGGCCATGCGGTTCTAACCTTCAAACGGTGGTGAACTCTCACCGTAGCCGGCCAAGAGGGGAATCCATACCGCATCTCAGATAGCAACAGTTGGAATCCTTTTTAAGAACCGAAAACCGTACCTCGCGCTGGTTAGCTACCACGGTTACTTTTGCAGACCGAGAGCCACGTGGTTGGAACTTTCATGCGATCCATCCGTCCATCAGGTACGATACCTCATGTTAACGATCAAACCCAAAATTAGCCATTCAAATAGGCCAGAACACATGAAAAAGTTGAGATGTAACGGTCACCATTAGTTGCGTAGGGCCCACTGTGCGTTTATATTCCAAGCCATCCGTTGATCTGATGTGACTCATGAGGATGAAATAATTACAAAAGTCACAGTAATGCAAAAGAGGGTGGGCCATGACACGGGAATTTAAAGGTTTTAGGTAGACTTTTTTTGGTGTGGCCCATGTAAGAGTTGAATCAGCCTGATTTTGGAAGAAGTCAAAGAAAACCTGGAGTGACGTACCAGATGGACGGCGTGGATCTCATGCATATTTAGGAGTTTCAACGCTGGAGAAAGTAACGACGGTACGTATCCAGCGCGGTGTACGCAAGCGTTTAACTTTTTTTTTTAATTCCCTTTCCTCCCTCCTTTTCTGACCTTGCGAGAGGCGGGCCCCGCCGCCTTCCAACGAATAAACGCTAGCCCACGGAATCCACGGCCGTATTCCGCCTGTACGAAAATACGTACACCGTAGCCTACAGAATTGGATCTGTCCAAGAGCAGAGAATGCATCATCGGCAAAGGGAAGGAATATGAATACAAAAGGAAGAAGACGAAGCAGACCTTGTACTTTCTACATGATCGTATACGGATTCTAACGCCTCATGTACATCAAGGTACGGTTACCGTATTTTCGCCTTTTCATTCCTTTGCTACGGCCCCGATGACTTTTGCGGGTTTTCTTGCTTTGATTGACAGAGACTGGGAAGAAATAAGGGTTTCGGTTTTCCCTTTTTCTTGATTTTTGGGGTTTTTTTTTTTGGTTTTCATTTTCTATCTGCAGTGCTGGAATTTTATTTTATTTTTCCTGCGTTTAATGGAGTAGCAATCATGACATTGTCTGCTTTTCTTTTTTGATCGATTCATTGAATATGATTTTTTGGAATTTTTATTTGATTATTTTATTTTTAATGGATTTCTAGGGTTTGGAAAGGTCTGTGAAGGTGCGGTTTGGGATTTCGGGTGTCTGGTGGAGTTATGGAAATCTGTTCGGGTTTGAAACCCTATTCAGCAAGAAAAGTTTGAAGGTCTGTGTTATGATTGATTTGAAGGGTTATTATGGAGTCTGAAGATTTCTGAGGTGGAATTCGTTGGTGTTGGCTGTTTTAGGAATTGGGTCATGGAAGAAGGGAACAGTTCGTGGGTTAGGAGGGTGAAATATTCGCATACAGTCTGTCATCGGTTGGATTCTTGTAGATTGCCATCTGCTACGTTCTCTCTTCAAACCAATTGCAATCCTGTGTTAAAGCCTAAGATTTCGAACACACCTCCCGGATCGGTGGTCAATCGTTTATCAGGAGTAGTTCGAAATGATCCGAGAAGAGCCCCTGTCAAACAGAGATCAAAATCTCCTCTTCCTGAAATTGCTCTTTCAGATGAATTCGAGGAAGCTAGGTCTGATAGGCAGCGGTTTTCGACCCCCGGTCCCAGGAGAAAAGAACCCGATAAGAGAGGTATTGGTAGATTGTTTTCTGGACAGGCCTCTGATTCTCAGACGCGTGCTCTAGGGAAGTTATCTTCCGTGAAAATCCCTGATAAATTATCTTCGACAAAGATCACGGGGAAAATTAAGAATCGGAAAGAGACTTCATGGGTGAAGTACTTCGACCATGGAGGGGGAAGGGTCTCGGCTGTAGACGCCATGCCAACCATGGATACTACGGAGGAATGGATGGTGGATCTTTCAAAGTTGTTCCTTGGGCTTAGGTTCGCCTCTGGCGCTCACAGCAGGCTTTACCATGGGATTTATAAAGACCAGCCAGTTGCAGTGAAGATGATCACAGTACCAGATGATGACGAAAATGGAGCCATGGCGGCTCGGTTGGAGAAGCAGTTTACTACAGAAGTCTCTGTCTTGGTTCATCTTCACCATCGAAATGTGATAAAGGTAAAGCTCCTCTTGCTCTCTCTCATGTTAGACCATGAAAAGGCTCCATGTTGATGTCATTTGTGAATTTATGAGTCTACATTCACACAGACAAACTCTTGAATAGTTAAGCAATTGCATCTGGTATCATTCTTTGTACTTAGATTTTATGTTGGGTCCAAACCAAGATGGCATTTTTTGAAGCAATTCTGTTCTACTTTTGGATCATCAAGAATTTAGCTGTTTTGGTTCTACCCTCTTAACTGTTCGTCAAGTCTCTACTTTAAAGTGCTCTTTTGTAAGGTTTCAAATTCAGTCAATTGTTCATGGATATTCATTGAAGTTAACTTGGTTTTGGATTCATAGAAAATTTTCTCAAGTGCCAAAGGAGTCACCTGTAAAGGAGGCCTTTTGCATAAAATTATCTATGTTCCAACTTGAAATAGCTTGCTGGTAGATAATTGATTGTATTTATATTTAAATCTAACCATTTTACATATCGAAAGGATATGTTTTAGTTTGATTCCCTTGAGTAGCCTTCATATTCTTGTGTATTTTTGCAATGTTGTTAATAGACTCACCTCAACATATATACTAAATGGAAGTGACGCCACTATTTTGTATTGTGTTGGCTTACTAACACAGGGAAGGGCGAGAAACAATGATGATCTTCCTCAAGTGATTAAAACCTTGAATTCACAATGAGAGTTCTTGAGTGACCCCGGTGTTACATAAAGATCGATAGATTGTGTGTCTCGTGATGATGCTCAAATCAAAAGTTACGCCCCTTTTATGGTCAAAACTTCGAACGGCAATTTTTTCATATCTAGAATGAATTTCTTCAAACCGAACACGCCTGGGACGCAACTTTGTCATGCCTTACTTAGGATCGAGTCTGGTTTTGATGGACTACTTCTGCTTTCGTTTGGGCTTCTTTTGGTCCAGCCATGCTAAGAATGCATCTGTAGCACGTCCTACATCACTTAGCCATGTTGCGAACCACTCGTGTTACCACCATCAACTAGTACAACTTGTTAATTATGTGCAAGACTAGCCAGCCACATTTTCATAGTGATGAGTATGTTATGCTGTTTGTTGTGCATATTCTCTTGGTTGAGTGATTATTATGTTTCGATATTCTTTAACCATTTCTGATTGAGCTCATGAAAAAAAAGGGATGTTGAGTGGATCATCATCATCATCATTGCCTTATCTCAATTACTTAGGGTCAGCTAGCAATTGTA
The DNA here is from genome assembly GCA_030180095.1 of Magnolia changhungtana. Classification (NCBI taxonomy): domain Eukaryota; kingdom Viridiplantae; phylum Streptophyta; class Magnoliopsida; order Magnoliales; family Magnoliaceae; genus Magnolia; species Magnolia changhungtana. The sequence goes on along the minus strand of JASAUF010000396.1, from coordinate 1,550,107 downwards.
GATGTTTTTTAATATCATGATTTGTAAGTCTGATATTTTCTTACTCATTCTCATGTCATGTCTATGGTATGATGCAGTTAGTAGCAGCATGTAGGAAGCCTCCCGTCTTTTGTATCATCACAGAGTATCTTTCGGGCGGTTCCTTCAGGTCATTCCTGCACAAACTCGAGCACAAAGCTCTTCCGCTACCAAAATTGGTAGCAATTTCTCTAGATATTGCTCGGGGCATGGAATATGTTCACTCACAAGGGGTGATTCACCGCGACCTTAAACCTGAGAATATCCTTTTTGATGAAGAATTTTGCTTGAAGATCGCTGACTTCGGAATAGCCTGCGAGGCAGCATATTGTGATTCTGTGGCTGAAAATCCAGGGACCTATCGATGGATGGCACCTGAGATGATCAAACACAAGCCCTATGGCCGGAAGGTTGATGTGTACAGCTTTGGACTTGTGTTATGGGAGATGGTGACAGGGACAATCCCATATGAGGAGATGACACCTGTCCAGGCAGCCTTTGCCGTGGTGAATAAGGTATCTCCCACAATTGTCATTTCTTTGCGTTTCCCTAAAACTTCTAAATTTTTGCAGGATTGGTTGTCCTTTCCTTGTGTTTCCTTCTGGAACTCTTAAATATCTGGATGATTGGTTTTCCTCAATTAGCATCAATTGAAATAACATTGATGAGCACATCAATTCATGCTACAGACTGAGCTATGTTCCTCTTTTAAATTATAGCATCCCAAGAACTGTTTGATGAAAACTACTGTGTTGAATATCATGATGAGCTTAGCACAATTTTCATTATATAGTTTTCTCTTAACCGTTATCCTTTGGGTGCTTTTTTTAATGCTGTGAAATCACCAAATTTAATTTTATAAAAGACAAATAAAAACTTCATTAAAGGAGAAGAAAGATACAAACAGCCGAGACTGCCCAGAGGGCTTACTGAAGGCAAAAACAAAAAAACAAATGCATACTCCAAACTAGCAGGGATAAAGACACAGCTGAAGCTCAGTAGGGAGACAAGCTGATCAAGATGCTCCTGTACTCCAGATTGACCTGGCCAGCACATGGTTGCCTGATGTCTTCTATGAAAAGTGCAGGTCTAGATGTTCCTGCTTTTGCTAGCTGATCAGCACATCACTGGCTTCATGAATACATGCTTGAATGTGATGTCCCTGCCTTTCATAGATCTGTTAACCACTTCATCTATCAGAAGCATGATCTTCCACAGGCACATGCTAGATTTAGCCCAAGCAATCGAGTTACGGGAGTCTCCTTCCACCACTGCCAGAAGCAAGTTAAAATTTGACAAATGTTTTACAGCTTGAAAAAATCTAGCAGCACCAAAATAATCCGCAATTTTCAGAGGCTTTTGGCCTAGAAACACTGATCTTTAGAGCACTACTCGAATCTGCACCTAATGATAATAACAAAAAGTGCCTATCTTTAATGTGGAAGGTGGTTTTACTTTTCTCAAAATGGCAATGTACGAGTTAGCACTCTAGTCATACTTGAAAAAACTCACATTTTTTAGGTTTGTTAATTGATTCTACACGCATGTAGAGGTGTACGCATCCACATTCGGCCACACATGTAAATATGAAACAAGTGTGAGATCTGAGCTTTCTATAAGGTTGGAAATAATGATTAGATCTTCTTCCTTAAAAAACTGACAATTTCGATCTTCAGGTATGCCACAACACACCATTTCAATTGTCAGTTAAATTTTCTTTCTAGCCCTCCATTTATTTTGATATGTTGGTCCGTCTGAGGTGTGAAATGACCCGATTTTTGTGCTGTAAGATTTAAACAGTTTAGATTACCTGATGGAAATCTCAGATTTTACATGTGTCACATAATGACACATAATGACACATGTACCCCTGTGTGTGGATATTTATGGTTCCCACGTATGTCTAGAATCAGCAAACCTCCACATTTTGACCTTAAGGGCGTGTTTGATTTTCTGAACCAATTGTAAATACACTGCAAATGGGAGTAATGATTATTTCTTTTGGTAATTGCGGCATTGTTACCTGTGCTTGATTTGACGGTTACTTTTTGAGCTCAAAAACCGAGGACACTACAAAATATATTTGGAGCCCATCTTGATGTATGTGGCTTATCCACACCATCCATTTGTTATGCCAGCTATATTTATGGCTTAGACCAAAAAAATGAGGCTGATACAAAGCTCAAGTGGACCACGCCACAGGATTTAGGGAATCGACCATCTACCGTTAAAAACTTATCAGTGCCACTATTTCCTTTAGTGTGGGCCACTTGAGTGTTGGATCAGCCTCATTTTTTGGTTCATGCCTCAAAATGTTACGCTAAAATGGATGGACGGCGCAGATATATCTTATATATTAGGGTGGGGCCCAAAAATTTAAACTATTCTTTTTTACTCGGTTTTCAAAACTGAAATGTAATTGCATTTTCAAACAGGGTAGAGAAGTAATAATTACTAATTCACTAAGCATTTACATGGGATTTGGAAAATCAAACAGGCCCTGAAGAGTAGAGAAAAACATGAGTGGGCTTCCAGAGATGGGGTAGAACATCAAGATTCGTGGTATGGCCCATGCACATTGGACCCAACAATGGGACTGTTCATCCCATAGACCTAATCATAGATCTGTGGTGCGAAAATCACACTTATTCCATGATTCAGTGGGTACCCTCTATTTGTATACTTGCTACTAGAAAACAGAATTTTGTAATTTTCTTTTGGCCTTTTCTGATCAGCACACATAGTAGACTGTGGTAATGAAAAGAAGGTAAAAGCTGCAACTCATTGCATTTCTAATTAGAAATTTGAGCCTTTTGCAGAACCTGAGGCCCACCATTCCTGCTAACTGTCCAGCTGCCCTTCGAGCTTTGATTGAACAATGCTGGTCATTGTATCCAGAGAAAAGGCCTGAGTTTTGGCAAATTGTGAAGGTATTGGAGCAGTTTGAATCTTCACTTACTTCTGATGGCACAATAAACCTGGTTCTGAACTCAACCTGCCCAGATCAAAAGAAGCGGCTTGTTCATTGGATTCAGAAGCTTACCCATGTGAATCCTGATAGTTTATCAAAGAGTAAACACTCCTGACTCTTCATTTGCTGATTTTTTAAAGCTTTACCACCTACCATGTAATTAAAATGTCTTCAATCATCTGTGATTAGAGTATCAAAGAAACAAGAACGCACACAAAAGTAAGTGGGCAGACTTGAAAGCTTTTGCCTGTCATGAGAAGAGCAATTTCCTCTACTCAATTCATTCACCATAATGATTGTTGATCCAACAACAAGGTTTGGATCTTTTTAGAGCTTTTCTTTTTTATTTCTTTGTCCAGATGGTCCTACAGCCAGATGGTGGCTGAGATCAGAATAGAACCCTTCTTTATCTCCACCGTCTATTAAAACAGATGTCCCCTTGATGTTGTTCTTCTTTTCCTGCTGCCCCAAACACCCAAATGCACCATTAGTTGCCCGACAAATTACAGGATGTAGAATTTGTGTGGATGTGGTGAGCCTGCCTAATGGACGATCAGATTTAGACCAATTTAGGGCTATGGGGAATCCAAGGTGGGCCAACTAGGTGGACAGTCATTTCGATGCATGATACCATGATGCAAACTGAGATGCATTGATCACTTGAAGAAGCAGAACATTGTGGTGGAGAAGTATCTTCTTTTATGCTCTGCATGTGGTAAACATGAAATTTCCTTTTAATATAATTTTTTTTCCCCTTTGGTTTTCCATTCTTGTTTTGTCATGGCACAAAGATATGTGAATGTGCAGAAATGAATGGAAAAAGAAATATTTTGTTTCTCATACGTTGCTTATGGACCATGAATAATCTGCTACCTGACGGCCCCATTTCTATGTGAATAGTGTTCAAACCATGGGTCGTGGTTCATAATTAACTATGATTAGATGATCTAACCATCCAATCGATGGATGGTTGCCTGTTTAAATGTGGACAGTTTGGATCACTGCCCCTCTTGTTTCAAACCATTTGCTTGCTGACTATCTGAATGGTTGAGATTGTTGGACTGTGATGTTCGGGTAATCGCCCATCCTTGGTGGGGCGTATTGGATGGACAGACCAATGCATAGCATGCATGCCAACTGAACCTTGGATATGGTGTGGCTGGAGCGCATAGACCATGAGTGCTTAATGAGCTCAAGGAGGCATGAACCTCACGACACCCTTAAAAGAGTTATTCAACCTGCTTGCATTGCCTGGGTCGAAAACTGCACCAGATGGGCTGTGTCCTATTTGATGCACTCCAAACTACCTGATTATGCAAAATGGTTTAGATTAGATGGCAAAAGGTTTATGGTTTTGCAGGCTACGAGTTCATGTTTTGCAAGGAGCTAATTTTGATCAGGTCCTGTTTGGACGTACCTGAAAACAGACATTGGTTTTGCTTTTTAGCAGTATGGGAATCAGAAACTGGGTTAGGCAGGTTTCTTTCTTCCTGCAATTTCTGCCTCTAATCTCAGCAATTTTCTCATATCACATCTCATCCAAGGATTAGAATATTTGCGGATGCCCAAATGCATGCATGGACCTGCCTATCAACACGAGCACACATGCTGATATGGCATACTCGTTTGAGACCTGAGCTTTCCATCAGGCAGGTTATAGCGTGTGGATGTTCATGTCCTGGCTCAAGAATTCGGCAAGGTGGGCCATTGTGTAAAATGTACATAAAAATGGTTTTAGTTGTTCCTTTTCATTCAGTAACGGTTGCCCACCTAAGGAATCAAGCGGTTTGATTTTTAGGCCCACCTGATGGAAAGCTTGGCCATCACACATGTGCCACATTGGCATATGCTTGCCTGTGAATGGACAGGGCTCCATACGCATGTATGCTCACTACCATTTTGTAAATGGAGAACGTTGGCCATGAAGCAGTGCCTATAACTGGCTGTTCACCCCCCCCCCCCCCCCCAAAAAAAAAAAAAAAAAAAAAAAACAGAAAGTGTTATAAATCATAGTACTAAAACTGACTCAATTTCTAACAGGGTCGGATCAACTTGATGAGTCGATTGAGGCTTTAATCGACTCGACTTTATATTTTAATATTTAGATATATAGTATTAATGCATGTAATTGTTGGAAACAAAAGAAATTAAAATAGGTCACCCGTTTGAATGTTTGAAGGATGCATTTTATTTTTTTATTTTTTTATTTTTTTATTTTTTTGGCTTTTGCAACGAAAAACACATTTCACCATTTTTGAGTAGGTGAAGTGTGTCGTTTTATTTACACTGGTGCTGGATATACAAACCTGATCGGACCATCCTATCCATCAGGCTCGCCAGCCTAAGAGCTCCAGGACCTGGCAGCAGGCGGTACGACTCTCTGGTTCCTGAGCAAGGGGGGTCACCAGTGCACCAACCACCTGGGGTGAAGCTCCCATTTCTCCGGCCAAGGAGTGTGGCATCGATCATGTCCAACAGTGGGTCGCTTTGGTTGAACTTACGTGCAAAAGGGGCTTTGCTTCTTATCATCTTGGCCATGTCTTTGACGCCGAGGGTGTGGGGGTGCTGCCTCGGTGGCACATCCCATGAGATGTAGTGCAGGTCGTGATTGATGGCTGTCTGTGCGAACTCAGGCACATTGCAGATGACCGTTTGGAAGTAGCTCTCAGGAGAGGAAAGGAAGTTGGTGTAGTACATGAGGATGGTTCTTGGGAGGTTGTCCCAGCCCCACACGCAGTATTCCACAAAGGCGCGTGATTGAACCATCCAAGCAGAACCTGCACCATGTTATCCGTTCATCACCAAAAATAAAGAATGAATGAAAGTGAAAAACGAATCATCTCTAATGATATTGGCTTTTGTTTGATCCTGGCGGGCGACATTGATGAAGATTGCTAACCTTTTCCAAACCTCTTCAGTGAATTCGTTCATTGATTTGGACCATCCACTGGAAGGGCTACCTCTTGTATAGGCCACTCATCAATCTGGGTTAAGGGCAGAGGAAAGGCTAACATTCTTCACCATGGCTGTGGCAATGAAGGTAAACAAAACCCAATGAAGTTTAACCTCTGAAATAGGCACGAGTCACCTTTCATGCATTCCTCATTTATAGTTCATTGTTTCTCATCATTTAGTATGAAATCTATGATCGAACCTATGCCACCATGCAACTGAGCCACGGGTTTGACCCCAAGTTAAAAAGAAAAACAAAAAGGTTTTCTGTTTCACCATCCTCTACTAAATTTTTAGATTGGAAAATCTTGAATGGAGACCTTTAAAGATCGACGCTGTGATCAATGATTTCAACCAGGATGTATAGAGAATGGGAAATTGCTGACCGAACAAAAATTTATCGATAGAGTGACATGTGAAATCCAGTTTCTTGTATTCGAATCCTATGTTCTGAGCTTAAGAGTCTACATCTAATATCAACTTAATGTCTGCAATTAGCATTGTGAAATAGGTGTTTACCTGTAAATAACTTAAATGCAGTCGGTACTTCTCTCCGTTGTGTAACCCAGAAAATGTCAGTCTTTTTCGACATGTATAGTCCAGGATCTACTATCAATGGCCTCGCCCTTTCATTCCTGCACATTCATTCCCATGATTGAATCCTTCACCATGTGAAATCAAAATCCACTCTAATATCAATCCTATTCCTCATAAAATCAATGGAGACTCACTCCTTCCACCCGAGGCTACTAGTGTGCTCTATGAAATTCAGATTTCTCGGCAGGTAGGAAAATGCGTAGAGAATGTCTGCACACCGATCGAATCAATAACAATTGTTATCTTGCAAGGAGAGGAGAAAAATCAATCAACAGAAACTATTAATCAGAGCTTTTTGCTAATCCCACATGTACCAACCTGGCAGGTCTGTGACCCCCACCATGTGCACGACCTGGCCCAAAAATCAAGCGGATCAACTCATCAGTTAGTCCACACATCTACAACTTATGAAGAGAATCGACGGTATGGTCCGGCATTCAACATATGCGTTTGGCAGTGTACAATTCTGATTTTTTATCAGGTCATATGTGCAGCAGGGCCCACCTATGCACGGCTTGGACATCAGAGATTGATTCCAGGTTACAGCTTTGCAAAAATCCCTCCCACCCATTAAAGATCCATACATGAATGATCAATGAAAACTCACCTTCTTGTGTCACCAATGGATAATCAGAAGCGCTGAGATTTATAAACCAGTCCCATTCCTTGCTTTTGTTGAGAAGAAGCGCACTGGATTGGAGGGTATTTGCGATCATCGTCGGTCCTCTGTAAGTGACCATATTAGCTCTAGTATTCATTTGTACATTTCCAACCTTTGCGAAGATCGGTTCCCTCTCTATACGCGTTGCCAGTTCCAATCTTTCAACAGCCGATGATTCCAAGTCCAAATGGACTACATACTGGTTCAAAGGGTGATATAATGCATGCAGAGTCCTCCAAAGCTGCTCTAAATCGCCTTTAGATCCAGATATCAGATATGCCAGCCGAGGGATGGAGCGATCTGACGGTGGGGTCGATGAAATCTCCGATTCTGCGAAGATGGGGTCTATCTCATTTTCAATTAAACGAGCTTGGAATTTTGATAAAACTGAATTGATGCCGTGTATCGATGAAATGGAGTTCATGTTGGAGGACATCATGAGTAGGAAAGCAAAGATGATTGAGATTATAATGAGAGGGAATGCTGATTTCCTGTTCATGTTTTCCTGAAACACGATCTTTTATGAATTCAAAATTCCAATTTGTTCACATCCCAGCTGCAGTTTCCTCTAACTTGCGTAATTTTTTGACTCAGAATACGCTTTCAAATGTGGAAAAAGATCAGTTCGCATATAAGGCTTCTGCAATTCGAGCAAAGCAATCCATCGTAGGCGCCTGAACAATGTGAATTTTGGGTTTTTTGATAGATCTGTTGAAGCAAATACAAAGAAGGTGAGAAGAATCCTTGGAAAACAATAACAAATCAAAATCAAAATAGAAATAGTGGAGTTTTTGAAGATAGATGGTAATGAAACAGAGCTATAAACAGACAACACAGCTTTTGAAGAGAACGTAGGACTAACGTTGAAATTTTGAAGGTCTATACAATGCTGGGTCCGAATTACTGATGGTTCTGTTCTATTCAGACCAAGCATTTAGAACAGGTGGGGTCCATCCATCAGCAATTGAGATTCACCACATTTGTAAATTGAACAATCCCACCGTCTGATCGGTGGGTCTTTTGGCAATTGAGGTGGATCACTGGCTGGATTTTCTTGCCAACGGTCCATATGTAGGCCGACTATGGAAATGGTTAGGTTTATTCAAAGCGAGAGTTTTGTGCAGCATCGGCCATCCATGGTGGGGTCGACCAGATGAACAATATCGATCGCTGAAAGATGGGCCCCACCTTTGTGCAGGGATTGGCACGAATTAAAACCTTGGTGATTCAGGGTAAGCGTTGTAATAATAGGACGAGAATGATAGCATACACACACTGTAGGTGAACTTTCACATACAGCCACATCTTTCCCGCCAAGTTTTCGTGTTTTAGAACATCTCACCCATTCAAAAGTTTGGCTGCACCGTGAAGATCATGTGGTTGAAAATCACGCTTGGACCACTCATCAGGCGGGCTACACTATGGAGATCACCCGGGGTGAAACTAGTACGGTACATTCATGTTGATCAATGAAAATCCAATTCCGACTCAATGTACAAGAGTGGTGACCCACCTACTTAGTGGATCAGCCTCATTTACTTATCAGATGAATTTCATTGTTTGTCTCATCCTTTGAACCGCTCAGATTTTCTGCATATATGACAAGCTAGTGGGAAACACGAGGCTGTATGTGAAAGTTTACATACAGTACCGTGGTCTAGAAACATGAGTTATCAATTAAAATAGCTCTCAATTACAATGTAAATTCATTGGCATCAGCGCGTGAGGCTATTATTATTTTAGGCTTGGCATTTTTTAGCCTCTTTTTTTTTTAAGACAAAATGCTCATTTACAAGTGTTTGCCGAAATTGAGAGAGTTTTTTAATAAGGGTATCGGCTCTACTAAATCAATTATTAAGATTATCACTGGGTCAATTTAATCCGTTCATTTTAATTGGACAACTATGAACCCATGATAAAATTAATTTTAAAAAAAAAAAAATTAGAACTTTTTGTGGCCCACAACTGCATGAGTATTATGCGCTAACTGCGAACTATTTCCACCAATGTGATCTACTCATGATGATTTTTTTTCATCAAACTTTGGCAAATGGTATGAAATAAAAACCTATTTCATGTAGATGGCTTAGATATGCTTCCAAACAATCCAGTGAGCCCCACATAAGACTTGGGATGAGTTCAATCATTGTGTCCCTTTACACAGGAAAGTCCATTTGGTCTTTCCCTCCCTTTTTCTTCTCTCTCCTTTTTTTTCACGAGAGGAGGCCATTTGGCTGTTAGGATCATTGCCACCTCCATGGGACTCACTTTGGCGAGCTTCCGACATGCATTCAACATTATTCCCTTAATTTCAACGAGCTTCTAAATGTTTTTTTAAAAAAAAATATTTTCGACCACACTCTTCGACATAGAAGTTATGACAGTCAAAAGTAGGTTTAGGTTAGGATCATAGTGACTTTTGTATATTGATTTTGTTTTTGTTAGTGGGTATCAATGTTTGAAATTTATGCAAGGGAGGAGGGTTGTCACGTCCTAAACTCGGAAACCGGGCTCACAAAATTCCCGATCGCCGAATCCGGCGCCGACAGCCTCTGTAGTACCCCATTCTCGGCTCCCAGCGCCCATACACCAGATTCCGATCCTGGGATCCTACAAGGAAGATTTTCAATATAATTTTTTCTTTGTAATGGAGCATAATCATAAACATACCTAAATCATAAAGGCAACATCATCATCACATATCCATGAATATAATCATTTGAATACAATGCTGAAAGGGAAATACATATATCAAAATCAAAGCTCCAGAGGACAGCTGCACGCTCCAAGCTCAACGCTGCTGCAACCTAACACCACCTGCACGCATCTATTGTGCATAAGCTTACAAAAGCTTAGAGGGTGGTGAGAGTGTGTGTAAGGTAAGTGTCAAGTATACCATAAAGCCCATAAATCATACATCATCGGGATAAGCAGAAATACTAAGAAGATCATGAATCATACAATGTTAAAGTAAGCAGAAATATACTGGTAAGTCCATGAGTGCTATCAGCCGTACCAAGGCTATGCGATGCAACACATAATAAGACAAACACATGCTGAAGATGCAATGCAATATGCAAATCCTAACGAGCCACGAATACTATCAATCTCATCTATGCCATATAAGTGCAAAACATAGTAACCCAAAATGCTAAGTACTGCGGATGCAATATAATATGCGGTGCGAATGAAATGACCATGCAGGAACATGATGTTGGGATGATAGTACGAAGTATCACAGGCTATGGGGTACATCACAAGGGACTTCTATCTAAACTAGTCCCATATCTAAATTTGGATAGTCAGACACAATGTGGTAAACTCCTGATCTCAGGCTAGTCGCGCGCCCAACCGAAATCCTGGCCATGTGATGGTACACGTAACAAATAGTTACGCACCACCAGCCCGAGTGGATAGTGAATGAATAAATGAATGGATATGCAATTCATGTTCAATAAGTCCACATATCAGTACGGTTGCTCTATGGGGAAATCACCGGAGTCTATTACACTCAACACCGACTGCCTCCTCCCTAGCTGCACAGCCCAGCGAGCGGAATAGATCTCGCTATCCGCCTGACCAGTAGTCTGCCAATACCTACCCGGCTCATCGATAGCGGACCCATTTACGAGCTGGTCATACTCGACCTAGCTTATAGCTCCCTCACTCGAGCGGATAAGGCCACACCCCCTTCCAACCGACCACGACACAGTGGGAGACACGACCTCATGGTATAGGCACCGGTGCTCATATTCCACTCGGTCTAGACGTTGGAGCAACTCCTGGTACCAAGGAGGTTCTGGAATTTTCACCCAAGGACATCCTAAGTGCCCACAATGCTAGAACCAAATATTTTTGGTGTCCCATCTAGCCATCCACGATGTGCCTGTGGAGACCACGACCCTGATGTCGCTAGGGCGTACAATGATCAAGTAACATGTATGCGAGATGCATGAATCACACCGTACAAACATGCAACAATCTCGCGCGTACCATACGCTCATGTCGGGCACTCCGTCTCATATGGAGTCCCGTGAATGTCTCAGCCCAACGGCTCATGTTATAACCAAACATTCCTCATATCAAGCATACATATGATGCGCATGGACACGAATCATGGAGCTACACTAAGCATGTTATAAGGTGATGAACTATCCTTACAACGCAGATGGGCCTAGACGGCCTACACACAACAAGTATGGGCCTACCAATGGCCCTAGGGAGAGTCGTAATGCGGACATTTAACCAACATTATACTTACAATGTGGACATCAAACCAACATTGCTCCCAAGGCATGGCCCGCCATAAAGGTCAACACATAAACTACGGTGGAATCACCTTCAATAGGCCTTATGTACATCCCATTAGGCCTCGACCCATGGGCCTCCACTACGTCAAATGGGTCTCATAACATGGGCCCTATACACATCACAGTGGGTCTTAACCCACGGGCCTTTGTACATCACAATGGGTCTCGACCCATGGGCCTTAAGATACACCCAAATGGGCCTTATAACATGGGCCTTGCATTCATATCAAGGTGGGCCTCAACAACGGCCACAAATACATTCATATGGGCCCCATCACATGGGCCTTATGTATATACCAAGGTTGGCCTCAATAGACGACCACAAATAAATCAAAATGGGCCTCATATATACATGTACCAAGGTGGCCTCAATGGACGGCCACAAATAAATTAATACGGGCCTCCTCATATGGGCCTTATGAATGCCAAGGTAGGCCTTAACAATGGCCACCAATACATACATACATACATATATATACATATATATGAATCATATCAAAGGATCAACCGATCCCCACTTCAAATAACAGTGGTAAACCCACTTGAACCATGGGTTTGACCCATTCTTTAACTCATGCCACAAAAGGAACTTTTAAAATGGATGGAGTTTTGGATGCATACTTGCATCATGGTGGGGTCCACACACATGCACACTAATAACATGGGCGGTTTAGATATGACACAAACATCAAGGGTGGGGCCCACTGGACTATGGATCTGACTCATTCTTTAGCCCATGCCATAAAAATGAGTTTTCAAGGTGCCTGGACAGATTTGATGGAACGCATGTATCATGGTGGGGTCCACATGAAGGCCCACCATCCTGTATATATATATGTATAATATAATATATAATTCATATATAGTATATATATACAATACTATATATATATAATATAATATTATATATATATATATAGAGAGAGAGAGAGAGACACACACATGCACATATACACGAACACACGCACACACACGCACACACACATGTACACACACACGCACACACCCACACGCATCACAGTGGGCTCCACCGTCCGTCTGGACGGTGGGGATGAAACACAAGGCCTCCACCGTCCGCCTGGATGGTGGGATACAAACACATACATCACTGTGGGTCCCATGTGGGGCCCACCATTATGTTTATACGCCATCCGACCCGTTGATAAGATCACACGGACCTGGATGAAGGGGAACAACAAATTTCAGCTTAATCTGAAACTTCTGTGGGCCCAAAAAGTATTTCAATGGCAGATGGTTCAATTCACATTGTTTCTTGTGATGTGGGCCACCCGAGTCTTAGATGGAGTTGAAATTTGGAGGGTGCCCACCTCAGGAGGTGGCCCACATACTGAACAGCTTGGATGGTAAATATACATCATGGTGGGGCCCACGGCTGGAGTCATGGGTGGCTGCCCGTCCATCCGCCCAAAGACATAAGATGCCCGCGGCGTCCCGTGCTCTTCGACAGAGCAGCAAGAAGAACATGCTTTCTTGTTGCATATTTTTTATAAAAAAAAATCACCTAACTTCGTGGTTTTTCGTGTATGGGGCCCTCGGCTGATAGATCCACTCCATCCAATGGCCTCTATGGCTTAAGACAAGCCAAACGAGTCCAATATTATAGATATTTTGGCACATCAAAAATGCCAAGGTGGATTTCAATGGGTGACAGACTGTTTGCTATGCTGTGGCCCACCTGAAAGTCAGATTAACCTCATTTTTCAGCTCAACGCCTAAAATAAGGTAGGAAAGGAGATGGGCGGCTTGGATTTGAAACATACATCAAGGTGGGGCCTATACAAGCGGCCCACTCCAACACCTCTTGAATCAAGCTAATATTTGTATTTATATATATTTTTTCGTTTTTAAAGTCCATGTCCAGCGTCTGGACATTTTTGGGAAGACAAATGCATGGAGATGGGCCCTGTTTAGGTGGGCCACTAAAGGGTAGGTGGGGTGGGTACAACACATACATAAAGTGGGCCCCACCTATGGATGAATTGGGTACAATACATACCTCAAAGTGGGGTCCATCCAAGTGGGCCACATGGCCATATCATCATACCAAAAATAATGAAAGAGAAAGGGAGAGAAAGAGAGAGATGGAAAACCGAGTGATGGAGGGACCCCGGTACTATGGGCCCTCCCTTTCATGATCTACAACATACATCAAGTGGGTCCCAATATATGTGGGCCCATTAAATCAAAATCCAACAGTGGAGATTTCTTCTCCACTAAAATATACGGTCACGATGACCCCTATTCATGCTAGAAAAGTAAACATCATGATGGGGTCCATGGAGAATGGCCCCATCATGGAATGATATTGATAATCAAGGTGGGTCATCGGTCACATCTTAGGGTCCAAAGTGAGATTCACACCATTGATCGGTAGGCCTCACTTGGCCCATCATAAAAATATGAAAAACTAGCCTATAGGAGCACCCACCGGTTGATCTTCTCGGTCCGTTGGAACGCCAACCTCCTTGTACTTCACTTTGATGGTGGAGATGAGAAGTGGATGGCTAGGATGATGGGTTTTGGAATGGGAAAGGTGGGCCTCACACATGCATTTTTTTCTCTCATGGAAGGCTTGGATGTGGGTGCTCTTGGTTGCTTGGAATTGTGGTGAGAAATGAGAAAGAGAGAGAGGGTTGTAAGGGAGAGAGTGTGATGGATGTGAGGTGAGTGATGTGAGGTGAGTGATGGGTGAGGTGAGTGATGGTTTGACTTTGTGGTTGCTTTACTTGTGGAGAAAGGAAGCATGGGTTGCTTTGTACTTAACATTGAAGTGATTGATTGATTGATGTGATTGATTGATTGATGGGATTGATTTGACATTGTGTAGAGATTCTCTTGGGATTGAAAAAGCGCGGTGTTTCTTCGAAATAAATGTCAACTCACATCTTCTGGTCAGGGTATCGGATCGGTGCGTGAGTCACGGCGTTGGAATCGCGGCAACGGTGCGGTCGCAATGATACAGGTCTCAGATTAAACCGACTCGAATCTAAAGGATATGACTTACGATCGTGCGCAACGTCTATTATCAGTCACAGATTGCCGGACTTCGACGGAAAGGATCGCAGGATTCATCGAAACAGTACGAACTAGGATACGGGTCTTACAAGGGTGTAGTGATTTCCTTTATAATAATTATTAATTTTCTCTATGGGTATGAATGATGAGAGTTTGTGAAAGAGGTGAATTTTGCAATAGAATAATATTGTAATGGATGAATTTTAAAATGGAAGAATGTTGTAATTGATTAATGTTTTTGTGGATGAATGTTAAAATAGATGAATGGTAATAACTCCCTCTAGGTTACAAATCCCATAAAAATAATCATATAAATCTCTCGTTACATGTTTGATTTAGGTGATTTTGTACTCGCTGGAAATGTAATTTGATTAAATTTCAAATGACTTTAGAATCACCTTATTTGTACACTATTTGATTGCTTAAAAGTTAGTCCAAAATTATTATGGGTCGCCGATAATCATATAGGTTGTCGTTACGCACTATGGATCTCCTGTCCCACGAAAATTGTCGTAACTCCCTTGTTACATGTTCGATTTGGATAATCTGATACTTTTTTTTAAAAGTAATTTGATGAACTTTCAAATAACTTTAGAATCACCTCTTTCTTTAATACCATTTAGTTGCCTAAATGTAAGTCCAAAGATCATAATGACATTTATCACCAAATGAAATATCCAAATAGCTAAACTTTGGGCCTACTTTTGGATAATTAAATGGTATCCAAATGAGATGATTTTAAAGTTATTTGAAATTTTATCAAATTACCTTTCCAATAAATATAAGATTATCCAAATCGGACATGTATCGTGGGAGTTATGACTGTTTTCATGGGATCGGTGATCCATAGTGACTATCGACGATCCATAGAATCTTTGGGCTCACTTTTGGACAATCAATTGGTGTTCAAATGAAATAATTTCAAAGTCATTTGAAATTTCATCAAATTATCTTTTCAACGAGTACAAAATCATCCAAATTGAACATGTACCGATTTTCACTGAATATTGGTGATCCACAGTAATGATTGCCGATATTAACTGTGAATCGCCGATATTCACTGTGGAATGCCGACATTCAGTGAGAATCGCCGATATTAAATGTAGATCGCTGTTACTCACTATGGATCGCCGATTAAATAAAAATGGTCATAACTCACTCATTACATGTCTAATTTAGGTGATTTTATACTCGTTGAAAAAATAATGTGATGAACTTTCAAATAGCTTTGGAATCATTTCATTTGGACACCATTTGATTGTCCAAAGTTCATCAAAGACTTCGGATTGCCGGTACGCACTGTAGATTATCGGTCTCACAAAAACAATCATAACTCCCTCGTTACATGTGTACAATTTGGGTGATCTTATATTGTTGAAAAGATAATTTGATGAAATTTCAAATAGCTTTAAAATCAACTCATTTGAACACTATTTAATTGCCCAAAGGTGGGTCCAAATATCATTAAGGACCGTGGATTGTCGGTACGCACTATGGATTGTCGATCCGATGAAAATGGTTACAACTCTCTCATTACATGTCTAATTCGGGTCATCTTACGCTCGTTGAAAAGATAACTTGATTAACTTTCAAATGGCTTTGGAATCATCTCATTTAAACATCATTTTCCATTACAATATTCATCACATTCATCCATTATAACATTCTTCCATTACAATATTTTTAAATTGTAAAAATTCATCTATTACAATATTCTTCCACACCCTTCTCCATTTCACAAACTCTCACCATTCATACAGAACCAAATAAAAAAAACGACTACAAATGGAAGCACCACACTCTCCTCATTGTCACAAACTTTTACCATTGGTACCCACCAATAAAAATAAACACGACACACAAAAGAACTTATATTTGGTCACCATAACTTTTATGTTGGATATTGTGGCTGGAGAACTTAAAAAAAAAATAAAAAATAAAAAAAATAAAAATAAAAAAACTTTCTTATTTTATGCTTGGAGCTTCGTCAAAGCTTAGCCGGAGGTTGGCTGAAGTTTTTCGTCGTCGTCAAGGAGTCTAATGTTCGTTCATACAACTACTAACTATCGAAGAAGCTTCAGCTTTTCGTGTGGTGTGGCTCGCTTTTGTGAAAAAATAAAATAAATAATAAATAAATAATGTTAAAAAGCCTTTCCACACAAGGGCCTCATCTTTTAAACCCCACATAGACCCTATGTGGGGCCCACTATATCATCTTGGAGAAAATCTATGCCGTTCGCATGAAAGGGGATTTTTATTTCATGTCATTTGCCGAAGTTTGAGGAAAAACTCATCACAAGTGAACCACATCGATGGAAACTATCTGAAATTAGCGCACAGCGCTCGTACAATTGTGTCATTGACAACTCTAATTTTATTTTATTTTTTGAAATGACTCTAATATGGGTTCAAGGCTGTCTGATTAAAGTGAACCTATCATATTGGTCGATGGGTGGCTCCAATCATTGATTTAATGGAGCCCACACCCTCATTTTTAGAAAACTCTATCAACTTCTGTGAAAAGTTACCATTGTAAGAGTGGACAACTTGCAGAGGAATATTTTCATCTTAGAAAAAGCCAAATAGTGTCCAAGGGATTAAAATAATAATGGCTTTAAATTCCAAAGTCATCACCTTTGTGATGTCATAATTGATGGCTATTTAAATTAATAATCTGAAATTGCAACTACCTCAGGCACTTAGAAATTGCATTTTAGAGAAGAAAAACTATGGCAGTTTGATAGATAATCCTCAGGCACTTAGAAATTGCATAGATTTTACATACAAGTAGTTAAATTAAACAGTACAAATTATGTTATCCAGTGTTGATATACTGTAAATCAAAGTTTAATTTTATCTGATCATCTGACCATCAGATTGGTGGACATTTATTAGATGGTTAAAAATGAAAAATATCCACCGCTCCAATTTCTACAAACGAGTGCCCACGAATCAGAGATTTTGAGTTGAGCCATTGTTCTGCACAATTTAGTCGGTTAATTTGAGTTAATATATGCCAGGTGTACAATTTCTTAGTGCCTGTGTATCTAGACTCATACATCCAGAGTATCATATTACTCCTCATTTTAGAGATGAGCCGTACCACAAGGCCCGTTTGGACGGTGCACAGACGAACAAGGTGGGGTTCTGTTTGACATGACAGGTTTTTGCCCTTTGTACACACGAACCTGGACTTTAGCGAGAGAGACTCTGATACTCTGGCGGAATGGATGGATGATACGCGGCACTTAGAAATTACATAAAACTCGTTACATAAAGGTAAATTAAATTAAAGTGTTTAATTTGTTCTCAGTCTAGATGCATCCTGAACAAAATATTGCACTAATTTGGTTATCTGACTACAGGATCGGTGGACGCTTATTGGACGGTTAGAAATGAGAAATATCCGGTGGTCCTATTTCAACAAACAAGTGTCCACGAGAAAGTAATTAGGATAGTTCAACCAATCTGATATCGTGACTGTGACTTAGTAACATTGGGTTCCATTGAAATTTTGAATTAACAAAAAATTTTGAGTGCCAGCGTATCAAGTGACATACTCTGCCAGAGTATCAAATAACTACCCGATTGATCGTTTTGCATTGAGGTAATGTTCGGCCGACCCAAGACGGCCGCGTTGTATGCGTCACATCACCATCACGTCTTGAAACTAACGCCTTTCTTTAATGACTTCTAAACCACTTCTGATCACGACAGCCGAGCACGCGTGTGGGCGCACCTCAGGTGGACCCACTATGTAGATGACGCGGTTTGGCTGGTAGAGCTGTAGAGGAACCGAGTTAGCTCGGTTAGCTCACTCGACTCAACTCCAAAAAGCTTTATTTGACTTGGTTCAAAAATGAATTTCAGACGAGTAGAGCTGATTTTTTTTTTTTTGTACTTTGAAAAAAAAAATTCGAGCTGAGTTAGACTCGACTCGGATCAAACCCTAACTCGAGTTGAACTCAGATCAAACCAATCCGGTGACTTGATTATTTTGATATTGATGTTGCTCAACAAACGTTCAATGAAATGACTCAACCAAGTGTCAGCTAGAGGCGAAGAAGGTATGTATATGAAACAAATACCCTTGTGTCTTGATTTTTATATTGCCTACCAAGTGTTTATTGAAATACTTGTAAACCGATGCTGCTATTTTACATTCCGTGAGAAAATGAAGGTACACTCTATATGTTTGAGAAAATGACGCAGAGGCTCGATCTTGGCACAAATTAGCCTGAGCTACTGACCGAACTGAGCCGAGCTGACCAATCGAGCTCAAGGACCGAGCCAAGCCGAGTTCAGGCTAGGGTCAACTAGTGGCCGAGCCGAGTCGAGCCGAGCTGTGCCAAGCTCGGCTCGTGTACAACTCTATTGGCTGGTGACTGCAACACCAGCCAGTTTGCTGATGTCAAAGCTTTGTATGCCTATGTCAAAGCTTTGTAGGCCTCAACATGATATATCTGTTTTATACATTCCATCCATTCACTTTGCCAACTCATTTAGTGCTAGAGTTCAAAAATTAGGCTGATTTATGGCTCGAGTAGATCACACCACATAGAACAGTGGGGATTGAACTCCCACCATTGAAAAGCTCTTGTGACCCATAGAAGTTTTGGATCATGTTAATATTTGTGTTTTTACTTCATTCAGGGTTATGTGACCTAATCAACAGGTGGGTGGAAAAAAACATTACTGTTGGCCTTGGGGTTTTTTAACAGTGGGAGTTCAATCACCACTGTTTCCTGTTGTGTGGTCCACCTGAGATTTATATCTGCTTCATTCTTGGACTCGTATTTAATATGAGTTGACAAAATGGATGGATGGTGTTGGGGTCACCAGTAAAACCGTATCCATAGAGTCCAGGTTCGTCAACTTGTGGCCAAACATGTAAAAAAACAGCAGACGGTTCCAATTTTTTGAGCTGGGTCATCCAGATTAAACGTTGATGTCCTGCTCCAATATCACATGGCTCGAATAAAATTTTTAGCATACAATTTATGATCTGGTTGACCCGTGAAGAAAGAAGGCAAACCATATGAGAAAATACTTGAGGACCTATGATTCACGACGGATGTAAACTCTGATTTAGTAGAATGACGAAATAAGACTCATACAACCCCTTTTAGCTAGTTGGAATAAGGCTTAGAAAAGTTCACAGGTATATTAGTGCTTCTTACTACTGTCCATCATCTTATCTAATTCTAGATATGACATTGCCCATGGTGTAAAAATCACGTTGATTGAATGATCATAATTCTACTCTCTTATCTCTCTTATCTTGATACCAACAGAGTTTAAATCTATCTTTAACCTTGATTTTTCTGTAACCCTGTGGTTAAGCTTTTACCTCAATTGTTGAGAACTGAGGTTAAAAACTAAATTTAGCTTCGGTTAGAAGCAATTGGAGTTGAATTTTGAATTTAGTCTTGATTGAAACAATCTAGGCTTAAAACATGATTTAGCCTTAGTTTGAGACAATTGAAGCTAAAAGGATTCTTTTAATCTCGGGTGAAGAATTGAGGCTAAAGCCTTTAGCCACGAGGTTATAACGCCGATTTAAATAACCAATGTAAAACCAAAGCTAAAGGATTTTCCCTTCATTTTTAATTTTTAAACCATGAATTTGAATAAAGGCTAATGGCTTATTTTCTTATAATGAAGTGACTTATTTTCTTATAATGAAGTGAAATTGTTACAACCATTTTTTTAAAAAAATTTTTTGCTTTATAAGCCATAGATCACACAGACTAAAATCATCAAACCAAGGTGCTGCTTCAAAATTATAAGCAATAGAAAGTGGGGTCTTAAGGATAAAAAATTCAAGATGCTGAATATTGGCATGACTTTTGGACGATGGCGTTTCCTAATTACAGAAAAGAATAGACCATACAAATTGATAATTGGGCATCCTACATGTCATTCAAGAGTGTTGAGGATGTTGCTAACAATGCATTGATGAGTAGTTGGAAAGAATGTTGGCTAGCCACACTACTTTCAAATCTTAATTAGTCCCCTTAGAATGTCTTACAATCGAAGATTGGAATCCGGCCTGCGGTTGAGGCTGGACCGCCACTGACTGAAACGGCAAGTGCTAACCATCAGTGTCAAAATTTCAACACAGCGAAGCCACACTGAGTTTGAACAGAAATTTGCATTGTGTCCATGTAAGTGATATAACCATTCAAGACACCCAAATAGCCACCTAACCATCCATTCAACAATAGTTTCAATTTGATCTGATTCTTCCTAGAGTCAGGATATGGCCCTTGATAGAGTGGGACGGTGGAAAATGACTTGTATAGCTGACACAAATTAGTTGGAATAAACCTTAGATGATGACATCAGTGATGATCATCATGATAAATTACTATATATGGTATAAGATATTAAATATTTAGCTCAACCCCACCAACTGGACCCCACCCAAGATGGTTTAGGTTCAAGGATATGTATATGGGGTTGGGTCAGGGTATGTGGGTTAATCAACCCATCTTGATGCCAGGTTGAGCTTGGATTGAACCTGAACCAGACCCAAACCCACCCAAGTTGCAACCCCTACCACCCATGGTTCAATAGTCTAGACTCTAGACTATATGTACAAAGGTCCCACAAAGGATGCCCAGAGAGTCTCCCTGGCACTGAGAATGCTAACCTTTGGATTCGTGACCTATAAATAAGACGGACACCAACAGTCGACTTCTTCACCATCTGTCTGTTTATTCCTGCCATACATACACGAGGATCATGTGCATGTGCTACAGAAGCTTATCCAAAAAAAAAATGTAATCTCACACGTATGTCCATACGAATCATACCACTTCCACCACACTACAGTGCAAGCCTGGCAATATCTCCAGCAGATCAAAGGTAAGCATGGATGACTTTAGCTTCGGCTGCCGATCGGAAAACTCCGCCATCGAGAGCGGCACGGGCGCTGTCCTCTCGCACGTGCCAAACCATTTGGCTTGCATGTACTCGTGCTTCCTCCAGGGGCCCATGTGCATCTTGTTCTCCTTCATGCACGTTTTTGCGGCGCTGCACAAGATCTTGATCAGCGATCGTAACCTATCGGCCTTCCCGATGTACACTCGTGGGAGCCGTTCGATGAGTCTGTTGTAATCTGGGCTCCCTCTGACCATCTCGAACTCAGCTCTGAAGTCCAACTCAATCACCACACGAACCGCGGGCTTGTCGGCACGTGCGGCATCTACCACGTCAATGTAGGTATGTTCCCCTGCTGACACCCAACTGCGAATGTCATCCATTTGATGTTGAGAGAGAGAGAGAGAGAGATGTTCCATGTGTACAGATCCAAACCGTTCATCATCAGGAATGGATGAGCCTGGTGGACCAGGCATACACAGTGAATCTTGTCAGTATCAATCAGGATGGGATAGCGATTGAGAGGGCCCACTAAACTGTCCCGCCAACATGCCACTTGCATAGGACATCAGTATATTGAAAACGGTAGGCCCCACCAAGAAGACACTGTTCTCGAAAGATCAGGTCGATCGGCTAACAGGGGAAGCGGATTCCTTGTAGAACCCGCCAGGGATATCCCTGTGGCACGACGTGGCCCAAGCTCTGTGGAGCCCACCGTGATGTATGTGTTCTTTCACCCGACATCAGGCCGGTCTGCTCATATCTGAGCCATACATGTACGAACGAAATGTACGGTGACCAACGGCCTATATCCAACGCAATGATTCACCTTTTTTTTTTTTTTTTTGAGTGGACCAGACTCAAATTTGCTCCAGCCTTTTTCTTATGAATGTCTCGGATCTCCACACGTTTTTGGACGGAACAACCTTATAGTGATGTCAATGGGCCCGGGCTGACTGTTAGGCTTTTGGGCCTGGTCCGCCTATGACTGAGCTTAGGCTGAAAATTTAAGCCCGTTTCTCAACCGGCCAAGACCATGTACAATGGCCCGTCAGACCGGCCCATTATGAATTGCAAGAGCAATTTTGTAATATTCTTATTATGTTATTCTCCAATCAGACCAACTCATTTTGGGTCTGACTGAGGCTCAGATCCAGCATAAGCATTTTGGGTCAGGCTAAAGGCTGGACAGGCCCGGCCTTTGACTGAAATCCGCCTGGACCGTTGACACGTCTATAACCACTAACCATCAGAGAAAGAGTCGGGATCCTCTGCTTCCTATAAATAGAGTTTTTTTTTTTTTTTTCTTGTTGCAATATGATTAGGCCATATAGTTACTAATTGCATTTAATGTAGCAGTCAGTGCTATTTTCTGCAAGCAAGGTTTTTCTACTTGTTGCAATGTGATTGATCCACATCATCACTGATGCTATCAGACTACATCAGTGATGATATGGACCAATCACATTACAACAAGCAGAAAATCCTTGCTTCTGGCAAGCAGAGGGCGGGGATTAATGTTAAGTAGAGGAGAACTATAAAAGTAGCGCCTTCGAAGTTGCACCTAGGGCTGTAAATGGGTCAGCGGACCGATGGGGAACCCGGACCCGACCCATTAAGACCCGACCCAAACCCGACCCGTTTGATAAATGGTACGGGTTCGGGTCCAAGGATAGACCCATTTGTCAAACGGGTCTGGGTCTGGGTTCCTTTCATTTAGACTCGACCCGACCTGACCCGAACCCTGTTAGTAAATGGGCGAGTCTGGTCTACTTTACATGAGACCCGCCCAGACCCATATCCTTCCCACTTCCCTATATATTCTACTGGCGTTCCCACTTCCCTATATATTAAGCAACTAACGACGTTCCCACTTCAAAATAAAATACAAACTAGTTTGAAAATAAGATACACCTCCTTGATTTTTTATCTGGCCCACCATGTTGTTTATTTGAGATCCACTCCAGTCAATAGATGTATAATCATTAGTTAATCCCAAGGCAAAAACATTAGGCTGACTTGAGATTTAGGTGGGCCACCTTAAAAGAAATAATTGGGAAAAAAAGGTCCACCCTTTATTTTTAATCGGCCCACTATGATCATTATATGAAATCCACTCCATTCATTAGATGTCACACAAAATTTTAAGCCCTTTCTAAAAAAATCAGGCCCATATGTGATTTAGGTGGGCTAAATTAATGGAAAGAGTTTAGAAGGTGAGCTTTGTCCTATATAGTTCTTTTGATGGTGTGGCCCATTTTAATCACAAATGAAGCTGATTTTAGGGCCCTCATTCTAGCATGTGGTGCCTCACCTTGTGATTGGTGTGGATTTTACATAATTATGATGGGGCCCGCACAAGTAGTGAACTATTTTCTTTCTCATAAATTAGTACCAAAGTGACGAACCAGTGGCAGTGACTCTTTATTTTCTATATCCCTCTCCCGATGTATCTTATCTATTTAAAAAATATAAGAAGTTTATTACTACTCTAATCCATACAGATACAATCTCAACAAGGTTTTTCATTTTTTATACTGTTTTATTTTATTTATCTCTTTCTTCTTCAATCTTCATATTGCAAAGTGTACAAATAATTTTTTATTTTTTTTTTTAAGATCTGGATGTGTTTTTTGCTGCAACATTATTGACTTTGTGTTCTTCTTCATCTCTACCTATTTGTTGTTGCAATTGTTGGGCCATCAGGTACACAGTTAAGCCTTTCTTTTAGGAATTGTTCATTTTTTTTATACTATATATAGCCCAGAGAAAAATTTTGCTACACCCACGGCTTGCATACACTACATACGCACAAATTCATGGCCGTGGGTGAGATATTGACGCAGGGGAGGACGTGAGGTTGAGCACTGTCTTCCTCAAGAGGATAACTATTCCGAATCCACGGAACTTCTCTGGACTCCTCACGGAGACTTCTCAAATCCACGAGAAAAGAGAGCAGAAAGTAGAAATAAATTCTAAATAAATTCGAAATAGATTAATGAATGAATAAAAACGAGTTCACAACCCTTTAAATAAGGGTACTAAACAATGAGAAAGAAATCAAAATCAAACTACAACTAGGACTCCTAGAATTCGTGACTTACTATAAATAGTAAACTTACTATTTATAGACAGTCGTGATGTCTACTAGTGCGCAAGGTTTTCGGCTAAAAATAGTAAGTGTCCTATTTGGCTTCATCAACCCGTTCTCCTAATTATTCTAAGCTCTTTTCACGTTGGGCGCAACTCCTAAAGCCCGACGGATGAAGAGTTATAAGCAAACTAAAACTTACTACATATAGTAAAAATGAAATTGAAATAGGGAAATGACCATCAAATCAGGGGTTTCTCGCAATTCCGAGCATCGCAACCCTGCGTAGTTGGGTTGGTTGGCTGAAGTAGCTCGTTCTACCCCAAAATCATATATTTTTCGTCGGCTAACTCATCCCGGATTATGAGATACGCCTGATTTAAGGTCTGATGGTCCAGATCACTTCTGTCGCCGATCGGGCCTTTTCTGATCCATCTTTGCCATGTAATTGTCCGCGACCCGCTCTACATCAGATACGTATCTCACAAGGATTTTGGCAAGTAAAGGAAAGAGGGATTTTTGGTAAGTAAAGGAATACGTATCTATGCCATGCAAGATGTCGGGTGCACCAGAGGCCAATACAATTATGAGGTGGGGCCACATTTGTACACTGGATAAAAGAATTGGTCGGTCTGATATAAACCATCCTTTATTTTTGTACACAGTGGTTTGCCTGAAGATTGGATGACCTTTTTCATGATGAGGCCCACATCTCTCATGGCTGAGATGCGTTGCACACTTAAGACGTTGGTACATGGATCGAACTTAATGCTAACCTACACTTGGTTGTATATATGATCATCACTCATTTTAATTTTTGAAAATCATTGATCAAGTTCATTTGTTCTCATGATCCTCGACCACGTATATGATCATCACTTATTGAACAATCCCAACCGTCTAAATCTAAAGTGGGGCAAATATTGTTTCACATTCAAATTGTTGATTAGGTCATAAAGACATGGATGAAAGGAAAAAACAAATATTAGCTTGATTCAAAACTTTTGTGGCCACCAAGAAGATTTTAACGTGGAAGTTCAATCAACACTTGTGTGGTCACTTGGGTTTTGGATCTAACTCATTTTTTTGGCTCATACCATAAAAGGATCTGAAAAAATGGATGGACGGAATGTATTTGTCTTATGATAGGGTGCGCTAATTGAACAAATTGAATGTTATATGCATGCCTTATGTGTACATTATTCTCATATTCACTTTTCATTTTTATATTTTCATTTCTAATCAGTAATAATCTTAAAGCATTTTATTTAATGCAGCAATATAACATGTCTAATGTAGAGGAACACGAACAACTTGATCCCATGGAGCGTAGGGACTCTACACTTTCTTCACATACAGTAACAGCTACTAGTTCGAATTCGAAACATAGAAAGTTAACATCGGCAGTTTGGAACAACTTCACGTGATTATGCAAGGATGGAGTGGTTACAGCTAGATGCAAACATTGCAACCAAATACTCTCTGCTTGTAGTAGTAGTGGAACAAGCCACCTTAAGAAGCACCTTACGAAATGTTCAAAAAAGGTATATCATGATAGAAAACAACAACTTATAGAATCGGCTATAAGTAATCAAGGTGGTCCTAAGCTTAGTACACACAAGTTTGATCAAGAACGTAGTCGTAAAACTCTTGCAAAAGTATATACTGTGCTTGGATATTCATTTAGGGATATCGAGAATTAGTATTTTAGGTCATTTTTGGCTGAGTTGCAACCCAAATTCAAACCTATGTCAAGGAATAAAGTTAAAAATGATTGCATTATAGTATATCAAGAAGAAAAGATGAAGTTGATGAAATCTTTTGCTGAGATGCGCGGGTGCGTGAGCCTGACAACGGATATGTGGACCTCGAACCAAACACTGGGATATATGAGTCTTACTGCCCATTATATAGATATGGACTGGAAGCTGCAAAAAAGGCTTATTACTTTCAAGATGGTTCCACCTCCTCATTCTGGCATTGCTCTTAGCGATGCTATTTTGTCTTGTTTGAGCGAATGGGGAATCAGCAAAAAGTTGTTTTCAATAACTTTGGATAATTGTAGTGCTAAAAATGTTGTTGTTAATAAACTACTTAAACAATTTAAGATGACTCTTCCACTTGAGGGCGAGTTTTTTCATGTAAGATGTTGCGCACATATTCTCAATTTGATTGTGAAAGAGGGGCTAGAAGTTATAAATGGTCCACTATATAAAATTCGTGAAGCCATTAAGTATATGAAGGGATCACAAGCTCGTTTGGAGAGCTTTAAAGAAATTATTAAGCAATTAAAGATCTCAAGCAAGAAAGGATTACGTTTTGATGTACCTACTAGGTGGAATTCTACATATCTGATGTTAGAATCTGCCTTAGTGTATAAGGATGTATTCTTTCATTTGGAGGAGCGTGATTCAAATTTTAAAGGAGCACCAAGCGAAAGTGAATGGGAATTGGCAAAAGTTGTTTGTGAATCTTTAAAAGTATATTATGAGGTCACCAATTCTTTCTCTAGTTCTAAATACCCAACTGCGAATGTATACTTCGAGGGTGTTTGGATGATCCAAATGCAATTGATGGGCGAGGTTAAAAGTCATGATGACTTTATCAAATGCATGGCCCAGAAAATGGTCACAAAGTTTGAAAAATATTGGAGTGAGTATTCTTTGGTGTTGGCGATTGCAATAATCTTTGATCCACGATATAAAATGCATTTGGTAAACTCTTGTTTTCGAAGCTTTATGGATTTAGTGGTTCCGCTGAACCATATACGCAGAGAATTCACAGCGGTCTTAAAAGATTATTTGATGCATATAACATCTCCAGTGATATGGAAGAGAGGAATGTTGGTTCATTTAGCAATACAGTTTCATCACAGAACAGAAGTTCTCGATATAACTCGCAAACTATACTTATGATTTTGATTCGTTTGTTAGTGATCTTTGCTTACAAGTTATCAAATCAAGTCTGAATTGGATAGTTATTTAGAAAAGATGGTATTCTCTTTCTCTCTCTCTTTATAAATTATATGAGTAAAAATATTTTATTCTTCTCTTTATAATAATTTTTTAATGGATGAACAAGATTACATCCTCAAGTGACGACTTGGACGTTTTAAGCTTTTGGAATATGAATGCTTCCAAATATCCTACATTATCTAGGATGGCTTGTGACATATTGTCAATTCCTATATCGACCGTTGCATTAGAGTCGGCATTTAGTGCTAGTGGGAGAATTATTGATGATTTTCGTAGTTCTTTAGCCCTGCATTAATCGTATAGGCTTTAACTTGTTTGCAAGATTGGCTTCGCGCTGCAATTCCTGAAGGTAAATTTAGTTCTTATTGTTTTATATTTATTTTATAAACTTAATATGGAACAGTCTTTCTTAAATCTCTATTAACTAGGTTATATGTCATATGTAAAATTTACAGATTTGAAGGAGGAGTTGCATATAGTAGAAGTGGATGACGATTCTAATGAGTTGGAGGATTAGTCTAGAATTGAATCCTAAGGTATATCTTGTTTAATTTTTCAAATTTTTAATTTTGTTTCTATAACTTTAACATTTACAAACATTCCATTTGAATGATATTTAAAATAATTTCAGGTTTTTAAAAAAAGTTTATTTATTTAAGACTAAAAACAGAACTACACTTCTCATGCATCAACAACCTGTTGGACCCGTTGGACCCGTTTCTAAACGGGTTTGGTTCAGGGTCTGGATCTCCCTTAACCAAACCTGTTAGATCCGACCCATTTATAAATGGGTCTGGGTGGATCTCCCTCTACCAGACTCAGACCCATTTATAAATGGGTCTAATGGGTTGACCCGGACCCTCCCATTTAGTAAAAGGGTCTAGGTCTAAAATTTGGACCCAGACCCATTTAGTAAATGGGCGGGTCTGGTTTTGGCTAAACCCGCCCCGAACCCGACCATTTAAAGCCCTAGCTGCACCATATATAGACCCGCATTTAAAATGACCAAAATATCCTCGAACGCACGGCCACAGCGTTCGGCACAAGTGACGTGGTGTTCTAAACGCCTAAGCAACTGAGTGTCACTTGGAGGGTAATGTGGACATTTGGCAATATGAATACCTGAGGGAATACAGGGGGAGCTCCTCCACTTGGACTTGCAGAGGGCGCTGTTGTATCCAGCGTTTCGGAGCCGATCCGATACGTCTCTCACCAAGCATTTCCGGCACACTCCACCAACCAAGGGTTTAACGCAAATGCAGTTGCGCCCCACCGATTGCGAATCCCTCAACACCTGCTTCGTGTCGTTCCGGATTCTCGTTTCCAAAGAACTGCTCCTACGCAAGGTTGCCTGTAAATAAGGAAAATGGTTACCTACACCCCTTAAATTGATATTTCCAGCTCTTTATATTGATTTAACAGTCCACCGCTGGTCCATAGATGAACGGTATGGGCATACCTCCGTCTGATCAAATTGAAACCACCCATTTCATGATCAAATAGTGAATGGGCCATGTTCCAAAAATCACAATGTTTTAGACAGTTCTAGCTCTCTACTTGGTTCTAATTAAATTAGGCAAAGCCCCGTTCTTTAGATGGTTGAGATAGTCTAAGGAAAGAAAACTGTGGACAGTGGTCAACTGAAAGCTGAGCCTATGGGATTTTGGTTCAGATCACCATACACACGTGCCACTTAACAGGGACAGTTCTTTTTTACCCTAGTTTTGTGGACTATTGATAGGATCTTCTGATCTTGAAATTTTTTTGTGCATTAATCATCCATGGTGACCCATCATATAAGTGACGTAGATCACTGCAACAAAACCCTAGATCCAACAGCTACATGGTCCAGATCCGGGACATTCAGGCCCACCAAGAAAATCAGGGCATTTGTGTGCGTTCAGTATGGACAGTTAGTGCACCTCCCCTCATATATGTGTTTTATCCACGCCGTCCATCCGTTTTGCTGGCTCAATTTAGGAGGGGACCACACCATAGGAAAATATGGTGATTGAAAGCCCACCGTTAAAAGCTCCTTGGGGGCACAAAAGCTTTGGATCAAGCTGACATTTGTGTTTTCACTTCATCTAGGTATATGTGACCTTATCACCAGGTTGGATGGTAAATAAACATTACTGTGGATCCCAGGAAGGTTTTGACAGTGGGTCTTATTATCCCACTGTTTCCTGTTGTGTGGTCCGCTTGAACTTCAGATGTGCTTCATTTTTGGGCTTATGCCCTAAAATGAGCTGACAAAATGGATGGACGGCGTGGATATAAAATAAATACATCACAATGGGGGTACCACCCAATCCGCTCCCGTGCCTACCTAATGAACGGCCGAAACTGATGTTCTGTCTAAGGAATCAAAACGGTGGGACCCACTTGAGTAATTTTGACGGTGCTCAAATGTGGGCCAACGGTTGTAATTGTCCATTTATATCACAGCCGATTTGGATATATCATCCGAGCGTCGACCATCATATGAATATGATGACAGCTCAAGTCATCAAAGTGTGGGGCCCATTCCTTTTTTCTTTTCTTTTTTTGGATCTGAGCATCATCCAGCATCACGTTTTTACGAATGGTCGGGACGAAGTGCGCCGAATCCAAAACAAAAAAGACGAAGACACCTTTACAGATGAAAGAAAAGATAACCGAGATTAACATTACTTTACCTGGAGGAGATTATGCTGCGATTCCCAAAAGGCCTTCTGCTCTTCCACGCTACCGGAATTTCCATCGTCGTTGTCGTCGTCGTCGTTGTCGCTACAGCTCTCGTACGCTTCCTTTTCTTCAAAGAACCCTAAGACCATGTCGGCGAGGCTCGCCCCTCCTCCTGAATATTCCACGTCATCATCCTTAATCGCTGGGATTCTCCCCATCACAGCCGTCGGATTGGCCATCTGCCTTTTAAAACACATATAGCAGCGAGGTCCGATGACCTCCTTATATATATCGTGTGTTTTGTGGGTGGGAACCACTTCTGAGAAATGGACGAACGACTCGCCGCGAGCATGAACTGTACAGATCAGGTTCCTCGTGTCAGATGATAATTGGGTTGTCGTTTCTGGAGTGCTCGAGATTGGGAAAGGATTCGGTGAGGCCCTTACCGTGGGTCCACCTTGATGTATGTATTCTATCCACACCGTCCATCTGTTTTTCCACATCATTTTAGGAGATGAAACCAAAAATTAAGTAGATCCAAATCTCATATGGACCATACTCTGGGAAACAGTGGTGATTGACCATTAAAAACTTGTTGTGGTTCACAAAAGATCTGACTCAAGCTGATATTTTCTCTCACACTTCATCTAGATTTTTTCGATATTATCAACAGGTTGGATGGAAATAAGAATTACGGTGAACCCTAAGAAATGTTTAATGGTGGAGCCTTCAATAATTATTGTTTCCAATAATGTGGTCCTCTTGAGATATTGATCTTCTTTATTTTAGTGCCAATGTGGAAAAATTATATGAAACAACGGATGAACGGTGTGGATATAGAATAAATACATCAATATAGGCACTACGGTAAAGGTCGCACCAACTTGAGTGAGACCGGGGCCGCACCTAATCCGCTTCTCTCGAGTGTCTCGTTTCATTTTTGAGAAAAATCTTTGATACTCTGGGACAGCGTGACGGAAGATACACAATCACTTTGAATTTACTTGAAAATTTCACACATTCAATACAAGTGAGTCAAACTAAACTGTCCAAAATATGGATCTTCGTTTATATTTTTACTGAACTTAAATTTAATCTTATTTTACTATCTTACCATCATTTTGGTGGACACTTATTGGACGGTTGAAAATTAAAATTATTGAATGGTCCTCTCTCAAGAATCAAGTGTCCTTCAATCAGAGGTTGGAATGGTTTAAAATATCTAAATTTGGTTTTCTGATTTAGATACAATTATTTATACAATTTAGTCGGTTAAAATATGATTTAACATATTACACATGTACAATTTCCAAGAGACTGCATATCAAGTGTGATATTCTGCCACAGTATCAAATAATTCTCCTTCGCTGTTACGCGGAGAACCGGATTTGAGTGGGGCTGATTACCACGTGAGACAACGGGGATCCACGTCAGTCTGGACGCAATAATTCTCCAACAGAGGTTTATAGCGCGATTCGCGCGAAGAGAGAGAACAGGCGATGCGAGAGCACCAAACGTGCCAACCTAACACGTGTCAACGAGAGACTATCTTGGAGGATCTAGAACGGTCATCAGGCGGGGCCCAATGTTTACATGCGTTGAATAAAACATCTGGACCGTCCTCTAATCAAGTGGCCAAAGGTTTTTCAGAAGAATGAACAGCGAGAAATACGATGATCAACGGTTGACGTTCAATTGCTAATCGACGTCCGTACGGAGTGCTACAATATCAAAATATGGAACACGGAGGAAAAGCTGTATAAGCCCCACCATGCGTGTTTTATCGGCGCCATCCATCCATTTTCCGGCTCATTTTAGGGCATAAGGCATGAGCCCAAAATGAGGTAGATCCAAATCTCGGTGGGCCACATTTCAGTAAAGAGTGGTAATTGAATTGCAGCCCACTGCCAAAAACTTCATAGGACCCACTGCAATGGTTATTTGCCAGCCTGTTGATTAGGTCACACCGAACCTAGATGAACCAAAACATAAATAACAAAATAACAGCTTCATCCAAAACTTTTGGGGCTCCAAGAAGTTTTTAATAGTGGGCATTGGATCACCATTGTTTCCTATGGAATGGTCCACCTGAGATTGACATCTATATGGAAAGCTCGTGACCTAAAATTTAGGGGCAAAATAGATGGACGGCTGGGATAAAACACATACAACATGGTGGGCGCACCTGGTTTTTCGAGTAGCACATGGTACCGATGTCGGTGCTGTGGGCTCCACTACACCCGTGCGTCAGGTCGAAAATTTCACACGTAGGAAGTAAGGGGGCACCTTTGGGTGTGGAGCGGATTAGATGTTACCTTTAGGCCCTGTTTGGGCAACTGGATTAGAAGGGATTAGGTGGGATTGTATTAAAAAAAACATCATTATTACCCATGGCAGGGATTGTCCCCTGATTCCATGGGATTAGATTAATGCTGTGCTTTGTTGGTAATACGGATTGCGTCCCGCCATCATTTGAAATTACCGTAATAACACATGTATTATATCTAAACCGTTCATTTGTTTTGTAACCTCATTTTATGGTATGTAAAAAATGAGGTAAATCCAAAACTTATGTGGCCCCAAAGAAGTTTTCAACGGTAAGTATTCAATCCCCATTGCTTTCAATGGTGGGTCCACTTGAGCTTTAGAATTACCTGATTTTTGGCCCATGCTCTAAAATAATCTCAAAAAATGGGTGGACGGTGTGGATATAGCCCACACATCAGGGTGGGACCTACACAACTTGCTAGCATTGAGTGAAATTGGCACGGGACCATGTAATTCCATCTGATCTAATTCAAAGCTTTGCCAAACATGGAGTGGAATTGGCACGGAGCCAGATGAATTCAATCCCACCTAATCCCTTCTAATCCTGTTGCCCAAACAGGGCCTTACCATAGGTCTTACCGGACGCGGATTACCTCCTACCCCCGCCCGGACGGTAATCCGTCCGGGCAGGGCTCTGTGGGGTCCACCGTGATGTAAGTCTTTTATCCATGCCGTTTTAACGCTTTTTTCAGATAATTTTAACATGTGAACTAAAAAATGAGGCAGGTCCAAAGGTTAAATGAACTACAAAGTAAAGATTGAACGTCCACCATTAAAAACTTTTTCTGAGCTGGAGAAGTTTCAAATGAAGCTGATATTTGTCTTTTCACTTCATCCACGTCTACATGACCTTATGAATAGGTTGTATCGTAAAAAAAACATCACGTTGGCCCTTAGAAAGGTTTCAACGGTGGGTGTCATTATCAGTGTAAGTTCCTTTGGTGTGGTCCACTTAAGCTTTGGACCTGCCTCAATTTTTGGTTCATATATTAAAATTATCTGAAAAAAGCGTTAAACGGCGTGGATAAAGAATTACATCACGGTGGCACTACAAAACCCTGCCGGACGGATTACCGTCAGGGGGTAGGACGCAATCTGCGTCCAGGTCCCACCTAGAAGATGTGCTGTATATCCACGCCGTGCATCATTTTTTTCCAGCGCATTCCAAAACATTAATCTGATCGAAATATCAGGTGGACGACGCCATAGGAAACAATGGCGTTTGAATGACTACCATTAAAAACTTCCCCGGACCAACCGTAGGAAGATCTGTAATGTTTATTTTCCATCCAGGCCGTTGATAAGGTCATCCAGACCTGGATGAAGTGAAAATACAAAGATCAGCTTCTAAAAATTTTGTGGCCCGTAAAATGTTTTTCATGGTCGTTCACCACTTCTTCCAAATGTGTGGTCCAAAGGAGATTTCAGTCTTATTAATTTTTCCATAACATACTAAAATGAGCTGAGAAAACAAATGGACGGCATAGATATACAAAAAAATTATCAAGATGGTGGCCCACCTGATGAGTGGTCAGGAAACGGTCATCTTATAACGCGCCCCATTTCTGCAGTCTCTTCCACGAGAATCCCCATCATGTCTTATTCTAATGCATACGGATGTATGCAGATATGCTCCAATTGAAAATGGTGGTGACTCATCTTCCTTACATGTATCAGTCGTGTGCTGCTGTCCAGATCATCCAAGTTGCGAGGCACATCATAAATGGACTGTATCTCTGAAATCACGCCCATCAATAAACCCCAACCATTTCCATAATGGATATGGAATGGGCGGTTAAAATCGTGAGTGGTCCGAATTTCCAGGGCAAAAGCTTAGGGTCAATATCATATATTCATATTTCTAACTCTCTACAGATAATCAAATTATAAGTTTTGAACGTTCTAAATTGCTTTACAACTATGCAATGCGTATGGTTGAAGAA
The DNA here is from genome assembly GCA_030180095.1 of Magnolia changhungtana. NCBI lineage: Eukaryota > Viridiplantae > Streptophyta > Magnoliopsida > Magnoliales > Magnoliaceae > Magnolia > Magnolia changhungtana. The sequence continues at coordinate 1,515,673 of JASAUF010000396.1, read as the reverse complement.
TCACAACCATTTTTTAAACGACGGTAGATGTTAAGTATTTTATTAGGATTTTTTTTTCATATATACACCCACTCGCTTTTTAAAATATTATTTTTTTACACATTGGTATACTGGCTCTATCTTCTTTGGATCATTTTGCCCTTAGGCACATTTTTCAAATTTCTGTGCAGTGTTACTTTTTTTGTCATTATAAATCTTTATTGTATTCAATTTTTTATATATCTTAAAAAAAGATAGCAGATTAGGTTACGGCCCCAGCCTCACCCAGGACGATCTAACCCTTACTGTGGGACCCATTTTGATGCACGGATTTTATATACATGTCGTCCATTCTTTTTTTTCATATCATTTTAAGGCATGTGTACAAAAACGAGGCAAATTCAAATCTTATGTAGACCATGTTATAGGAAACAATGGAAATTAACCATTAACAACTTATAATGAGCTACAAAAGTTTTGGATGAAGGTAATATTCGTGTTTGCCCTTCATCCAGGTTCATGTGACCTTATAAACAGGTTGGATGGTAAATAAGCATTACGGTGGGCCATGAGAAGTTCTACTAGTGGGATGTTCAGTCACCACTATTTTTTTTTATAGTATGATCTACATTAGATTTCATGGAAGTGCATTACTTTGGGTGAAGTTGGGGCCGCATATAATCCACTCGCTTCAGAAAATGGGTTCTCTTTCTTCTTTTTTCCAAAAAATTATGGGTAGATGAGTCTTTTTCCAATAAATATATAAAATGAAATAAAAAAAATAACAAAAAATAAAAATAAAAATTGAGAGAATTATAATTATTTTTGTAGGTCACTCGATGACCCTGGAAACAAGTGGGAACATGCATGACCTGACAACATCATAAACTCTAACTCCTCTTTTGAATAGTCAAATAATGTCCAAATGAGATGACTCCAACTTCATCTAAAAGTTTATCAAATTATCTTTTCAATTAACACAATATCGCCATAATTAAACATGGAACAATGAAATGACTCCAACTCCATCTAAAAGTTTATCAAATTATCTTTTCAATTAACACAATATCGCCATAATCAAACATGGAACAAGGGAGTTATGACCTTTTTTGGATCGTGTGATGCTGAAAATGAGAGCTGATGGGTTTTTTTTGACCCGTCGTCCTTTCGCAACTGGGATATGCAAGTCCTTTCGCAACTGGGATGCGCAAGTCCTTTCACAACTAAGATGCGGAAAGGAGTTTCCTAAAACTATAAAAAGGGGTCCCTAGGGTTTTTCTAGGTATATTGTGTTGATGAGAAAAACACAAGAGGGCTATCAAAGGTGAGAGAGAGGGGGAGAAAGAGAGAGAGGAAGCTTGTAGAAGGAAGGTTATGCTCGTGGAGGTGATCTACTGATGCATGCCTATATCTCAAATAGCTCCTACGTCCTCGTAATCGGTGAGATCTCTCTCATTTTCTTTATTCTTTCATTGTTCATCCACTCTGCGTAGTGAAGAAGGTTGTAAACGTTCTACTTCATAGTGGATTGTTGATCTGGACAAGGTCCCGTGGTTTTTTCCTCTTTGAGGGTTTTTCACGTAAAATTCTCTTGTGTGGTGTGTGATTGATGCTTGATTATTTTCATTACTTTATTATCCATAATTCTGGTTTGTTCTGGAGGGCTAGATCTTAAGGTTTTGTGCAAGGCCCCCAACAAGAGCTACTATGATGACTTTTAAGTCCACTTTTGAACGTTCAAATGGTGTCTAAATGAGATGATTCTAAATTCATTTGGAAGCTCAACGGAATTATCTTTTCAACATGCATAAAATCACTCTGATTGGAGTTATAACAAGGGAGTTATGATCATTTTGCGCGATCGTGCGATGCTGAAAACAAGAGCGAATAAAGATTGCCCGATTATTTAGAATCGGGCGATTTAAAGACCGGACAATCTTTGGAGAAGTCAAATGATCCGCAATTGAAATGCTAAATTCATTTAAAAGATCAACCAATTATCTTTCCAGCAAACACAAGATCACTCCGATCAAAATAGTAACGAATGATTTATGACATTTTAAAGTTGGTGATTGCGTGAAAACAATTCAAAATCCGAGTCGAGACATACACAGGCTTGGCTCGTTGACAGCCCTACCTCCACCATACAGTGGGTGTATATATATATATATATATATATATATATATATATATATATATATATATATATATATATATATATATAAAACACTATACTTTTATTACACATTTTAATGAAGGAAAACACATTTGTACCTTTGTACCTTGTCTAGTAAGCTATCGAAGGTATTTTCTTTAACCAAATTCATCCAAATGACCTATGGTGTTTGTTTCACCAATTACCATGGTAAATGTAAAAAGGAAATGTGTGGAGATTACTCTCATGTTTGGTTTGAAATTCATAATGTTTATTTACTTATGTAATTTTAATACCAACCTAATCTAAGATGTTGACAACTACTCTGACGTACTCTAAAAATAAGGAAAACCAACAAAAATATTGCCTAGAGCGGAGTACACAAAAACTATCAGGCCCACTGTGATGCATGTGTCTTATCCACTCCCTCTATGTGAGGGGATCCCAAATCTCAAGTGGACCATATCACTGGAAACAATTAGAGTTAACCGCCTACTGTTGAAAACTTCTCGAGGGCTATAGAAGTTTTGGATTAAGCTAATATTTGTGCTTTTCATTTATCTATGTTTGTATGACTTTATGAAGATGCTGGATGACAAATGAATATAGCTACGAGTCCTAGGAAGGCTTCAGCTGTCAACGTCGTTAGAACTAGTGTCTTATGGTGTGGTCCACGTTAGCTTAGGACTTGCCTTTTTTTTTTTTCTCATGCTTTAAAATGAACTGATAAAATGAATAAACAGTGTGGATAAGACATACATCTCGGTGAGAATTATAGATTTCCCTCCATACTCAAATATGCCAATTTCACTCCATTTCATTGAGGTCTTTTAGGTAGACGTATACCTATTTTCCTCTCTTTCAAATAGTAGGCTATTAATATGCTTTTGCTATTATTTACTAATATTTGATGAAAAACAAACATGTTTTTAATAACAAATCATCACCAAAATACATTTTATCACAGGATACGAGATTTCCAATTACAAATTTCTTTACCTTGGTTCCGGAATACATATGAATACATTTGCACTTTGACTAATGATTCTCCCTCCTCAAAATGGATCGGATGTCATATAATCGCCAGTGTGATCTATAGGAATTCATCCCAACCGCTTCCTATGGTGTGGCCTGCGGGAGTTTTGGATTATCGTGATTTTTGGGTTTTGTGGTTAAGATGAGGCAGCGTACCCGATGGACAGGGTGGATCTCATGAAAGTTCCACCCAGATGAATCTCATCTTGCGAAAGTAACAGTGATCCAAATCATTCATTGGATGGACCTCACTGTGGATGATGGATAGCAAAATCTAAAAGAAAATCCCTGATTAAAATATCCCAACCCTTTTAATATTTCAAATGAAGGAGATCATTCATAATCAAAGGAAAATAGTCAAATGATTTATTATAAAAAATAAAAAAAAAAAAAAAAAAAGTTGAAATATTTCAATCCATGAGATTTTTTTTTCTTTTCTAGATTCCCATCCAAGTTGAGGCCGATGATATAAACGGTTTGGATCCCTCTATGTTGACCTCAGATTGAATGGCTAAAGTTCCCATGTATCCTGTTACAATACATCCGGATGTATGCTAGCGAACCTCCAATAATGTGGATTGCTATGATGTGTATTTAAAAAAAAAAAAAAACAAAAAAGATTAGGAGAGATGGGACGTGGCCTGTCCTAATCTAGAACATAATCTAGAACATGTTGGGGCACCATCGCTGGTGAATTGGCGAGATAGATCTGCTGTTAGATATCACGTTGATGACACGTAGCCTTATCTGACGACGTACGGATTTCTTGATTTTATTTGATGGATGGGGCTCACATTGATGTCATTGATTCTATCCCAGCTAACCCATCGTCTCTCTCTCTCTCTCTCTCTCTCTCTCTCTCTCTCTCCCCCTACAATGGATGTACCATCCATAAAATATCTCCAAGATGGGATAATCCTAACTTCAATTTGAAATGGACGGTTAAGAAAGAAAATACAGTAATAGTCCACGTTTAACCAGAAAAAAGCCAAAATTTTAGACGGATAGGATCTCACCCTCTAGAGTTTTTTTTTTTTGTTTTTGCAAGGTGTGATGCTATCGTATCAATGATTTGGTTCAATGAACCGTGGGCCCCACTTGTAAAAACTCATGATCTGACGTGTAGAAACCATCTAGTCTGGCAGTGTATGGTAGGAAACTATCACATAACAGGCATTTGTGGACTTCACGTGCAGCCCCACTCTGCCCCAATGTGTGAAGCGTGTATGACATCCAAGCCAAGTAAAAGATGGGCCGCACCTGTGGAAAATCCATATGATTCACTCATTAGGTGGGCCAGACGTGATACGTGGCAGTCAGACCATCACCTGACCATTGATTTCAACGATGTGGCCAGCTAGAGGTGCTCTTCATGATTTGGTTACAAGTTTGGCACATATAGGTAAAGACACGGCTTCGGTATGTGACCAATTTCAAACGTGCAATGAAAAAGTCTAGAAACAAAGGCAAGAAAATTTATGGAAGCATCCCCTATCAACAGTGGGGCCCATCAGATCAACCTTTAGGATTACCATACTATTTACCATATTTGGGGCCTCTTTTTAAAAGTACTCACACCACAATGGGTACTCGAGCCCATGACCTCGTGTTACAACTCTTGCGCGTCTACCGCTTCAACTTATGACAATTTGGAAAGCACCATTGTAAAAGTAACTTATTTTTTATATTTTTAACTTTCTAGCTTTTCAACTTTTAGCTTTTTTACTTGTCCCTCTCAGCGAAGCTTAGCCAACTGAATGTTGTCATATACGTACCATTTTTTATTAATAAATATTAAAAAGACCAAGTAATGTATGACATGGTTGATATGAAGGTTTATCATATGCTACTTGGTTAGTTATGGCAACACAATGTTGATGACATACATAGAGGCCAATATAATATATTTATTTTTTTAAAAGATGGTAGAAATATTATTCTTGCCCTTGTGAGAACGGAAAACCAATCCAAGACCTCTAAAGTGGAGGAACAATCTCTCATAACTGAACAGGATTTCATCAAAGAATTTGAGGAAACGGGAAAGATTAATGTGTTAGTTAAAAACGGAAAAAATAAAAAATAAAACCTATGAACATTCCAAAGAAGTTAAAACCAATGTTGCAAGAATTCAAGGAGATTATGCCTAATGAATTTTCCAATGAGTTGCCTCCTATATGGGATATTGCTCTTATTCAAACGGAGTTTGCCTTCAATAACATGCAAAATCAATCCACTAGCAAGTCCTCATTTAAGGTTGTGTATAGTTGTGTTCCTAAACATAAACTCGACATTATCTCTTTGCCTAAGTTACCAATGTGAACGTTGCAGAAGAAAATATGGCAGATTGGATCATGATAGTGCATATCGATGTCCAAAAAAAGTTACAGGAGTATAATGTCAAATATAAGAAAGAGAATGATAAACATAAGCGCCAAAAATTATTTGAAATAGGTAATAATTAATCTGTTAGTTCACTTGCATAAGAAGAGATTTTCAACTGGGACATAAACAAGCTAAGGAATAAGAAGATAGGCCAAGTTCTAATCCTTAGAAAAATCAATGATAATGCTTATGTTGATTTTTCCAATGACAAAAAAAAAAAAAAAAAAATCTCACAAACATTCACTGTGGCAAACCAATATGAGTATCATGAGTTGAGTTTGTTGCGTAACTTAAGAACGAGTTCTTTTCAAGTGAAGGTAACTTATGTAGTACGCGACACAGATGCATTTTTAACATGCCTAGCTAGACTAAAAGAAGGCTAAACAGGAGTAGAAGTAGTTCGTCAAATCTGAGCCTAATTTTATATAGGGCATGATGTAATTGCACCCCAGGCGCATCCAATTTAAATAAATTCAATCCAAATAAAGAGAAATTGTGATTTGAAGGGTAAACCATAAATTAGGTGTAACTTTTGATTTGGGTATCGTTATGGAATGCACGAGCTAACAATCTTTACCATAACGGCCCATCTAGAGCCAACCAAGCCACACAATGGGTCGCGTCCGTCCATTTGGGGGGAAAATTCATGCTTTTAGTTCAAAAATGAGATTTTAGGAAACATTTGTTATTTTTAGTAATTTCAATTTTTATCGTATTTTCATATTTTTTAGAATTTTAGATTTTTATCTTTTTTAAAAATTAATTGAAATCATGTCAGGAATGCTCCGATAAAGTTAATTTAGGCCTTTCTATTTTTTTGACAAAACTTACTATTGGATAAGTTCTATTTTAGTTAAATTAGAACTTCTATTAGGGTTATAATTTTGCTATTTTGGAAAATTTTGAATTAGAGTTTTATCTTTTCTTTATTAGTGGTGTAATTGAAAAATCATGCACATCACACATTTTTCAATAAAATTTATTTGAGTTTTCTCTTCTTTTTTTTTGTGTATTTAAGGTTTTTTATTACTTAGGAAGACAGTGATCTTTTTTTGTGTATTTAAGGTTTTCTATTACTTGAGGAAGACAATCATCTTTTGCAATTATTATTTCATGCTCTTCCCCACATCAAGGTAGGCCCCTAATAATGAATGGCCCATATCCAAAGAAAGCCTCGCATGATGGTGGGGCCCATATGATGGATGGTCCATATCAAAGGTGGGCTCCACATGAGGGTGGTGGATTGAAGGTGGGTCCACATGATGGATGAACCACATCAAGGTGAGCCTCGTATTATAAATAGTCCACATCAAATGTTGACCCCTAATGATGAATAGCCCACATCCAAGGTGCACCCCACACGATGTATAACGGGCCCATACGATGGACCATCCATATCAAGTGTGGGTTGTACATAATGGGTGGTGGACATTGAAGGTGGGCCTCACATGATGGAATGCCCACATCAAGATGGGCCCCAATAATGGATGGTTCGCATCAAAGGTACCGATCATGAATGGCCCACATGATTAGCTATCCACATCAATGGTGGGCTCTACATGATGGGCCATGGATATTAAAGATGGGCCCACATGATGGACAATAATATTTATGGTGGGCCCCACATGAGGACAATTCACATCAAAGGTTAGCCCCAATGATGAATGACCCACATCCAAGGCAGGCCTGCATGACGGATCGCCCACTTCGAAGTTGGGCCCTGCATGATGGACTATCCACATTAAAGGTGGGCCCTCATGATGGATGGCCCACATCCAAGATGGGTCTCAATGATGATAGCCCACATCGAAGGTGGGCCTCACAAGGTGGATGGTCCACATTGAAGATGGGCCCCTCACGAAGGATGGTTCGCATTGAAGACAAGGCCAAGGTGGTCCAACATAATGATCAGTCCATATCAAAAGTTGTGCCCACATGATGGACAATGGATAATAGGGTAGACCAAACAAACTTGAAGGATAAATACTTGTGTTGTTGGAAGCCAAATATATTTTCTACTTTTTAGCTTATAAGTATTTTGTTTACCAAATATGCTTATCGGTTGAATGAGTAAAAAACAAGATAAGCCACCCGACGCACCCCCTCAGTACATCTATGACTGGTCAGCAGGGAAGTTGGTTCTCCAAAGGTTGCATGTGGGTCCCATCGGAGCGTGTGGATGTCATCAAACCTGTCAAGAAGGGTATAGGCACCATGAAATCTGTACACCCCAAAATCAGGCCCATCTTACCATCTTGTGGGCCACCACATGAATTTGGAGTTTTTTTTTTTTTCTCTTTATCTATGGTGTAGCCCACATGATGATTACATGGACCTGATTTTCTAGAGACATCCCATTGTTATGTTGGGGCTCACTCATTTGCTAGGTTGGATGGCACACGCAACAAGGTGGTCCCACACAGACAATATTGGATAAGCAGGAGAATAGGCTTAGCCTTGAGCATTGAGAATGATACTGTCAAGGGACCCACTCTTAAGCATCATGATACGATTACCTGAAACTAGTCTACCCAGAAAGTAGAGAAAGAAAGAAGGTCCCTGATTGGCACCGTACAACCTGGCCCACCCATATTACATCACGTACTTTTGGTCATTTGTGAGAGGACCCACAACTTCTGTTCCCACTTGTGGTTTTCACTCCCCACTAAACCTGATCACCGTCTCATCAATCTGACAGAGACCATCTGTTGTGTGGGCGTGCTTTCATGTCAGCAATTGTAGTAGGGCTATCAACAGATTAGCTTCTATCAACTCACATATTGCCTGTACCTGCCTTACACTGGTTTCAGCTTGTTGAGTCCAGATCTTGTTCTTGAAAATCGACCCAGATTCTCTTCGGTGTGAATGCTTTGGTTAACTTCTCCACCATTGGTCTGACAAGACCCATTAGCTAGGGTCCTTCAGCCATGGGCCCATTACTTGAGGGGCTGTCTGGGAAATCTGAAAATGGTTGGAAATTGAATCTATTTCCATGAATATGATATTAGCTATTGTTTGTATTTATAAAAGATAGCTGTCCAAAACAGTTGTCTTTATCACACCTTCCTTTGAAAAGAGGTGAATTGAAAACGAGCATTTCATTTCTTTAGTGAGACAACAATAACCATTGAGAGCTCCTTGTGGATATCGGCACACCTTTTTGGAATGGAGTCTTGTTTTCTACAGTGTAAAAGAAATTATTTTCGAACTCCATTTGTGAAAATAAAGTAAGCTCTGAAAAACTTATTTCCTTTCCACAGTTTTCCTAAAAAGATAGGCAACTTCCCTTTTAGCCTTGTTTTCCAACATTTGTGAAAATAAAGCTACAAAAAATAGAATTCTTTTCCACAGTTTTCTTTTTTAAAAAAATAAATACATAAATAAATAAAAGGGCGATTTCCCTTTTCCTCCAGAAAGCCTGATGATACCCATTTCATCTTTTTTACTTTTTTCTTTTTTAGAAAGCTTTCACTTTTTACTGTTACTTTTTTACTCAAATCTTCTACAAATGAGGTGTGCTGAAATGAGCATGTTTTGTTAGATTTTTTCCATATATTTCAAATTGGACGGATTTCCTCAAATGCTATGTTTTGCCCTCCAACTTTACTTTTTAGATTCCACAATCCAAACAGGCACAAACAATTGAAAGAAAAAAGAAACAATTTCCATAAAATAAAATTTTATTTACAAAACAAACAGTAGACTGCATTCTGTTTTGTTCTCCTACTAAACATTTTCTATTCCACAATCCAAACAGGCCCAAGCAATTGAAAGGAAAAAGATATCAATTTCCATAATAATAATAATAATAATATTTGCAAAACAAAAGGTAGACTGGATTCTTTTCCACAATTTTCTACATTTTAGCTTTGTATGGAGGTTTTCTACATGCACGTTTTGCACCCTTACTATTCTTAACAAGGGGGAAAAAACCAAGAAGCCAAAATAAATCAGGAATATCCAATCATATATAAGGACTACATGTATTACTAACAATGATATACATCACCAACTATCATTTTCCATTTTTACAGTACATTTGATCAAAACAGCACCTCACCCCAGCCATCTCCATCTCCCTTGAAATGCATCCTCAAAAAATTTCCAATGCTCTGGTGGTAGCTCTGCCCAGCCAGCATCTTCTCAGCTTTGCTTGCAGATGTTCACTTCCTCCCTGGGGCTCGACTGCTGGCTCAAAAATTTCTTGCCGTGGCAATGAAAAATTCCAAAGGGAAGTGGATGAAATCAAACCATCTCAAGGAGCTTAATGTTTCCGGTGGAATTGGCTGAGACCAAGGTGGTGGATTGGCCACGCCAGCAGACGCAGGAGATGAACTGGGACGCATCATTGACTTCCTGGCCGGATAGTGGGTCCGTGTTGTTGAATTTGAATGACAGAACCGGCATGGGGAAAGCTTTGTGGTAGACAAAAACCTGTGTTTCCATAAGATGTAAATACAGATAAACATGGTAAAATAAAGGTACATCACAAAGAGGAATGAAAATTGCACATCAAACACAAACAGAAATGTCCATATATGCGGCACAATTGCAGACCCAGGACATTCATAGGGTGGTTCTCACAGTGAAGGTTCCACGACCAAATCCATTCATCAAGTGTGCCACCACATATGAAGAAGTGGGCACCCATGCTAACTCCAACGGTTACAATCAATGATTGTGTTGGTTGCCTGATGAGTGGACTGGCCTGATTCTTACGTTAGCGCACACATGCTTCAGGGACCACCTTATGAACAATGAGGGTCCCGCACACGTGTACTTGTCTTTGGCGCTTGAAAATGGAGCATTTGGAATTACCATATTCCTGTGTGTTAGACATAGAGAGTTTGTTTGGTAGTTTGGGAAATTTTTAAGACTACACTTTTGTAGCTTCCTGTTTTACTGCCCAAATATAATTCCTAAATGAAACATGATTACCACTTTTTGTATGGGTCTCACAACTTCTACCGAGAAAATTAAAATATATATATATATATATATATATATATATATATATATATATATATATATATATATATATAAAGACAGTTCACTATGGTTTTTAAAGCTTATGACCGCCTGATTAGGAACCATTGTGGAAATAGCCGTCACTTAATCCAACCACCATCTAAAAGGCCAAAGCACATGGAACACACTACCTGTCATTGAGTTCGTGCCGCATGCTTATGGCAATGCTTTCTGAAGACATTTGCACCTTGAAGATACAAAGAAGTACATGTCTCGATTTGGAGGAAGATAATGTGTGGGTGGGAGGTTGTCGGATATGATGGGAAATAGTTTTCAATTGATTCAACCGCCATCTAAAAGGACAAAGCACATGCAACACACTTCCTGTCATAGAGTACGCAGCACATTTATGGCAATGGAAGATAATTACATATATTGTGTGTGTGGCAATGGAAGATAAATGACATGTATAATGTGCGTCTCAATGGAAGATAATGACATTTATATTGTCTGTGTGCAGGCAGGCGGGCAGGCGCGTGGCTCTGCATGTGTGTTTGCATGTGCGTCTGTGCGTGTGTGGGTGGGTGGGGCTCCCAAGTAAAATCAGGAAAAAATGGAAACCCAGAGAAAGCCAATAGAACATGGAAATTACAATTAAACCATCCTTACTGTCATATAATTTGTGAGATTCAAATTATTGAAGGGAACTACATACTGCTTAAAGTAAGATCCAACATTCCACATTGACCTCACCAACATCAACCTCTTAAAGTGAGATCCAACCATTATTCTCAAGATGATATCACACGGTGGATGGATTAATTGTCACTACATCATGTAACAATGATAGGATCCTATGGAACTCTTTTTAACTTATGAGCCAATGAACATTGTCTTTGTCCATTTTAAATCAGTGGGGAAGCAGACTCCATTTTCAAGCAAGGCAAGTCTTTCCATCCCACCTAGGGTTGTCAACACGTCAGGTCCTACAGTATCTGTACCCAGGCTAACCGGATCCCAGGCCTTTTGGGTCCTGGTCTAGTTCTTGAAGACCCGGACCAAGTTCCAATCAGGCTTAGGTTCCCATTGGGTCTCTGGATCTAGGTTTAGTTGGGTTGGGGACTAATAAGAGCATTTAAATGGTTGGGCCGACCCAATGGATGGATTAGATCGCAGGGCTCTCTTGCATGTGTTTGGCTGAGAAAGCCCGTTTCTAATGTCAAAATTGTGAGTGTGTGTGTGTGGACCCACCATGTCTATAATGTATGCCGGACATCCACACCATTGATTAGATGTATAGCCATGAGCCTAAAATCAGGCCAATTTATGACATGCCACACCATAGACAACAATTGAGAGTGAATGCCCACCCATTGAAACCTTCCAGATTGTTCACAGGCCCATTGGGATGTGGTTCAGATATCTACCCCATCCATTGTGTCTCACTTGGATCAGGTATCACACCAAATTTCAGGTCATTCCAGATCTCAGATAGGCCCCACCAAGTGCTTTTAGATGTTTTAGGAATTATTCTACATGGTTTCAGATTGTGTGGTTCACGCTGAGTTTCGGATACAGCTGATTTTGGGGACATCCCATAAACCCAGAGGGGACCCACCAAACGCACGGTGCAGATGTCCAACAAACATCACAATGGCCCACATCCCATAACCTAAAGGGGACCCACCAAATGATGTCCAGCAAACATGAACAAGCTGAACCCAACCCGATCTGACTTTAACCAGGTCCATCACACGGACTCAACCCTGACCGACTAGACCCAATTTTTAACCAGGTCTAAATGGTAAGACCCAAACCCAACTGGATTTCTCAACTGAGTCCAATAAATGGGACCCAAACCCAAATAAAATCGGGTCAGGTCCATCGGGTTCCCGCAGGTCCGAGAACACCATTGAAAGCCCTAAAGCCACCCATCACTACCCTTATCCAGTGATTGCAGTTAATCTTGCATCCTATTCCAATTGTTAACTATTTTTTTTTGTGGCAAGACAACAGATAGGAAGATAACTACTGGTTGTATCAGTTGTTGTGGCAATACAACAGATAGGAAGAGAGAATTAGTTGCCTGAACCCCATTAGTCCATGTATCAATCAACAGGCCTAGATTAGCAATTCATGCAGAGAAAGGGTTTATCAACAAATGTGATGGCCAATCAATGGAAGCATCTAGCAGTAATGGATGATCAATGGTTTGATCCAGCAATCATTGAAGATCAAAGGTGAGATCGACTTGGATCAATAGTCAGATCTTGTACTAATGGAAGATTGATAATCGGATAGGTTGATATTGAAGGATTGATGGTCGAATCTAGTGATAATGGATGATCAATGGTTAGGTCTAGAAGTTATGGCAGGTAAATGGTTAGGTAGTGACAGTGGAAGGTCTATGGTTGCAAAGTGATAGTGGATTCAATGGTTAGATTTGGTGGTGGTGGACATTCAATGGAAGGATCTCATTATAATGGATGGTCGAGGGTCAGACCTAACCATATGGACAATCAACGGTTGGATCTAACAATAATGAACAATTAATATTTTGATCTCACGATAATGGATGATCCACAGTCAGATCTAAGAAAGATAGGCAATCAACAATCAAAACTAGCAATCAGTTTGCAAAAGGCAATCTTGATGGCAGGGAAATATATGTTGATGGATGTAACGATCGAACAATATATGCTAGTTTAAGATACAATTTGTCCATCTTATGGCCCATTACATGAGTGGTTCATATTGCCTCACCAATCTAAATTTTCTACCTAGATCTAGCCATTACAATGTCCTCCAGATGAAATGCCCATGTATTATACACACATGGCAAAAACCTCATGGGGACTCATATCCCTTCATCGAGTCATGCGCAATTCGAATGCCCCATCACTACCAAATCCCAATTAGTCATTATGCAATCCAGACATGCAAAACACAAGAAAACTATATAGAATCTTGATTTAAGATCATGGTTTTGGTTATCGGACACCCCTTCTATGCGCTAGAGTGAGGGCCTATTTTGCAGACCAACACACAAGAATTAAGTGGGAATCTACAAATCAAAGAGAATGGACCATTTTGGGAAATATGGGATGAAGATGTAAACAATCACTTCTTCTTTTTCGTTTTTCAATCTTCTTTTTGTTGAATGGTCCCTAATCCACCAAATCATATTTGATTAGAGCCCATTTTGTTGACTTCTGGCAGGTCAAATTGATAGACAACATACTATCAAAGAATAGTCCAATACACCATTGGATACATGTTAAAAACAAGACAACAAAAAACAGGGTGGGGGAGAGACATTCAAGTGTTTTACAATTTTTTTCCTATTTTCCCTATGTTTCTTCAAGTTTTTAGTGCCAAAATTTTATGGACTGATATGGCCTCATAAGCACTGTATTATTCATTTTTGGTCCCGAATGATACGCCCACCGATACCTTTATTCAAAACCTTGTTTAGGGTAGGCAGGCCAAACAATCAAATTATTATGAAAATAAAAAAAATGTAAAACTGTTACATAAAGAAGATGTAATTGGAAAATATGAAAACATTCCTGTCCAAGCAGACACCTATCAAATGCCTCTTCCTTTTTTGTGTGTGTGTGCGTTGTTTTGTGAGCCGAGTTTAAAAAGGAGCCAGTTTTGAGCTCACGACCTTGGTGGGACTTGAAACAAGCTGAACAATTTGCTTCTTTACTGAGTAGGTCAATTGGCACAAGAAATGCAACAGAAATCACTGCTCAACTTTTTTAACCATAAAGAATTTTTAAAAAAATAAAAAATAAAAAAAAATACACACCTCATTTGTTTCCGAGCCCGTGGCTATGTACCCATCAGATATTGATAGACCCACAAAATTCTGAAATCAAGTAGTATATGCCTCAGTAACAAGAAAAACCAACCATATTACAAGGGTCAAAAGATGGAAATGTTAGTATAGAAAAAATATGATAGCACATATTACTAGGATGTGAAATGCCAAGGCTACCCTGGTAATAAGATAAGGATCCTAATCAACAAGCAGACCTCACCATGAACATAGCCCAGCCCATATTGGTCACAATCTTGGAGATAAAATATGAGACTGAATATAAGCATTGAGAAGCTTAATCTAATACTGTGAGAGAATGAACCTTCACATTTGTGTGGCCCGTGAATGTCTGTATAGGAGTGTCAATTATCCTCGACGACGATGTATTCATTGTCAAGTCCCATAGCTTCAATGAGTTGTCTGTGGATGCCGATACAAGAGTCGTCGAGTCTACAAACTTGACAGAGCTGACAGTCTTCGTGTGGCCAACTAGTGTGCACCATGGTATTTTCGTGGAACGGAGATCATAACAATAGATCTTATGATCCGCCGAGCCAATTGCAAGTGAGCGTGCAGAATCAGGAGGAAACTGGACACAGCACACATTTGCCTTTGTTCTGATAGTCGCAATGCTTCCTCCCTGTATCACCAGCCCATGTAAGAAAAATAGCTTATTACACATCCACATAGAAATCAGCCATGATAATGGTAATTAGCTGACTGTAGTACGTTTAGTTCAAAGCTGACATTGCAAGAATAGAATTGCCTGATTGATATTCCATAGCTTGACAGCACAATCATCACTTCCACTGGCTAATTTTGTCGGGTCTGCAAGTGAGAAGTCAACAGACCACACACGCCTCTCATGCTCCCTCAGTTCCACAAAAACTTGTCCTCTTGTAACATCCCAGACCTAAAGACGATTGAAATGAATCAATGAATGACCATGAAAGTTAGAAAAAGCAGGAAAGAGGAATTATATAATCTTTGACCTGAGAATGTGTACAACATCCTTGTATTGTGGGTTTTTACAAAAAAGTGGTACCTCACATTCGGTGACCCAGAAAAATTGATCTCTTGTGAACCACTACGGAGATCACTCCTACAAAGATCCCACAATGGAGAATTCTAATCATCCATTTGGCCTTTCTACAGTTGAGTCTGAGTCATTGCTGTATTTCTTTTCCCAACCATGAACTATCTATTTGCAGACCAGCAAGGAAGGGTTAGGATTTTCACATTGAGGAGATTTTTAGGCCATGGTCCATCCACTTCTCGGCCTATCAGATTGATCTGGATCACCTAACCACAAGGCTCACCTGCACAAAGTATCCAGGGTATACGATATACCCTCAGCTCGAGGATCATATAGCTCCTAAAAGAGAAGGGATGAAAATCATAAATAAATAGCCTACCTGCACAACGCCTTCAAAGTCACTTGAAGCAATCTGACTTTTGATATAACTATTCCAACAGACACTGCTAAGTTTTGATTTACTTGCCATCTCAGTTACAGGATAATGAATGTCACGATCTTCATTTAAAATCGTATCGCACTCAAAAATTTTAATTTTACGATTTACACCAGCAGTAGCAAAAAACTCTTTGTCTCGATCGAAACTCAATGAGCATACTAAGTTAGAAGAATTTAGCAGATCCCCTTGCTTTAGGTCTGCCCGAACTTTCAACTTGCTAAAAGATAGATACTTGCACAAACCCTCAAGGAATGGATTTATCCACCCACTTCTTCTTCCTTCACTTTGGCCTTCCTTAGAAGCCAAATTATCAACTGAACTACCTTCAGTTCGCACAATTGATCCTCTACCAATACTACCAGCTGCCAAATTTCTATGTTGTAATTTCCCTGCTGGCTTGAACGACCTGCATCTTGTTGAAAAATAAGCTGACTCCAGCTTCTTGAAGTTCTTCATCAACCGATGACTTTTGGACAGCATACTTTCTTGGTTCTCCAGCCGAGAGTCTGACCTCTGAACCTCAGCCAAATGCTCGTTAAATTCCTCACTGCGAATCTGAAGACCAGGTCTGAAACGCTTTCGGGAACCCAAGGCAGTTGAGTCCTCACTTCGCTCAGGATAAATTGATGGTTGAGCTACTTTGTCCAGTGAAGTATGCTCATCGTTCTTTGCTTCTGTATAAGAACTTCCCTTTTTCTTAAGCATTGATTGCTGCTTCAGAACTTCTTCAATGTCAGATGACAGGCAAGATATGGTATCATGCAACCTATCAGCAATTTCTTGTTTTTTGTGTTGCATCTGTAGAAGGAATTCCAGTAGCAACTCCTGCTCTTCTATTTCCTCTCTTAGCTTTATAGCTGCTTCACGCTCTTCTAAGTTATCCCTTGGTTCATTGAGAAACTCGCTGTGTAATAACTCACTATCAAACATCAAATCCAAACAAAAAGTCAGGCCCAAATAATCATCCCATAGACATCAAAAAAGGAGAACCTAAAGAAATGCATGATATATGTTAGTATTTATCTGGTTGGCCATGCCAAGCATAAGAATCTGAAGACATGCTTTGATCATTTTGAGATGACAAGGCACTTCAATTAGATCTATTTATCATGACAACCACAAACTCGAACGAATAGATGAAGCATATCTGTGATCAGGTTTATGTGTTGGCACTCTGTGTTGTAAATGAATTTATGAGCTCATTTTACTTTAATTATCACTTACAAGCAATTGAAAAAGAAAAGGCACCACCACATGAATATCAATTATTTACAAAAAAGGAAATAAGGACAAGTACAATCATAAGCATGAATATCAAATTCAACATGTGGCTAAAGTACATGTCGGAATCATGGTACATTCGTTAACTGCTATCTCAGTTTCCACATTGAACATTAATGGGATCACACTGAGGACCATGGTAACCCCAACAAACTGTTGACAGTAACATGGCAGAGGGAACAGTCTTCAAACTCATGCTCTTACTGCTTCTAACCAGATTGTTTGCACATATAGGTACCTCCATGCTAAACGAAACAGGTTGCAAACATGCAGCTCCAATCATTTTGTTACATGAACCTTTTATCAAGGTGTACCTCCCGCCTCAAACAGAGTCTTCAAACTCATGCTCTTACTGCTTCCAAAAGGTCTTTAAATTTGCTAACATTTCGAAATAGAGGATTTCCCACTCCAGAACCCAAGTCCACTCCCCCACATAACAAAGCTGTTGCCATGGTATGATGGTAAGAAGCCTAATACAGACCATTGTGGGCTATAATAATGCATTTTGAATTGGGAATATGAAAGATCACGGATTATATGACTAAATGACTAACTGCAGTGATGACCTCCAGCCAACAATGTAGCATGTCAGAACCAAAAGCATGTCGTCACATAAAACTTCAAAAACTGACTATAAGACTTCCACAAAAGGTGACTTCACAAATTCTAGATATGTACTAGTGTCTTTCATTTGCCTTCTCATGTTGACACACTGGACCACTGGTTTTGCCCACAGACAAGTATCACTACTTCTACCTAGATGGCCAAAGCATGTGCATTACTATGTTCACGTCTCTTCATGTTCCATGCACGGATATTGTATTATGTACTGATATGAGTAACTACAATCATCGTGCTCCACATGAAACCCCTTTAATACAGAACAAATCAGCAATAAATAGCAAAATTCGCTTCAAAATATTTCCACCAACCGCAAAGGTGCTTAACCTTTGGATAATGCTCAGCTGAACTTAATTTACCCTTCTGCACCTCTAGCTCATCTCCAAGCATGATAAGTTATTTCCATATTTCCCCGCATAATAGAACACTAGTCCATTTGTCAATGTCAGACAGGTATAAGAGATGTTACTGCTATGGATTTGAAAAATGAAAGGTGCACGGAAAAATTAAGTGAATGTCAGGCAATAAAAACTGAGGATATAAAAATTAAAAATATATATAATTTGACATTGGCATTCTGCAATATCCAGAAAATTTGATAGTGCAGAAGGCTCGGTTGGCATTTTTATCGTTACAGAATGCATGATATAGGACATGATACTGGATTGCATATTGTGGATACAGCATGAATGACAAACAACATGGGACTGGATTGAAATCTTTTTTTCTTTTTTTTCTTTTTTTTTTTAAAGTACACAAGGCTGTGCCTACTGCTAACCAAATTCCACATGAGGGGAACGTTCATGAGATCTACCCCATCCATCAGGTGCGATGCCTCATGTTCACCCTATTTCCTAAAACCAGGATGATCCAAAACTCAGATACACCTATTGTTCGAAGTATCCCCGGTATTAACGAAATATCCCCGATATTATCCCTATCTCCAGCTCGGTGATACCGATAACACTAGTAGCAATACCGATAACACCAGCAGTCTCATAAATTCAAACTATCGGCGATGAATTACTAAGTATCACCAATGTATCGATATTGCCAATGCATCGCCAATATTTTCAATTGTGTAAATTCCAAGTGTCACTTGTATCGGCGATATTTCGATAATATGCCAATGCATCAATATCGCCCAAAATTTGTTCATTAAAAACTTTCCATTTCATTTTTTATGGTCGCATTGTCATATGCAGTGTTCAAATTGTCGATGATAATATCGATCATATCACAATATTATCAATAACGTAACATGGGCGATATATTTCCTTTCCAGTTATCAACGATTTCTCAGCGAAATATTGTGTGTTGTCGATATTGTGAAATATCAATAGATATGTGGATGGAATGTTGGATGGATAGATGGTGTGGAAGGGATGGTTGGATTGGTTTCTCACGGCAACACATGCTTTTAGGCCCCCATTAAATGGAAACTTATTATGTATGCATTCTTTTTGCAATTTTCTTATTCCTAAATATGCAAATATGTATATTTTAGAATCTCCTGAAGTTTCACTGAAAAAATCTACCGTTTTCCCCTTGTTTCCCCACATTTTCGGTTATCGACGATATTATCAGCGATATTGATATTGTTTCCGTATCCCTTACCAGTGAAATTTGTAGTGATACCAGTACTTCAAACACTGGGTACGCCACACCATAGGGAACAGTCACAATGGGATGCTCACCATTAATTGTGTGGGGTCCACCATTGTGTTTGTATGCCATCCAATCCATTCATCTAATGCGCCTCACTACAATGAGGGGTCACCCTAAGCTTAACGCTATTCCAACACTCATTTAGGCCACACCATGTTGGAATGATTCTACATTGTTACCAGCGTGGTCCACCTGAGTTTTTTTCCAGCATGACTTTTGGAATCAAGACCAAGGACATGGGGTGACAAACCTGATGGATACAGTGGATCTCATGTATACAAAATATGTCAAGCATGACCACATATGCCTACCCGAGTCATGCTAGCATTTTTAGGACTGGATTACCATGTTTTGGATGAGTGAAAATGAAGAGGTTGAGAAGTTATTGGCTAGCTAACTTAATATTGTTGACTACCATCTTGTAGGCACTAGGAGGCAAAAACACCACTTAATGATGTTGGCTACCATCTTATAGGTACTCGGAAGCAGAAGAAAAAAAAAACACCATTTAATAGTGCTGACTACCATCTTGTAGATACTAGTAGGCAAAAACACCACAGAAATTCTATGTAATCTACCCATCTCCTATCTCCAATCCAATGAGAGTGACTGAGGTAAGGTTCTGATGCTTATTCAAAGCATTTAATGCTGCACCAACTACAGGTGAGAATATAGCCCAAAGAGTTTGGGCTGTCATTGAACCAACATCATAAAAGCATGGATGAAGGTTAATGAGGTCAGGTCTAACCTATGCGTTAGTTATGTCTAGTTGATGGCATTGTTGCCAGCCAGAGCTGTCAGACACTTCTTTTTTATGGCACTTTCATCAGTTAGGGTACTCCAGCTTTATCCAGTATGACTTTCACCATCCTTCCTCCCAAAAGATACAAAAATCTCATTACAGTATCTACCACCCATCCATGGGAGACTAACCTTTCTCACCTGTCTACCGACACTGGAAGGATTCCCTCGATAAGAAGGAAAATAATACAAGCAAGGGCACCCTGATCTCCAAGCCTCTGCATGCCGTGATTGCCTATCTCAGCAAGTAGACCTAAGCAATGCCAAAAAGTCCTCTCCATGTATCACTAGAAACACTATTGTTTCTCTCCGGTCACAACCAAAGGATAGTGCAGGAGGATTAACAGTCGAGGATATATGACAATCCTTACCAAGTGACCTCCAAAGCATTTATAAGAAATGTAATTCCCATTTTTTATCAAAAATAACACCACAGTCACACCAAAGAGGTCAACACTGCTGGGAGCCAACCAACATCTGAAATTTCATTCTTCGAAACAAGATACGCAAAAGGAGGATGGCACGCCAACCCAGAGCAAAAGGAACTCATATATAACCTCCTGAAAAATTCCAACATCAAATTTGCACACTACATAGCCCATCTAGAAAAAAATCAGTTTTTAGTATGGTCAACCCAACAAATTTTGAAATTTACCTCATTTTCTTACGATGTACAGTTGAGAATTAAAAACACTAGCTCCGATCCCATAAAAAAAGCTGCATGAGATAGCCAAGCGACCAAAAATGATGAGAAACACTCCCCTTGTTCTTGGACAAATAAATGCTCACCCCTGGCTAACCAGGAAAAAGACAAGCAGACCATACTAACTGCCATCTCCTTTCACAAGCATCCCTCGACAAATTAGCCTCCGAAATAAGGGTCCTTAGCTCTTTTCCACCATCAACTAGTCTCCACTACCATGTCCTAAAAAGTGCCTCCCAGAGGTGTGTGCAACTAGCATCATCACACCTACCTAAAAGCTCTGCCCCTCCTATAAACATGCAAACCAATTCAACCACTGGAATGAAAATAAAGCAGAAAATGGGTTAGAATCTCTTGGGTAACAAGATATCAAGAGAAATACCACCAAAGACACTTCAGTAGAACCAAAAGCACCTCTATGGAGGATTTTAAATTGAAGCCTATGATTAATGCAACATAAGAATTTCATGTTTAATTCTTTATGAAGAAGTTACATTTTTTATCATCTTGAGCATGCGGTGTGCACAACTAATTCATTGCTGGCAAGACAGAGTGCTCCCTATCATCTCATGATTAAGACTAAAGACATTAGATTGCTTCCAACTCAACCAGGCAGGACAGCTAGACCAACATAACTTATATACTAGGAACAAAGTATCACTGTTCCCAATCTAAGGTGCCACTAAGGACATATGGTATTGTGGTGATTTGCCACCACCAGATTTCATTTCAAACATCTAAATTGAAATTAGTCACAGCTCGAGCAGGAAAATGTTTTGCACGAATTGGATGTTCTCATTCATTAAGGTGAAAATGACAGGAATGACACAGATACAATGCAAGGAACATGGAACTTAAGACAAAATCTGGGATGAAGGCCATTCTCACCTCATTTTCGGTCTATTGTTCGGCTGAGGGTGCAATAACCACAGGCAAAATGCAGCTTCCTTTGGCCATTTCAGTAGTAACTGAGGGGGTAGAACACGATGCCGCAAGTTGGACATGGTTCTCAGCTTTTCTTCTGTCGAGCTAAATGTGCAGAATAACTGGTCACAAGAAAGACAGCTACATTGGTAAAAACAAAATGCTCACAAACTTCAACATCCAACTTAAAAATCCCCATAGAAGAGGTATACATTAGGACAGGATACCTCGAAAAGAAGAACTCCTAAGCGATAAATATCTGAAGAAAAAGAACTTGAAGCACCAGCAGCCTCTTCTGGACTGGTATACCAATTGATCTCCATAACCAATATCTGCTTTAATGGGAATGTTTTATTCCGTTTTTCAACTTCTTCAGCATTGCCTTGTTCCTCTACTTTTCTTTCTTCCACCTCTTCAATTGACGAGAGACGTGTTGCATAAGCCGAGCCTGACCGCAAGCAACTGGCTTCAGATGCCCTTTGGGAAGCAGCTGTTGGAGTTATCTCTTGAGAGGAACCTTCCCTTTCTAGCCTGTTTCTCTGCTGTGTCGGACCATGCGCAGATGGCGAGGAGGAGCTCTGATCTCCCACAATCTTGCTGGTCATGTCATCCTCAAACGAATCTGAACCTGAACTTGAACACGAAGCAGACTCTATAAAGGAGATGCGGTTGAAAGAAGACATGATGAAGCAGGAAGGGCGCACGTTATGAACAACGATCCCTTGCGAATGTGCAAGGTTCACGGTTTCCACAATCTGTCTAAATATGTGCAAGCACTCCAAAAGATCAACTGATCGCTCTGACTTGTCCAACCACTGCCTCAAGCTAACGTCGCACGGCTCCATAACAAGAGTGTTGAGGTCCATGCTCTCATTGCCACACACTCCGGAAGAACCTATCTGGTTGTCGAAATTATCAGTGCTAGATGGAACCGCCTGACCTCTCTCCTTGGACGAAGCCGCTGCTGCATGTGCAGTGTTATTCGATGGCCGGTTGCTGTGAAGCAGCCTGCGGCTACTGCTCAAGGCAACGCAAGCATTCAACCCTCTAGAACTACTGGACTTCTCCCAACCCGACTCATCCGAACCCTCCATTCCTACCCATCTATAGTGATACCCACCTACAGCAGTCATTCCTTTCCATCACCAACACCATCGAAAACCCACTTCAGAATCACACCCAAAACAAGCTCTCGTCTTACAGAACGGACCACATCCTCCCCATTGAAACACAATCCCGTCCTGTATCCGGTACAGCTCAGGAAGAAAAGAGCTTAACCTTGCTCTTTCTCATCAGAAACAACACAAACATCCTGACCCGCCAAAAGCCACTTGCGGAAATCCCATTTTCTTAGTCCAAACCAAAGAAAATCTAAGAAGAAAAGGTTACAAGGGAAACCAAAGAAAATCACTCATACCGAACCACACAGAGAGACAGAGAGAAGGGGAGAGAGAGAGAGAGAGAGAGAGAGAGAGAGAGAGAGAGAGAGAGAGAGGGAGGGAGGGAGGGAGGGAGGGTACCGTAAAGAGCAACAGGAGATTAGATGATCTGCAGCTCCAACCTGGAGAAGACGAGCCAACCATTCGAACTTTAATTGCATTTGGCTTTTCTTTTTTCTCTCAAAAACACCTCCACCTCACAAAATACGATCTCATTTCTCCACCTTTTCTTTTCGTTTTTTCTTTTCCTTATACCAAACGCGCAAAAAACCTGCCAGCCGTTGATAAGAAAATACGAATTTCTATTTCAATTTTCACTTCCTTGTCTTTTTTTATCACTTCTACTGGTGGCTTTTGCAATATTTTATTATTTCTTTTTAAGACCTTGGCCTCTACTTCGTTATCTTCGCCCTTCTAATGCTCGTTGCTTTATTCTCCATACAAGTACGTGGCCGAAGCACGTCCTCATGTTCCGTGCTTCTATTAGGGCGAGGCGAAAGGGCGACTTTCCTCGAGGTTGTGGACCAGATTTCCCGTTATGGAATATGGAAGAACAGGTGCCGCCAAACACTCCAAAAACTCAATATTCTAACATCAGATTCTTAACGAAAAAGAGGGAAAGAGAATGAGAGGAAAGATCGTGCTTTTCTTCACAACTCTCAATTGCGGAATCTCCTTCCTTCTCTTCTTCTCTTTCCCTTTTCCTCTTTAAACGCCGAGAAACCCAAGGAAACAGATCTGGAACTGATTCCGGATCTTTAAAACCCTAATTTTCAAATCTTTCTTCCCATTTGGCTTCTTTTACACTTTTCTGCTCTTGAAATCTCTATCAAACTCTCGGAAGCTCGTGAATTTCAGCATTTTCAATCCCTAAAACCCTCAAATCGCTGAAATCGCAATCTTCGAGCAATTCCAGTAAGAGGAAGAAGAATCTGAGCTCTCAGCTCTTCTCCAACTCGAAAACTCGGTAGCAGATTCAAAACATCTGAATTTTCAGAAAAACAATCCCGAAAGTGCTCTAAAAATCGCCAGTGAATTCAATTTTCCGCATTCCAAACGCCTAAAAGTCTCAAAACCTATTTCAAATGATTCCTCTTTTTCGAGTTTCCATAGATAGATTGCTACAGGAACAGAGAAAGATAAGCCTCTCCTAATACGCAATCTTTCGCGCTAACAATACTACCACGTCTATTCGCCACGTGGCACGTTTCACAATAAACACGTTACGGATAGAAGGCGAATTTGAAAAATGACAATTGATCACATACATGCAATCGTATCATAGCTTGTGGTATTGTACCATACTTCCCACTAACATGTTATTTTTATAGGAAATCAATACCAAGAAAGAGGTATTATCCACCATTGGTATCATTCTCATAGAAATTCAGGATGATCAGATCACTAGATGGGCCACAATTTATATTGCATCAAACCGTCGGTATTTCATTGAATTCCAACGGTCGTCCACTTGATGAACAAAACGATCTGATTTTTGTCCCAGTTGATTTTTATGATCGATCCCTCCGTTTTTAATGGTCCTGATATTATAGAAAGGTGCCATGTTGTCATGAAAGATAGAAAGATACCACAAGTTGTGATATCTTGCCTGGATGGGATCAGTTTATTAGAACTAGGTCCAGGTATTGCGTGGTTACCTTGCCACCATCGATTGGCTATTCCCCCTGCCACGAGCCAATGGCTGATGGTCGGTGCGCTATGTGGGCTACATGATGTATGTTTTCATCCATGCCGTCCATCTATTTTTATAGATCATTTCATGGTACGAGACAAAAAATGAGGTATATCCCAATCTCAAGTTCACCACATTACAGAAAACGTGTGTTGAATGGACGACCGTTAAAAAATTATTGGAGGCTATAAAAGTTTTGTGTAAGCTGACCTTCATTTGGGTTTGTATGACCTAATCAACAGATTGGATGTCAAACAAACAATACAGTGGGCTTTGGGAGGATTTTTAATGGTGGATATTCAATCACTATTGTTCTCCTACGGTGTGGTCCACTTGAGATTTATATCCTGCTCATTTACGGGATGAAGTCCTAAAATGATAGGTAAAGATGGATGAAACACATGAGTCCGGATCCTCTGTTACCAGGTTAACAGAGAATTCCTAATACCCTAAAAATCGTTGGTCCTGGAAAAATTTAAATAATTAAAAAAAAAAATAAATAAAAGCTTCGGATAGGGTAACAGGAAAATCCTGTTGACCCGATAACAGAGGATTCCGACTCGAAACACATACATCATGGTGGGCCCATAGAGCACCGACCACCAGCAGCAACTGCGCTGGTGGCAGGCGAGTAGCCAAGTCTTTTCCTGCGTGGGGACTATGTGAGGCCGACTGTGGTACATATGTTTTATCCAAACTGTTCATCCGCTTTTTCGGCTCATTTTAGGCTGTAATCCTAAGATTGAGGTTAGGGCCTATCTGGGAGCGTGGATTTGGAAACCCCCTTCATTCGAAACCCCAGGATTGGAAACCCCCTGGATTTGCAATCCTCACCGTGTGTTTAGCCTTGTGAAGTGTGAATCAACTTTAATCCAAAAATACATATGCATAGTATATTTACGGGGGTTTAATTTAATTACTAAATCAACATTAATATCTCTAATTAGTGAGATATGTAATTTTTGACACAATGGTTGTGATAAGCCGGCAGAAATATATGTTTTGTCTGAAAATGATGAAATTTTGGGTCTCAGATGGGCCACAAGCACAAGATCATGTTTGACTGACTAACCAACAGTTTTTAATCATTGATTAATATGAACAATGTTTGGACCGTGCTAATTTATATAGATAATGTTTGGACGGTGTTAATCATCATTAGTGGGTGATGTGCCCAATAGAATGATAGTATATAGTGACACACATGTCACATCACACCTGCAACTATTAAATTGATTTTAGATGTGATCCAAGCTCTCAATGTGGATTGCAAACCCCCTCATAGAGAGGGGATTAAAATCCACTTGGATTTGCAACACCCAGTTGCTTTATGTGCAAAACAACCAAGAGAATTTGAAACTCTCCAATCTCCTCCAATCCATGGGGTAAAACGACCCCTTAGTTTACCCTACCACTGAAGACATAGAGGAAAATGAATTCTGTTGTTCAAGCCTTCCCACGGCCACAATGATATTTATTTATTATCTTCATAATGGCACGGGACATGGGTGTCCTACCACGCCGTCTCTCGCCCGGGCATTTTTGTGAACAGGCCCACTGTGATGTGTCGATTTATCCATGCTGTCCATATCATCTCTCGTATCATTTTATCGTGTAATAATAAAATGAAGTAGATCCAAAGCTCAAGTGAACCACACCACAAATGACTTTTTTATTTGATCCGACTAGCATTTAATAATTTATGCATTTAATATAACTAAGCTTATTATTTAGTGTGGTACACTTGAGCGTTAGATTAGCCGATTTTTGTTGTTGTACCTTATAAAATGATACCAGAAGAGGGATGGACGGCGTCGATAAACTGATACGGCCACCCACGGAACTGCCCGTTGGAAACTAGAGGAACTGGTACGACGCAATCCGCGTCCCAAGTATGACAGGTAAACACGTATATTTTAGATCCAAAACTTTCATGGCTGTCGAGAAGTTTTCAAAGGTAGACACGTTCAATTCCGCTATTTCTTTGGGGGTGTGATCACTTGAGCTTTGGTCATGATTTAACTTTAGCTCCTGGCTTAAAATCAGCTGCAAGAACTGATGGACGGCGGGGATAAAAACAAGTACATCATGTTGAGCCCCACAGAATCCTGCCGTCACGAGATAGCGGATTGGGTGTTATCCGGGTAACACATTAGTGGGTGTTATCCTTACTGCGAGGGGCCTAGCTTGATGAATGTATTGTATATCCACGCGTCCCATAGATTTTACAGCTCATTTTAGAACGTAATCCTAAAAATTAAGCATATAAAAATTATTGAGTGGACCACATCACTGAAAAAAAGTAGTGAATGATCATTAAAAACTTTTGGTAAGTTAAAAAAAGTTTTAGATCAAGCCTATCCTTGTATTTTAATTTAATCCAGATCTTTTTGACATAATCAACAGGTTAGATAGAAAACAAACATTACAGATCTTCTTACGGTGGGCCTTGAAAAGGTTTTTAATGGTGGGACTTCAATCACCCTTATTTCTTGCTGTGAGGTCCACCTGAGATTTGGATATGTTTTATTTTTGATGCAACCTCCTAAAATAATCTGAAAAAACGGATGGACAACATGGATATATAACACATCATCAAGTGGGTCCCACGGTAAGGGTAGCACCCACTAAGGGCCTGTTTCCCATGGGATTAGGAGGGATGGGATGGATTTTAAGGTAATGATGGTGGTGTCAGCAGATTGGTTTAAGATCCATGGGATGGCTATATCCCGGGACAAGTTCACTGGGTCTGTTTGGCACGCCTTGCATATCCCGGGATTTTACCTTCCAATCCATCTAACCAAGGGATGGGATCAATTTTAAGGTAATGATGGTGATGCAGTGGATTGTTTTAGGATCCATGGATTGCTTATATCCCGGGACAAGTTCACCAGGTCTGTTTGGCTCGTCATGCATATCTCGAGATATCGCAATCCCATCCCTCCTAATACCATAGGATCGGTCCAGCCAAACAGGCCCTAAGATGTTACCCGGGTAAAACCTAATACATATACACTCCCTTGCTGAAAGCAGATTGGCTGGTGTACCACACACCAGCTATACAGCTGCCATAGGTACATGTTGTGCAAGGACGAGCACTGACGCTTCTCGAGCTCCGAGTTGTACGAACTGTTCAAAGAAGATCAAAGTTACATGGCCCTCACAGTGATGTATTTATTATATCTACACCGTTCATCTATTTTTAGAGATCATTTTAGAGCATTATACAAAAAATGAATCATATCCAAAGATCATCTAGACTACACCACAAATAATAGTGGAGATAATGATTTTCACCGTTAAAAAATTCACAGGGCCCACCATAACTATTATTTTCCATCCAATATGTTCATAAGATCATAAAGAGAGGAAAAACAAATTTCATATTGATCCAAAACTTTTGTGACCCTAAAAAGGGTTTCAATGGTAGACGTTCAATCCCCCACTGTTTTTTTCAGTGCGGTCCACTTGATAGTTAGATCTGTTTTATTTTTCATCTAAAGCGGAGCTCACCAAATGGATGGATGATTTGGATATAACACATACCTCGTGATTAGACCCACAAAACTTGCTAACGTCAATACAGTAGGTATATAGCTGGTGTGAGGTACACCAGCCAATCGGCTTCCCCCCGCCACGGAGGCTGGTTGTTGCAGGGTCACCCCACAATCCACGACTGCATTGGCGTTTGCACTTTACTCGGCGTCTCGTCACATGAGACAATTAGGCACACGTGTAAGAGATAACGTCATCAGTCATTGTATCCACTTGATGTACGTAGATGCCTAGTGTGAAAATGCACACCAACCTGATAATCAGATGGTTAAACGTGTACATAATCTGAATTGTTGACGAGAAACCCCTGGTCTTTCGTTCGTTTTGTAAACATGGAGCCCAATTGATGATCATGTGGTCCTGATTTTAAAAGCGGAGGCATTAGGGACCTGATGATTAGATCTGTTGTGGGGAAATCTAGACCGAGCCGAATTCAGTTGAGTCTTGACATCACTCATCGTCCCTGGGCCAACATGCATCCGACCCGAGGATTATGGCAGAGCGACGACATCAACCACGGACTCAGAATGAGTCCTTGTGCATTATACAAGACGGGTCGGATCTCGGATCTACGACATCACGACCGACCCAATTGAGATGATTTGAAACCCAAAAGAGCATATATTCGATCAGTATACTTTCGAGCCGAGGATCACTATTCCGAGCCGAGTCACTTTACTTAGTGTATTGACAACTCACTCGCCCATGGTTCGGAACATGAGGTCAGCTCGGATAGAAACCAAGCCTTGATGAAAGTAGTGCCCACAGCACGATTGGCACGATCTCTGGATAACCGCCAACTACTGCACACGTGTAGCCTTCACGTAGTGGCTACGACCACGCCGAGACTATCGGACACGACCTAAGCTACCCTCGAGTATAAATACAGGACATTTCTACGGGAATAGGCACACAATATCTCGCACCCTCTCTACTCTACACTACTTAGACATAGATTCCCTAGCCTGACTTTGGCATTGGAGGGTCCCCTACCTGATACAGGGTCTTCTTTGCTTACCTTTCTGAGCAGGACCAGGGTTTGTTCTGAGTACTCAAAGCTCGGCGGAGGGTGTTCCAGATTCTTGCATCAACAAAATCCGTATATGACACGGTTGCAACGTGTGCACGTGTGAGGTGAGGCACTTCGTGTTCATTCCTTTTTATGGAAGATTTCCCGAACGAAGTCAGAGGCAGAAGCGGCTTGTGGGGCTTCTCGTTCAAGGGTTTTGCTTCTTCCCAAGGCTGACACCAGACCTGGAACTCTCCCGAGCCAGAGAACCGCGCCTCTCTCTCTCTCTCTCTCTCTCTCTCTCTCTCTCTCTCTGAGAAAGAAAGCACTGATAAGCTGCAAGCATATGAATTTCTATATGCATCAACATGCACAATGTAAACATGTTGTATATTTACATCAATCGAAACTGTCCAACCAGTGGGACCCAATTTTGATAATCTGAGAACAGAAAAAAAAAATTTTAATTTTAGGATTCTAGGGTATGTTAATTGAAAATATTTCAGCTATTTGTGGATATGCATGATTTATCCCGTACGAGCGTATAAAAAGACATCTCCCTACTGTCTATGTTCGCCCAAGCTAGAGATCGCATTTTTAATTGGAGGAAAAACTTTGATACTCTCGCAAAGGATGCTATCCGAGCGATAAGTAATGGGTGCTGCTTAAGTGGATCCATTGATCTGATTGTGGGCCACCTTGATTTATGTACATTAAATCCAAGCCGTTCATATGTTTTGAAAGCTTATAGTTTTTCTTTAAAAAATGAAGTATATCCAAGTCTCAGGTGGACCACACCATAGGAAACTGTGGTGATTGACAATTAAAAACTTCTTGTGAGCCACAAAAGTTGTTGATCAAGATGATATTTGTTTATCCCTTCATCCAGGTCTTTATGACATTATTAATATGTTAGATGGAAAATAAAATTTTATGTGGCCTCCAAAAGGTTTTTAATCTTGGGTATTCAATCACTATTGTTCCTATGGTGTGGTTCATCTAAGATTTGGATCTCCTTTAATTATTGGATCATGCCCTAAAATGATCTTTCAAAACGAATGGACAGCATGGATATAAGGAACATACATCATGATGGCCCTACAGTCAAGGATCCACCTAACTCGATGGATTTGGGTTTCTACCAAAGCAGCTCCCTGTAAATAATTGTGCACGTGGCATAGATATAACTGATGTTAGGGGACACAGATTTCCTGCCAAAGTCTTTAGCGGGAAGTTCCTGCACACAGAACCTAGGTGGGGGCCACCGTGATGTTTATGATAAATTCACCCCTTGCATATGTTTTGTAAGCTCATTTTAAAACATGAGGCCAAAAATAATCCAGATACAATATTCAAATGGGTTGAAAACATAAGAATTGAACGTCTACAGTAGAAATATTTGTGGGGCCATGGAAGTTTTGAATCAAGCTAATATTTGTATTTTCAATTCATCTCAAGTAGGAATGACGCTATAAGCAGTATAGATGTAACGCCCATGTTTTTGAAACCCGAGTATATAACTCGTTTTCCAAAAAACTCGAGTATTAACATTTAAGGATAATCAAATTCCACGTGTATATATATATATATATATATATATATATATATATATATATATATATATATATATATATATATAATGAAATAATATCATATGTGAAACAAAGTAAATTATAACCAATCTTGAGCTGTAAAATTACGTAACAACTTTTGGCAAATACAATCATGCATCATTGGCAATTGTACCTTGCTCCTCATCAATATGAACACGAATATCATCTAGGCCACCTGCATTACTTGTATGGTTGTGTATTCAATGAATGAGTGACCAACTCAATGTGAATTCCCCTCAAGATTACACACCATTGCATTATTTAAATATAATTGCAAACAAAAAAGTATTCAAAATAATACATGATGCAGTCTTATTAAATGCATGGATGCATGAGTGCACATCAACTGGGGATGTTCATCCAGTTAGCTTTTGGGCGAAACCCATACATGTGGCCGGTCACTAGCGAAAGTACATCGTACATGTGTAGTGTTAAGCTCACCGAAAATGGGCCGATAGTCGGTGGTATAGGAGCTAGCGAAACGATACCAAAACTAAATCCTATAGGCACGTGTTACAACATCTAGAATTAGTCACCCGTCATCGCTCGTATGTTATGAATGCATGATTAGCATAACCATTATTATTCCATTTACAACCAGCCAGTTTCAGAAAGTTCAAAGGTCACTACGGGGGGCTCATCACATAGCCTAGGCCGACAGCTCAGGCATAGGTCCCATACCACCATCCTCGACTCATGAGGCTACCACCTTACGATGTTTAATGGAACCTCATCGACTAGTGGTCAATCATAGTTTAACATGTAGAAATTACCATCGCATGGATATATAGAAATAAATCATCAAAGTCACATAGGGCAAATACTAAGTCGAAATCACATAGGACAAATAACAAATCAAAATCATATAGAGAAAATATTAAATCAAAGCCGTATAGGGCAAATATTAAATCAATGCAATAAAAAGACTTCTTCAAAAGCCACGCAGACACAATAACCCATGAATGGTAGGCTCACATCAATATTCACATCATTGAAAGTAGCATCGAGGGCCCTTTGTTTCAATGGTAGAGATTACTTTAAGTGGTAGGTTCCGAAGGTATAACTTGTTGCACGTGGCTTGAAAAATGATGAGAAACCTGAAATTTCTTCGCACTGGCGAGTTATTAGAATCCCTCTGGGATTCCAGATAAGATTCTAAGATTATTTATAGATAATTAAACGATCCAAATTAGATCTGTTTCTTATTTTTTAAATCTTGTGCGTAACCAGTTGGTTAAGAAGAAAACATTATATTAGAAATCCATGTGAATCTTTATCCACAGCCGATACTAGCGTGAATGGTTGGGATTTTAAGAGAAATCCTCTCTCGGATTCATGGAAGAATCCCGGTGGAGTAGGAAAGAATATTTTCGATTTGAGAGGGAATATGGAACTTTGTTTATAACACAATTGGTGCAACCCGTTGCCTCGAGTTGTTTGATCATGTGGGTCCAACGTGGTGTTTTTTGGTGAAATCATATACGTCAACGTGATTCATTGAGTCTTATTAGGATAGAGTTTAAGAAATGGATCAGATCAATTATCCGTGTGGTTTGCATTACAGGAAACTATAAATATTAAAAATGGGTTGTTGATGGCTTCCTGTCTAACAGGTGAATTGCCCATATTATGCATATGTGGGCTTCACAAATGGAAGACTTAAGGTGAAAGATGGGTTGATGTTGCACTAGATGGACGATAGCAATGGAGTATTGATACCGGAGTCTTTAAGAAATATGGGTTGCTGGTTGCTCGTCTTTATATATAAATACGTGGTTGTGTGTGTTTTTTTTATTATAATAAATATATTATATAATATGCATTATTATCTCAGTTGGAGACCAATCTCTCTTATCTTACATTTCTAATAAAAATCTTCAAACATAAATATTTTCTATTCAGACCATCAATTTAGAGCGAAACTTTACCAAAGCCCGTCATTTTGTGTGCTCTATCAATAAACTAAGTTTGGGCCTTGATCTCACCAGGATGACCAAGATGCATTTTAATGGCTTACATTTACTCATAATTTAAATCAATGTGCATTGATACCATATGTGAAAAATAACCGGTAGTTTTAATATATATCCTATGATATTTCAAATGAATAGTTTATTTTAATATTTTGATGGTCTGTTTAGCGGATACAAAAATGATAGACAGTAAGATGAAGGACTAAAAATTAAGTAATTAGATGGTTATGATATTAATGGTATTTACGGGTTATTGTACGGTTAATTTTGTAAACATATATGTATAAATTAGTTTTTTATGTAGTCTATATTGGAAAGGTATACTATTTGATTCTAGCAACTCGTTCATGTCTACAAATTTAGATAGTAATATGGACGGTACGTTAAGTATAATCATGGGTGATGAATAAGATAAACGGATTAGAATTTTAATTTGATGTATGTATAAGCAAATATAGAGATCAGTCAGTTGGTTTGCTATGATTGGGTAGTGCAAATTCAAAGTAGTCAATCAGGTATATTCATTTAGCGGTGAATGATTTATTTAACAGTTGGTTTGATAAACAGGTAAAAATACTAATGTATTCAGGAGCTCATCCAATTAATCAACGGTTAACTAGCTTAATATATGGATAGAAAGTTAGCTTATAGATAGATGATTAAAATTAACATGGATGTACAAATACACAGTTGAACAAGTGTAACGGTACCTTCCTATGTATATGTAAACTCGCACACAAAATTTCAGGTTGTTACACTTGATGTGGGCTATCCACATAAGCCGCGCCCGGCATCAAGTGGTCCAAACTGTGGGTCCCCATTTTTTGGTAGGTACATCAATTTTCAGATCCATGAATCAGAGTTTAGAATTCTGCAATCAATTCTATTTTGGAAAAGTGCATATCACAATTTCGGTGGTTTTAACTTTCGATAATGGACGCCATACAACTCAGTTTATGAGTGTTTCTTTTTTTTTTCTTTTTAACACATGCACTCACACCTCACACACCATGCGCTCACACCACTGTGGTTTTTCACCACAGTGGTTACTAAAACCCATGAACTCGCGTAGAAACTCTCGTGAGTCTACCGCTAAAGCATGAGTAAGGACTCAAATGATTACAAATGGAATGACTGAGTATCAACCATGGTACTCTGCCAGAGTATCTAATAACTCACATTTTAGCTATTTTTGTCTCGAAAACCACAATGCAGTGCATTTAGCGCACGCAAAGACAGAATAGACAGAACCTATGAGTTTATTTAATCAAACTAACTTATTAAAAAATGTATTTGTTAGCTAGCTAGTTATGCTTTGCTAAACACGCGCCTGTGCAATGAAACTCACGTACATGGTACAAATGTGCCAGCATGACGCTATAGGTCTAAGATCCAGTCCATCCGTAGGAATGACAACAGTGTATTGATATCCTAGCCCAAGAATCAGGTTGATTAACTAGACATGTGGGCCACACTTTGAAAAACAAATGTACGTTTCTGCAAACTAGGCCGAAGTTTCCTAACCCATCCACCTGTTTCCCATATTGGGCCCGCATGCTGATTAGACCAGAACTTGTTTTTGGAAAATAATTTCCAGGTCAGACCAACCTGGTAGATGGATTAGGTCTCGCACTCTGTGACATGCTGGCAAATGTGTGGCGTGCACACGAGTTTTATTGCACACGCATGCATTTAGCAAAGTTTCTGCTAGCTTTAGTTGTTTTCATTTTTTATTGTTTTGTAATGGTAAACGCTCGAGCCCTCGACTAGACATCCTGTGGGCGGTTCGATCCTGCGAGTGAGACCGTCCCGGTTTAATCATACACTGGACTAAGTGCACACGAACTTTCTCGTGCACATAGCTGCGTTTGGACTGGTTGTCATCCTTCATCGACTACATTGGTTACGGTCCACTTTTCATAGGCTACCTCAGAAAAAAAAAAAAATGGAACTGATGGGATGATCCAAACCTTTCATCAGTGGCATGCGAAAATGGACGGACAAGATCATTCGTAGAGTATATGTACGGTCTAAGATGTTTGGGCATCCGGTTGCTATGAGTTTTACACAGTAACGAAAGAAAAGTAGCTAGACTGGACCTAATGAACGGTTCAGCTTGGTGATGTAAATACAATCAGTCCACGTGAACCTACGTGCATGAAGGTTGAGAGAGAGAAATGGCACGTGTGTACGGAACGCTTTGAGTGAGAATGGGAGCGTGTACCGAAGAATGAGACGGAAGTGGCACGTTTGTGAGAGATCCATGCCACTCATCGGGGGAGTAAGCACGTCTTTTACCTAAAACTCAAAGTCCACCAGCCATCGTAACGTAACTGAGGAGTGTACAGGACAAAACTTCGGGTAGGAGCATACTCATGGAGGGCCCGGCCATAGGAATAATGACAAATTTCAATTACCCATGGTATTTCAAATTAGTGGGTTATTATTATTATTATTATTATTTAACAATAGGGAGCGGATCAGGTGAGACGTTGATTGGCTAGTGACCCAGCCACCAGCTGGCTAATGGTTGGTGTTCTGTGGGCCCCAAAATGATGTATTTGTTTCATCCACACCGTTCATCCATTTTTTCAGATCATTTTCTGTTATGAGACCAAAAAAGAGATATATCCAGATCTCAAGTGGACCACATAACAGGAAACAATATTGATTGAATGCTGCCATTAAAAACTTCTTGAGGCCACAAAAGTTTTGGATCAAAACGATATTTGTTTTTACCCTTCATCCATGTCTGTATGACCTAACAATAGGTTGGATGTCAAGCAAACATTACAGTGAACCCTAGGAGGTTTTTAATGATGGACATTCAATCACTACTGTTTTCCGATGGTGAGGTCCACCTGAGATTTATATGATCTGCCTCGTTTTTAGGATTAAGATCTTTAAAAATGGATGGACGGCGTGGATAAAAACATACATCATGGTGGGGCCCAGAACACTGACTACCAGCACCTGGCCGGTGGCAGCGTCACTAGCTAAACCGCGTAATAACTTAGTGATTTTTTTATATCCACGCCGTCCATCCGTTTTTTCAGTCCAATTTAAAACGTGAACCCAACAAATAAAAGAAGATCCAAATCTCAGGTGGGCCATGCTAAACGAAAAAGTGCTGACTGGACGCTCACCATTCAAAACTTCCTAAGTCCCACAGTGATACCCAACTTAATGTTTAGTTTTCATCCAACTGCTGATGAGATCAACCAGACTTGGATGAAGGGAAAATATAAATATCAGGTTGATAGAAAACCTTTGTAGCCCACAAATCTTTTAATGGTAATTCACCACTTTTTCCATTGGTGTTGTCCACCTGAGAATTGAATCTGCATAAGTTTCGGGATCACATTCTAAAATGACATGGGAAAAGGGATGGACGGCATGGATATATAAAAAATTTATCAAAGTGGGCCCCACACAGTGAGGCTAACCCCAACTGAGGTGTTATCCAGGTAACACCTGATCCGCTATCTTAACAATATATTTAGATTCCAGAGACCTACCCTAGAAAATAAATAAATATTATAAGAATAAGTGGTCAAAGTTATTCAAACTTTAGGGACAGATATATTTTCAAAAGCATGGTAGAAAAGAAAAATAAAAGAGGTTTTCTCGTGTAAACTACATTTTTATCTAATTTCATAAAAACTCTTTTCTTAGTACTTAAAAAAAACCTCATTTTGACTTTGACTGAAAGAGGGACAACGTGAGGTTAAGAAATAATTGTTATGCGCTCGATGAAATGAGCTATTTAGGCATTGAAATGACGTGGCCACTGCAACGTCAGTACAATTGGAAACGGATTGGCTGGTGTACGACACATTGACGTCAGCAAGTTCTGTGGGTCCCATCGTGAGGTATGCGTTGTATCCAAACTATCCATCCATTTGGCGAGCTCGTCTTAATGCTTGAGATGAAAATTAAGACACATCTAAGTATAAAGTGAACCACACTGAAAAAAGAAGCGGGGAATTGAACGTCTACCATTGAAACCCTTTTGGAGGTCATAGAAGTCTCCGATTAATATGAAATTTATTTTTCCTCTTCATCCATGTATTTGTGACCTTATAAACAGATTAGATGGAAGATAAATGTTATGACAGGCTGTACAAATTTTTAAACAGTGAAAATCATTATCCCTCAGCTATATTTGATGTGGTCCATTTAAGCTTTGGATACGATTTATTTTTGTCTAATATTCTAAAATAATCTCTAAAAGTTAATAAAACTTTGTGGATATGATAAATACAACATTGTGCCGCTCATGTAACTTTGATCTCCCTTGAACCATTCGTACAACTCGGAGCTCGAGGAGCATCCATGCGGATTGGATATAGACCAGGTCAGTAGCCATATCACTGCTGAAGTGACGTCCCTAAGTACTGTAGACCTACCATGATGCATGTGTTGCATAAATACATCATATAAAATACCGGGGACAGTGACATCCATCAATCAAATCTTCTTCAAGGCCACAGCAGTTTCTGATGAAGCTGATATTTTTGTTTTTACTTCATTAATCTTTATCTAAACTTATAAATAAGATGGATCTCAAAAATACATCACCGTGAGACCTATAAATATTTCAACAGTGGGTGTGACAGCTCCCACAGTTTTACGTGATGGTCCACTTGAAATTTAGATCTATTTCATTCTCTCTGCAATCTCATTAAACGTTCCCTAAAAATGGTTGGACGGCATGGAGGCAACACAAACATCATGGGGTCCACAGAGCTTGGTGACGTTGCTTCAGTAGTGACTTGGCTACTGACCTTGTCAGTATCCAATCCGTGGCCATCTTTGCACAACACGTATCTACACCATCTCCATCTGCGTAGCTGATGTGCAGTACACTAGCCAATCCGCTTGGCCGGTCGGACCATGGTAATGGAAGGGATTGGAAGTTAAATCCCGTAGCTGATGTGATCTGATCCCAATCCATGGATCTTCAGACAATCTACGCTCATTATTGGCTCCACCCCCTAATCCATAAGCCAATAGCTGGAAGTTAGTGCTCTATGAGCCCCATCATAATTTATGTTTTTCATTCACATCGTCCATCTATTTTTCTAGATCATTTCCAATCCACCCGGCCAAACGGGCCCTTGGGGATTGGCTACTCCCCCGCCATAAGCCAAAAGCTGGTAGTCAGTGCTCTATGAGCCCCATCATAATTTATGTTTTTCATTCACATCGTCCATCTATTTTTCTAGATCATTTTAGGGTATGAGACAGAAAATGAGGTATATTCTAATCTCAAGTGGACCACATTACATGAAATAGTGTTGAATGAACTTTTAAAAACTTTTTGAAACTTTTTGGGGCTATAAAAGTTTTGGATTAATATGATTTTTGTTTTTTAACTTCATCTAGGTCTGTATCACTGTATGACCTAATCAAAATATTGGATGTCAAATAAACTGTACAGTGGGCCTCAGGAGGATTTTAATGATGGTTGTCTAATCACTCTTGTTTTCCTGTGGTGTGGTGCACCTGAAATTTATATCTCTCTTATTTTTTGTATCAAGCACTAAAATGATACATAAAAATGGATGAACGGCATGGATGAAACACATACATCATGGTGGGGCCCACAGAGCACTGACCATCAGCCACCCGACTAGTGGCAGGGGAGTAGCCAATACGTTTCCCACTCCATTCTTTTTGTCGGCACGTGTACGGGGCAACACGCATGGGGAGTGGATTAGGTGTTACCGTGGTAACGCCTCAGTGGGTGTCACCATTACCGTAGGGCCCACTTAATGATATATTGTATATACACGCTATCCATCCGTTTCTCAGCCCACGTTCTAGGCCACGGTACCAAAAATTAAACAATCCAAATCTCAGGTGGACCACACCACAGTATATAATGGTAACTGAGTGACTCACCATTAAAAATTCCAAAGGGTTCCATGGTAAAGTTTTGGTAATGTTATTTTCCATCCACCTTACTAATAATGTCAAGTGGAAATGAAGGTGAGGAAAATATAAAGATTATTTTGATCTAAAACTTTTATGGCCCACGAAAGATTTTTAATGGTTGTTCATCATTTGTTTCAAATGGTGTGGTCCACTTCGGGTTTAGATCTTCTTAAGCTCTAGATTTGTGATAAAATGGAATGACAAAACATATGTACAGAATGGATATACAACAAATACATCAAGGTGAGCCTCACACAACGCTCTGAAATTTGGCACCCGAGTTGATTATGCCTCTGAATTCCAAAATCTTAAGATTAAAATAATTAAAAATTATTTGCAATTTTCATAATTTCCATTCCGGTCACAATAAGAGCAACTAAAGGTAAGTAAAATAATTTTTCATTAATTCTCACCAATTAACTCTGCTTTCTCGTTACATTGGAATCTCAATTTCGAACTAACCTAATGAATACAATAATATATGAAATCCAAATTAAATCTAAAAAATAAAATAAAGTCTCAATATAAATTATTCAAAAGATAACGAAAATGCAAATTCTTTAATATAGTCCAATTTATTCTTCATCCTCAAATCATTTATCTACAAAACTATTTAAGAGGGTCTGAGCGCAACGGCTCATAAGGTTACATCATTCTCAAATTGAAAATTCTATATTACATCAAATATGAACACAATAAAATGAAGCAAGCGTGTTACTGAAGAATAAATAAGAATGGTTAAGTTGTAATGCATAGTATCGTGAGCAGATGGAGGCTTAGCACCGAGGATCACAACTCACGTTAGTCCCATACCTAACGTGCGTAGTGATTACAATATGATAAACTTCAAATCCTAAATAGTCTTATACTTATTGAGAATCGTGGCTCACGAATATGCACATCAAAATTGTATTTATGAATTCGGATCCTTTACTTAAGGTCAAGGATTCAAATCCTCTGCTTACTACAAACATGTATTTTCTGCTTTCTTGATTTGTAATTGGTTAAAACCATAACCGATATGGCAACACTACTACATTAATGCAGTCTATGATAATGAAGCCAAAATATTACATTGCAATAAGCAAAATTTTTATGTTTATGAGAAAAGAATATCTGAATTTTAAGAAAAAATATTTAGCACTTAAGGCCATCAAGGCACCTATATGACATCTCACATGTCCAATTAGTTTATACCACTATGAAAATGAGATACCTCAAAAATTAGGCCAATCCAACCATTACATGAGTCTATGTAAACATCGAGCTATTTGGACCATTGGTCATTATTTTAAGTGGTGTGCCCCACCTGATAGTTGGATCCACAATTTTTCTGAGCGGTTTGATTTTCACGTTGGAGAACCTTCTTGGATGATTAAGATGTCGTATAAACACGATGGTAGGTCCACATGCCGTACAGCCTGTTTGCGATCATTTCTCGTTAGTCATTATTGCCTACTTATCGGCCACGATGCTCCTCCAGAGTATCAAAGGTTCTCGTGTTTTTTTTTTTTTCCAATCACTACCAATGATTTATGGCTTTTTCTCTTCTTCTCATTCCTTACTAGCCCAAAGCCATTAACTCAGGGTTGTAGCAGGGCCGTTGATCTCCACAATGCTAATCAGGTTTTTATTTTTTTGTGAGCATTCAATTTCTCGTGGAAAAAAAAGTCCTAATGAAGTGTGATAGGAATCTAAGGATTACGAGCTATTAAGATGTTAATTGAGAAGGTTGTCCTCTTAATAGAAGGTCTACAACTGGTAATTGTATCTTCGTCTACAACCGGTATATATATCTTTGTTGGTGGTAAGTTTTACATGAAAAAGTAAAATATAAAGTGTCGTTGCTTTGTCAAGCATATAAGCAGAGTATACAGTAATAGCCTCAACTATATATGAACTTATCTGGATAAAAGTCTTGCTTTGTCCAGCATCTAAGCAGAGTATACAGTAATAGCCTCAACCATATATGAACTTATCTGGATAAAAGTCTTACTTAAAGACATAGGCTTTCATGATGGCCATCTTATTAATTTGTTTTTTTTTACAATAAAGCGTCTATTCATATTGATCTCCATATGGTATTATTTTCTACTTCTACCTTTTCTCTCAAATTTTATATATTTATATCCATGTAATTAGAAAGATATGGATGAGATTTCAAAAATAAAAAATAAAAAATTCCTACTCAATTTTTACAATACACTTGTAAAAGAAATAAGTAAATTATAATAATTATATTTTCACATTATAAAGCTACTAATTTTACATTGATTTGTGGGTGAAATAAACATGTATCAAAATCATTATTACAGTCAAATGCAAGTGACAAGAGTAAATAATCATTACCCATTTATAACCATTTACCATTATAAGTGACGCAACCACATAATTATAAGAGTAAATAATCATTACTCATTTGTAATCATTTATCATTATAATTGAAAAACCAAGTAGGCCCTTAAGGTAATTGTTGTCATTTTTTAAAAATTTGACTTCATTATAATTAATGTGGACTATTCATTTCTTTTACTACCTTATTGCTAAAATCATTCAATCAAGAGTAATGGGCAACTAAAGGTGGGACCCACCTTCAATGTAAATTGTCCATCATATGGGGCCCGCCTTTGATGTCCATCATTCATTAGCCCACCTTTGATGTGGACCATCCTTCATGTGGGCCCATGATGTAGAGTGGGCTTCAGACACTTTCATGTCCAAGATGGATCAGAGAAGGCTCAA
Organism: Magnolia changhungtana; assembly: GCA_030180095.1. NCBI lineage: Eukaryota > Viridiplantae > Streptophyta > Magnoliopsida > Magnoliales > Magnoliaceae > Magnolia > Magnolia changhungtana. The sequence continues at coordinate 1,473,891 of JASAUF010000396.1, read as the reverse complement.
TTAGAGACAGAAATCATCAAGATCGTCAGAACCATAAAACAGGCATATCTCACAAATCGGAATGAGTTACTCGACGTACCATTTATGATTTTGGGGTAGGACGAGCTACTTTAGCCAACCAACCTAGATTTGCTGGGTTGCCCACACCGAATTTGCGAGATTCCATCCTATTGATAGTGAAATTCCATGTTCAATTCCGTTTTTACTATACATAGTAATTTTTAGTTTGATTATAACTCTTCATTCGTTGGGCTTTAGGAGTTGTGTTCAACATGAAAAGTGCTTAGAATAATTAGGAGAATAACATGGTTAAGCCACATATGAAACTTACTATAAAAAGTAAACTTACTATTTATAGTAAGTTGCGAATTTCTAGGAGTTTTAGTTTCAGTTTGCTTCTGATTTCTTTCCTATTGGTTGGTATCCTTATTTAAAGGGCCGTGAACTCGTTTTTATTAATTAATTAATTAATTTTAAATTTATTAGAATTTATTTCTAGTTTCTGCTTTCTTTTCTCGTGGATTCAAGAAGTCTCTGTGAGGAGTCCAGAGAAGCTCTGTGGATTCAGAGTAGTTATCCTTTTGAGGAAGATGGTGATCAACCTCATCACGTTCATCCTTGCGTCAATTGGTATCAAAGCTAGGATTTCCCTCGGGCCGATGGCAAACAATGAAGGTATAAATCAAAATCCTGTGGACGGTGATCCAGGGATTCGTTATCTTTTGGAAAGAATAGAAACTTTCCATCGGGAGAGTCAGTTGATCATGCAAGGGCTGCAGGTAACCCTCAACTGTATTGCGAATGCGCTAATTTCGCCTCGAGCTCAAAGTGATGCTCAACTGCCCGTGGCCGCTGTACGACACAACCTCAATTTCTGTAAAACACCATCAGATGATGGTAAATCACAGGCCACCACTTCGATCATGAGGAAGCCGTTATACATGCCAAAGGTAGAAATAGAATTACAGCGAGACAACATCTTTCGAACAAGGTGCATTGCATACAAAAAAGTCTGCAATGTGATCATCGATGTCAGGAGCGATGAGAATTTCGTGTCGAAAATAATGGTGGAAAAGCTACAACTGAAAACAGAAAGACACCCATCTTCATACACGATTGGATGGATCAAGGAGGTTAACAAAAGTAGAGGTAACTGAACGATGTCGTATATCATTTTTCATTGGTAAATATTATAAGGATGAAGTAATGTGTGACGTGGTCGACATAGAAGCTTGCCACATGTTACTTGGTCAACCTTAGCAAAATAATATTAATGTTACACATAGGGATCGGGATAACCTATTTATCTTTATTAAAGATGGTAAAAAGATTATATTCGCCCCTATGGGAAGGAAGAACCAACCTAAGACTTCTAAAGTGGAGGGACAATCTCTCACAACCGAACAGACTTTTGTTAAACATGATAGGGATTTTTCTCCTTATTGTTGGGATCGATGAAATCGAACAGGTTTCGATATCATCGATAATTGTAGAATTTTTCACTGCTGGTTGCTGGACAGTTTTTTGGTCCTGTCGATATCATCAAGAGACTTTTAGATGATATCGAGGCTGTTATCGAGAGTGGCTCGATGACATCGATAATTGTTGGAATTTTCACCCCTGGTCGCTGGGTTGTTTTTGTCCAGTCTCAATATCATCGAGAGACCTTCAGATGATATCGAAGCTGTTATCGAGAGACCTTTGATATCATCGACGAGTTCTACAGAAGCGATTGTGAAAATGCAGATTTTACGGATTTTGTTTTCTATTTGGGTTGTACCTCTTTCTATTCTTATATAAAGGGGTGTATCCGGAATTGGGGTGTATTCCAGGGCATTCTAAGTTTCCTAAAGGTTTTCTAGGATGGCTTAGGGTTATCAAAGGTGAGAGAGAGAGAGAGAGAAAGAGATAGAGGAAGCTTGTAGAAGGGAGATTCTGCTCGTAGAGGTGATCTACTTCGCAGTCCATGTCTCAGCACTTCTACGTCCTTGTGATCGGTGAGATTCCTCCGTTTTTCTTTTGTTCTCTTATTGTTTATCCACTCCTGCGTGAGTGAAGAAGGTTTGATCCAAGCGGTATGTGCTTGTGATCGATTGTAACATTCTGCTTTATAGTGGATTGTTGATCTGGACGAGGTCCTGTGGTTTTTACCTCTTTGAGGGTTTTCCACGTAAAAATCCCTGGTGTGGTGTAGTTTGTGTTTTAATTTAGTTCATTACATTATTATTTCATAATTCTGGTTTGTTTCAGGAGGCTAGATCCTAAGGTTTTGTGTAAGGCCTCCAACAAAGTGGTATCAGAGCTAAGTTCATTGAACGGGTAGGATCAGTTTTGAATTATGGAAGGTGGCTCATCAAGGATGATCAGCCTCAATGGTTCTAACTAGACCATATGGAAGGCTAAGATGGAGGACTTGCTTTACTGCAAGGACCTATATTCTCTAATTTTAGGCATATCAGTAAAATCCAAGGACATGACTGATGATGATTAGAAGAAGATAGACTAAAAGGCGGTGTGGGGTTTATTAGACAATGGTTGAATAATTTTATGTTCCACCATATGTCTACAGAAACCTCAGCCGCTAGCCTATGACTGAAATTACAAGGGTTGTATGAGAGGAAGACAGCCGGTAATAAGATTTTTCTGATAAGGCAACTTGTGAATCTCAAGTTCAAGGATGGTGGTTCTGTGGCCGAGCACATGAATGAGGTCAGCAATATAGTGAACCAATTCTCCTCTATGAAGGTGGTCCTGAATGATGAATTGCAGGCTTTACTATTGCTTAGTTCATTGCCTGACAGTTGGGAGACATCGGTGGTGTTTCTAAGTAACTCTGCGACAGACGAAAAGATATCCATGGAACAAGTAACCAGCTGTCTCTTCAATGAAGAGACAATGAGGAAGTCTCAGGGGTTTACTCAGCAAGAGGCCCTTGTGACACAGGAACGGGGGAGAGAAAAGAACAGGAAGGGCGGGAAGGCACGAGATAAATCAAGAGGCAAGTCGAGTAACAGAAAGGATGTTGATTGCTGAAATTGTGGCAAGAAGGGCCACTACAAATATGAATGTCATGGTAAGAAGAACAACAAGAAAGGAAAAGGGAAGGAAGATGAATCAGATTCCACTGCAGTCGCTTCACATGGCGACGTTGTAGTTATTCTTTCAGCAGATCACGATATATGTCTCACGGCTACGAGTTAGGACACCGACTAGGTGATAAACTCGGGAGCTTTTTTCATGCAACTCCAGGCAAGGATTCTTCACAAGATACAAGTCAGGTAACTATGGGACTGTGAAGATGAGAAATTCTGGCGTATCAAAAATCATGGGAGTCAGTGATATTTGCGTGAAGACCGATGTGGGCTGCACATTGGTTCTTAGGGATGTGAGGCATATTCTAAACCTTTGCCTCAAGTTGATGTCAACGGGAAGGTTGGATGATGATGGTTATGAAAGCCGGTTTGCTGGTGGGCGATGGAAGCTCATCTAGGGTTCGTTGATCGTGGCCAGAGGAAAGAAGTGTTGCACCCTTTACAAGGTAAGTGTCAGTATGTGCAAGGGTGGGTTGAACGTAGCGGAAGATTCAACTATTGACATGTGGCACAGACGTCTAGGCCACATGAGTGAAAAAGGGCTTCAGCTACTAGCGAGGAAGCGGCTCCTTCCAGACGTGACAGGTACACCTCTCAAAACTTATCTTGATTATTTATCAGGGAAACAACATAGGGTTTCATTTGTTAAATCTGCTTCTCACGTTAATAAAGTGCATACATTAGATTTGGTTTATTCTGATGTTTGTAGTCCTATGAGGACAAAAACCTTGGGTGGGGCATTGTATTTTGTCACTTTTATAAATGATGCATCTAGGAGGGTTTGGGTTTATGCTTTGAAATCCAAGGACGAGGTCTTTGGTGTGTTTAAATTGTTTCATGCTATGGTCAAGAGAGAGACAGGTAAATCATTGAAGTGCATCCTCACTGACAATGGTGGTGAATACATTGGTGACTTTCATGAGTACCACAAGTCCCTGGGTATACGGCATGAACAGACGGTTCCCAAGACCCCCAGCATAATGGTGTAGCTAAGCGAATGAATCGCACCATTGTAGAGAGAATTAGATGTATGTTATCTCATGCAAAATTGCCCAAGACGTTCTGGGGAGAAGCAATGCACACAGCGGTGTATTTGATAAACATATCTCCATCAGCCCCGTTGAATGGAGAAATACCTGAGAAGGTGTGGACTGGACATGATCCATCGTACAGTCATCTGAGGGTGTTTAAATGCAGAGCATCCGTTCACGTACCAAAGGACGAGAGGTCCAAGCTCGATATGAAGATCAGGCAGTGTGTGTTTTTAGGGTGTGGTGATGAAAAGTTCGGTTACAGGTTATAGGATCCGACTGAGAAGAAGCTCGTGAGGAGCAGAGATGTGGTTTTCTTTGAAGATCAGTGTATAGAAGACATTGGTAAGCCAGAGAAGAACCAGCCTAGTGCAGGTGAGTTAAAGGATATGGATCCGATTATTCTCCCCGTGGTGCCTGGTGACGGGGGAGTACAGTAAGGTATAGAGGACGAGGGAGTACCTTCAGAAGATGGACCAGGGGAGCAGCCCCCACTTGATCCACCTGTTGAGCCACAGGTGAGGAGGTCATATAGGGACAGACAGCCGTCCAAAAGGTACTCACCGCAAGAGTACATTATGCTCACTGATGGGGGAGAGCTATAAGACTATTCTGAGGCCCTAGCCGACGAGCATAAGGAGGAGTGGTTGAAAGCTATGCAAGAGGAGATGAAATCCTTGTATAAGAACTACACCTATGACATGGTGAAATTGCCTAAGGGCAAGAAAGCTCTGAGCAACAAGTGGGTGTTCAGAAAGAAGATTGAGCAAAAGAATTCATAGACGAGGTTCAAGGCCAGACTTGTGGTGAAAGGGTTTTGTCAGAGGAAAGGCATAGATTTCAAGGAGATATTCTCACCAGTGGTGAAGATGACATCTATACGGGTGTTGTTTGGGTTGGCGGCTAGCATGGATCTGGAGATAAAGTAGTTAGATGTTAAAACTATCTTTCTTCATGGTGACCTAGAAGAAGAGATCTACATGCACCAACCAGAGGGGTTCGAAGTCAATGGCAAATAACATATGGTGTGTAGGCTGAGGAAGAGCTTGTATGGGCTGAAACAAGCTCCACGGCAATGGTACAAAAAGTTCGACTCGTTTATGTTGAAACATGGGTATGATAGAACGGAGTCGGACCACTGTGTGTTCACGCGCAAGTTCTCAGTTGGTGATTTCTTAGTTCTGCTCTTATACGTTGATGACATGCTCATCATGGGAAAAGACATCAAGAAGATCGACAGGCTGAAACAGGAGTTGGGCAAGTCTTTTGCGATAAAAGATTTGGGCCCGGCTAAACAGATCCTAGGAATGGAGATAACCCGTGACAGAAGCAGTAGGAAGCTTTGGTTATTACAAGAGCGGTATATTGAGAAAGTCTTAGAGCGGTTCAATATTAATGCATCGAAGTCGGTCAGTACTCCACTGGATGGTTACTTCAGATTGAGCGACAGGCAGTGTCCCAAGACGAAGACAGAAGTGGATGAGATGCAGAAGATACCCTACGTGTCAGCTGTAGGAAGTTCGATGTATGCTATGATGTGTACACGCCCAGACATAGCATATGCGGTTGGTGTTGTCAGCCGATATCTTGTCAATCCTGGCAAAGAGCATTGGGCAGCGGTGAAATGGATATCGCGGTATCTATGAGGCTCATCCAGGTTGAGCCTATGCTATGGTGACGGAAAATCTATGTTAGAGGACTACACAGATGTAAATATGGCAGGTGACATAGACTCCAAGAAGTTTACATCGGGGTTCATATTCACGTTTGCAGGGGAAACGGTTTCTTGGCAGAGCAAGCTATAGAAGGTCGTAGCATTGTCGACGACAGAGGCCGAGTACATTGCAGTCAAAGAAGCATGTAAAGAGATGCTTTGGATGAAGAGGTTCCTACAGGAATTTAGCCTGAAGCAGAAAGAGCACGTGGTCTATTGCGATAGTCAGAGTGCTATATACTTGAGCAAGAATCCAAGTCAAAGCACATAGAGATTCGGTATCACCGGATCAGGGATACTTTGGAACAGAAGGTGTTACAGCTTGAGAAGGTCCACACGGATGATAATGGGTCAGACATGATGACCAAGACTTTGCTTAAGGGCAAGTTTGAGGTTTGTAGAAACCAGGCTAGCTTGAAGAAGGTGAACTCCTCTTAACTCAAAAAGGGGAAGATTTGATGAGGATTTTTCTCCTCATTGTTGGTATTGATGAAATCGAACAGGTTTCGATATCATCGATAATTGTAGAATTTTTCATTGTTGGTTGCTAGACATTTTTTTTGTCCTGTCGATATGATCGAGAGACTTTCAAATGATATCAAGGTTGTCATCGAGAGTGGCTCAATGACATCGATAATTGTTGGAATTTCCATCCATGGTTGCTGGACAGTTTTGGTCCTATCTCGATATCATCGAGAGACCTTCAGATGATATCGAAGCTGTTATCAAGAGACCTTTGATATCATCGACGAGTTCCACAGATGCAATTGCGGAAATGCAGATTTTGCGAATTTTGTTTCCTATTTGGATTCTACCTCTTTCTATTCTTATACAAAGGGATGTATGCGGGATTGAGGTGTATTCCAGGGCATTCTAAGTTTCCTAAAGGTTTTCTAGGAGGGCTTAGGGTTATCAAAGGTGTGAGAGAGAGAGAGAGAAAGAGATAGAGGAAGCTTGTAGAAGGGAGATTCTGCTCGTAGAGGTGATCTACTTCGCAGTCCACGTCTCAGCACTTCTACGTCCTCGTGATCGGTGAGATCTCTCCGTTTTTCTTTTGTTCTCTTATTGTTTATCCACTCCTGTGTGAGTGAAAAAGGTTTGATCCAAGCGGTGTGTGCTTATGATCGATTGTAACGTTCTGCTTTATAGTGGATTGTTGATTTGGACGAGGTCCCGTGGTTTTTACCTTTTTGAGGGTTTTCCACGTAAAAATCTCTGGTGTGGTGTGGTTTATGTTTTGATTTAGTTCATTACATTATTATTCTATAATTCTGGTTTATTTCGGGAGGCTAGATCCTAAGGTTTTGTGCAAGGGCCCCTACAAGACAATCTAAGGAAACAAGAGATATATATCCATTAGTTGAAAAGAAAAAATATGTGGAGCCTGTGAATATTCCAGAAGATTTGAAACCAGTGTTGCAGGAGTTCATGACGAATGTGCTCGATGAACTCCCTAATAAATTGTCTCCCATATGAGATATACAAAACCACATTGATCTTGTCACAGGGATAAGTCTGCCTAATTGCCCACATTATCAGAAGGAATGTGAAATCTTAAAGGCAGAAGTGAAGGAATTGATTCATACTAGCTAAGTCAAGAAGAGTATGAGTACATGTATTGTGTCAACTCAAGATCTTAATGTCATGTACAAGGAAATAGCTAATAAACATCAGCATTAAAAGTTATCTCAGAATCATGAAATAAGTCCCTTGAGTAACTCGAGGAAGAGTTTTTTTTTTCAAGCAGAGGGGTCTGATGCAGGACGTGTCATAGATACATTCCTAGCATGGTTGGACGAAAGGAAGGTGGACTATAAATTGATCGTAACTTTTGATCCGGGTATCTTTACTGCGCACCAAACTGAGTATCATGAACCGAAGCAACACGAGAACTCGAGGACGAGTTCTTTCGAAGTGGAGGGGACTGATGTAGAGCGGGCCGCAGACACTTTCATGTCTAAGATGGATCAAAGAAGGCCCGATCAGAGACAAAAATCATCAAGACTGTCAGAACCATAAAACAGGCATATCTCGCAAACTGAAATGAGTTACTCGATGTACCATATATGATTTTGGGGTAAGACGAGCTACTTTAGCCAACCAACTTGGCTATTCCGGGTTGCCCACGCCGAATTTTCGAGATTCCATCCTATTGATGGTGAAATTCCATGTTTAGTTCCGTTTTTACTATGAATAGTAAGTTTTAGTTTGATTATAACTCTTCATTCGTTGGGCTTTAGGAGTTGTGTCCAACATGAAAAGTGCTTAGAATAATTAAGAGAATGACGTGGTTAAGCCACATACGAAACTTACTATAAAAAGTAAACTTACCATATATAGTAAGTTGCGAATTTCTAGGAGTTTTAGTTTTAGTTTGCTTCTGATTTCTTTCCTATTGGTTGGTATCCCTATTTAAAGGGTTGCAAATTCGTTTTAATTAATTAATTAATCAATTCGAATTTATTAGAAATTATTTATATTTTCTGCTTTCTTTTCTTGTGGATTCGAAAAGTCTTTGTGTGGAGTTCAGAGAAGCTCCGTGGATTCGGAGTAGTTATCCTCTTGAGGAAGACAGTGATCGACCTCATCACGTTCATCCCTGCGTCAGCCCACCTTTGATGTGGGCCATCCTTCATGTAGGGCTCACTTTTGATGTCCACCATGCATCATGTGTGACACACCTTCAGTGTAGAACATCCATCATGTTGGGCTGCCTTAAATAAAGGTCATCCATCATGCAAGACTTTGACGTGGACTGTCATGAGGCGGGCCACTTGATATGGACCGCCCATCATGCAATGCCGCACTTTGGTGTAGATTCTCCATTATATGGACCACCTTTGATGTGGACCATCTATGATGTAGAACCAAACCTTAAATGCAGGTCATTTATCATCAGACCCACTTTTGATGTCAATCATCCATCATGGGGGCCCACCTTTGATGTCCATCATCCATCATGTGTGAAACACCTTCAATATGGGCCACTCATTATGTGGGCCCACATTCAATGTCAACTGTCTATCATGTGGGCCGACCTTAAATGTCCACTATTCATCATGTGGGTCCACATTTGATGTGGACCATCTATCACATGTTGCGCACATTTATTATGGGTCATTCATCATATGGTTCAATTTTCAATGTCAACTATCCATCATTTGGGACCACCTTCAATGTCCATCATCCATTATGTGGGTCCCACCTTTGATGTAGACCATCTATTGTGTGTGGCTTACCTTCAATATGGGTTGTTCATCATGCAGACCTAGGCTTGTTGTCATTCATCTATCACGTGGGCCCACCTTCAATGTCTACCATCCATCAGGTGGGTCTCATATTTGATATGAACCATCTATCATGTGTGGCCCACCTTCATATGGGTTGTGCATAATGTGGGCCCACCTTCGATTTCAACCATCCATCACCTGGGACCACCTTCAGTGTCTACCATCTATCATGTAGGTCTCACCATTGATGTGAACTATCTATCATTTGTGGCCCACCTTCTTCATGGGCCGTTCATCATGTGATCCCACCTTTAATGTGATGAGAGAGATTGTTAAGTCTGGAGAGATTGTAAAAAGAAGAAAAAAAAAAAACAGAGAGAGAGAGAAGAGAAGTGGGCAATATGAGAATTTCTTCTTCTACGTGTAAAAGAGTAAAACCATAAGGGGTCATTTAGCACTACAGATTTGAGGGGATTTGGAATCCATGGCCTGTCTGGCAAAGTAGATTAGAGGGTATTTTGCATTCAGGAAGACATTCGGTGAGTTCTTGGATTACCAATCATTTCTTCTTCTTCTTGTTTTTTTTTTTTTTTTTTTATAAAAGGCGGCAGCATGTGAAACATGTGCGTCAATAGGCTAGTAAGTTGTTGTACACACATGTGGCCCACTGATGATATTTCAAAACAATCCTATTATCAATTACATCACTAACATTACTTCAGTAGAATGACCCAAGTAGTCCAAACATTGACCATGTAAATCACTGATTAAAAAATGTTGGTTACTCACTTGGTTGTAATAATATGCTGGTGGCTTATCCGAGGTTTGGAATTTCATCATTTTTTATGAAAATACATATTTTAATGAGGCTTATTATAATCATTATATCAAACATTACATATGTACACTAATTAAGAATATTAAAGTTGATTTAATAATTAAATTCAAACTCCTATAAATATGTTAACTATGCTATGTAATTTAAATGCATATTTGGATCCTTACTCTTGCTCGGGTGGTAGACTCTCAGGAGTTTCAACACCCGGTCAAGGGTTTGAGTATCCATAGGTGGTGAAATCCCACTACGGCGTGAGTGTGTGGTGGTGTGTGTGCATGTGAAAAAAAAAAGGGCAAAAAAAATAATAATTTAAATGCATATTTATTTTTTGATTACATGCGATTCTGAATCCAGGGTGCCACCTGCAATTGGAAAATTCTGAATAATTATTTTTGGATTACATGCAATTCTAAATCTAGGGTGCCACAGACAATTAGAAAATTCCAAATCCAGGGTATTTAAAATTAAGTGGATTTTTAACTCAGATATTCCAAATCCACGGTAGGAGAGGAAAAGTGGGCCAAGTTGGTGAACGGGGTTTAACAAAGGAAATTTTATGAAAAAAGTACCCATCCAACTATTTCCACCACATTTTAAGATAGTTTTTCAGATTTTGTAAAATACATTTAATATCGAGAGTGGCTATCAACCACAACTCGTTCCGTAAATATGTTAAGGAGAACTGCGCATTTGGACGGAGCCCATTTATCAGCTAATAACCAACAGGTCCTTATTATATCTAGGGGTGTACATGAGTGGAATCGAGTTGATCTTGGCACAACTCGACTCAGCTCGGCTCAGTCCTCGAGCCTGACTGGCCAGCTTGGCTCGGTTTGGTCAATAGGTCGAGCCAGTTCAAGCTGAGCCCGCCTATGTAGTATTTTCATAAAGACATGGACTGCACTTTTAAAATCTCATTATATGTAAAATTAATAAAACAACAATAGTAATTTTACATGTATTTCCTCAAACACCTTGTAAGCAACATAAAAATCAATAAAAAAAGGGTATTTGTTTCATATACATACATTCCTTGCCACCAACCACACTTCATTGAGTCATTTCATCAAACACTTGGTGAGCAATATCAATATCAAAGTAACCGAGTCACCAATATAGTTCGATCCAAGGTCAATTCGAGTTGGGTTTGATCCAAGTCGAGTCAAGCTCGAACTCGATTCGAAAATTTTTTGAGCTAAAAAAATCAGCTTGACTCAGCTCAATCTCAGTTTCGAATCGAGTCGAATCTGACTTTTTTGAGTGGAGTCAAACGAGCTAACTGAGCTAACCCGGTTCGTGTACAGCCCTAATTATATCTCCAATATGGATTTTACACCACACATGTACTAACCTGGCATGATAGGTCCGATGCCTGATCCATCAATGGAACCATATCGTTGACGATTAGTACAAGAAATAGATTAATCCACTGGTCAATTAAGTGGGCCATAATTTGTGAAACAAATGTACGGCGATTAGAAACTAGTCTGAAGTTGTCTAACCTATCCACTTGGGACCCACATGCTGGGTAGACCAGATTAGTTTTTGGGAAAGTATGTTCAAGTTCGAGCCAACCTTAGGGATGGATTGGACTTCGCACCTATGTGTCGTGATGGCACCTGTGGTGCATGTACATGAGATTTATTGTACACGTGTGGGCGCTTGGCAAAGAGAGCGGGTTAAGTGAGACCCCGGCCTTACCCAAGATGGTGTAGCCATTACCGTGGGTCCCACCTTGATGTGTCTGTTATGTATCCAATCCGTTCATCCGTTTTTCCAGATTATTTTAGGAAATTATGGTAAAAATGAAATAGATCCAATTATCAGGTGAACCATACCATAAGAAGCAGTGGTGATTGACCGTTCTACCATTAAAAACTTCTTAGGGCGATTCAACATGTAGATAAGGTCACATAAGCCTTTATGAAGGGAGAAAAAAAAAATCAGATTTGTGACTCATTAATGGTCAATCAATACTGTTTCCGATGGTGTGGTCCACCTGATAATTAGATCTACTTCATTTTTTTCATAATGTTATAAAATAATCTGAAAAAACAGATGAACGGAGTCGATAAATAATACATACATCAAAGTAGGCCCCACAGTAACCCCACGGTAAGGGCAGCCGGAGTCTCACCTAATCCGCCCTCCTTGGCAAGGCACTGATATTTAAATATATTTTAAATTAAAATTCAGCTGTCACACTTTCCTTTTAAGTGTTACTGTGACAAGGAACCAGGTCATACATGTAGTGCCCGCGTAGGAGAGGAAAATCATCTAGAACACTAGTTTTATGCAACTGCACAGAACACCCAAGTTCTGTAGGCCCACCTGGCTGTATATGTAAATCCACACCGTCCATCTGGTAGGAAACCTTATCTGAATGGTACATTCAAAAGATCAACTGATTTTTTATTTTTATTTTTTACTATGAATCACACCAATGGCAATAATGTACAGTTGATTCTAAAACCTCTAAGTTTACGCGGTGGGGTCCGTCTGAGTTGGATCGAGTTACTCTTTATTTATGGGTTTGATGAAATACACACACCATGGTGACCCCAAAAGCAAACCTATGGTAGGATCCCGTCCCCATCGTTCCCGTTGGTGTGGCCCACATGAGTTGTGGATATATCCCTAGGGCCTGAAATTTCAACTGCAGGTAAGTTTACTAAAAGAAATGCCAAAGCTATTCCCGTAAGGAATGATTGAGGATGTGAATAAAGTCAAGCATGCCACCATGGCACAAGTGTATCATATCCCAACCCGTAACACCGTAGACGTTTGTCAGAATGCGTTGGATCAAAATCCACGTTATCAAATCATCATGTTGTCTACACATGTATGTTGAATATACCACTTTAGCCCAACGGGCTAGGTCTAGCCAGGCCGTACATCAATGGCCCGGCATAGATCGGTCGAGGCATCGTGCCTAAATTTCAAGAATAGGCCCGCCCCGGGACCAAGCTTTAGGACCCATGACTTAGCCCTACAGCCCGGTGCACTGACATTGCTAACTAGAGCTGGGCATTGAGTCGAGTCTGATCGGGTTAGGGCTGACCTGACTTGATCCGATTTTGAAATAGGCCTGGCCCAAATTTGATTCGACTTGGTACCCAGTCCAGCATACTTGAGCCGATCCGAGACCAGGTTTGGTCTGGACTGATTCGGATCGAGTCTGTCTCGGTTAGAAGTACCGAGTCGGGTTGAGTTGGCATCAAGTTGGATTGAGAGACGAGGGAGGGAGTGGAGAGGAGAGAGAAAGAGGAGGGTGGTGGTGGTGGGTGGAAGCCGCGCATGGAAGAGGAGGATGAGGAAGAGAGAGAGAGTTTGGGATTGGGTCATGGTTAGGTGCGGTGGGTAAGATTACGGATAGTTAGAAATTAGTTATTATTATTATTATTTTTTCTAATATATACCTGAACCCATATCAAGTTGGGTTTCGGATCAAGTTTCGTGTTGAGTTATTGTGGTAACTCGTACTTGACTTAGTTTGAGTTCGGATTGGACGAAGCCTACTTGGTTTGGACTGACTTACCCATTCAGTTCGGGTTGAGTCGGGTCTGACCGAGTCGGATGATTCGAGTCAGCCGAATCAAGTCGTCCGGTGCCTAGCTCTACCACTAAGCCTCGTGGGTAGCCCTAGCAGGCCCAAGGCTATTCCGTATCTGGGCCGGGCTTTGAATCTTAGTGGATCCATCAGACCTGGTGCTTCTTTAGCCGGACCATGCGCGGTCCATTTGCTACCGGAAAGGAATCACGTAATCCTGGATCCAAGGATATATAAATAGTATGTGAAAGGGGAGCTTATGGTTAGGTGATCCAGACCATTGATCTGATGAAATCTGAAATGAAAATATTTGGAGTTACAAATCCTAGTCATCGAACTTTGCCCTTTTCTTTATTGTATTTTTAACCGCCGTTTGAAGGGCCCTGATAAAAGGGTTAGGATTGTCCTCCTGAATAGGTTTTTGAACCAAATCCCATCTCGAGTCGGGGACTCTCAGATCAACGGTCTGGATCGTGGAGGCATTATAAAAATTCAAGGCAACCTTGGGCCTTGGATCATATGACTCCCTTTATGCTTTACAGATTGTGCAAGTCCACCTGAAATTGTGTTGCTCCAATTTCCACCGTACCCATGGCCCACAGCCCCCTAGAAACTAGATGCAAGCACACGTGCCAACATGGTGCACATGTCCAAGATTAGAGCTTTCCATAACGTGGGTCCCACTGTTTAGATCATCTGGCATAAAAACAGGCAGTTTCATTCTGAGTGGGCCATGGTGTACATCACAAAGGGACAGTTAAAACATTTTCTTCTAGATATCCAACTGTTACATGCATTGCTGTCCACTTAGGGAGTGAAACTGGCTGAAAATCTAAACAATGTGGTCTACCTGATGGACATCTGAAATCATGCACACATGTTATTTGCATGTGAATGGAGGGCTCCACACGCAAATGGATGATAAAAACATAAAACCAACAGAAATCTACATTAGATATACAAAGTTCCTTCCATCAAACAATTAGGATCATTTGGCCCGTTGGCAGGGCCAGTCTGTCCAAGCCTGGCCCACAAAGTAAAGCCTAGAATTAGAGCTGGGCACATGATGACTCGATTTGCCTAACTCGACTTGTCCGACTCGTTCACACCCAACTCGACCCGAATTGAATGGGTGAGTTGGTCCGATCGCCCAATCCAAACTCAAATCGAGTTGAGTTCGAGTTAGTAACTCGATCTGGTCAGACTCGACTCAATCGGAAATCGACTTGACTCGGATTCGGGTATATATATAATAAAAAACATAATTTCTAAGTATCTCTAACTTATACGCTGCACCCGATCCCGACCCCAACTCAAACTCTCTCTCTCACTCCCTCATCCTCCTCTTCCAAGCTTGGCACCCACCCACCACCATCACCGCCCTCCTCCTCCTCCTCCTCCTCCTCCTCTCTCTCTCTCTCTCTCTCTCTCTCTCTCTCTCTCTCTCTCTCTCCTCCTCCCTCCTCCGCTCCAAAACCGCAACCACCCACCACCATCACCACCCTCCTCTCTCTCTCTCTCTCCACTTCCTCCCTCCCTCATCTCTCGATCCGAATCGGTGCCAATTCGAATTGACTCAATACTTTTTACCGGGTTGTACTTGGTCCAAATCAGTCCATGCCAGACCTGGACTTGAATCGGTATAGGCATGCTGGACTCAGTACCGAGTCGAGTCGAGTTAGGGTCAAGCCTATTTCAAAATCAGATTGAGTCGGGTCAGCCCTAACTCGGTCCGACTCCACCCGATGCCCAGCTCTACCTAGAACCGACCCTGACCCAGACAACGGAACAGGGTGAATCCCAGCCACCCACTTTTGTGCAAGAGCTGGGCTGTTTATTAAGTCGGCCCACCATTCACAATATATAACGAAAATAACCTTGAAACCCTGGAGAGGGCAGGCTCGAGCCAGGAAGACGAGCTCCTATACATGGTCCGACCCCAGCCTCATTAATAAACGATCTTAACTTTTAGGCTTGGGTCTGGTACACTAGCCTAGTATTTCAATCCAAAATGGGCTGAAGTGGCCCAGCCTAGAAAGCCCAATAGTATTTCAGTCCAAGCTGGGACTGAAGCTTGGATTGCGTACTGAGTAAACTCTGTGGGTCCCACTGTGATTTCTGAATTTTATCCACGACGTCCATCCCTTTTACTAGCTCATTTTACAGTATCATCCCAAAATTCAAGCTTATCTAAAGCTCAAGTGGACCACACCATAGAAAACAATGTGAATTGAATGCTTACGTTGAAAACTTCTTGGGGGCCACAGAAATTATGGATCAAGCTGATATTTGTGTTTTCCCTTCATCCATGTGTCTGTGACCCTATGAGCAGGTTGGATGACAAATAAACATCACTGTGGGCGTTAGAAAAGTTTCAACGGTGGACATCACTATTCCCACTGTTTCCCGTAGTGTGGTCCAATTGAGTTTTGAATATGATTTAATTTTGGACTAAAATAATCTTTACAAACGGATTCATGGAGTGGATAAGATACATACATCCATAATTTACGCAATCTGTTTCCCAACAAAATATCTATCAATCCCCCGGTGCCGATTTCCGGCAAAAGCCTCTCACAGAAAGTTCCTGCGATGGGAAAGTTGGTGGGGCCACTGTAACATTTGTGAGAAATCTACTCCGTTCATATGTTTTTTCAGGTAATTTTAAGACATCGTCCGAAAAATGAGGTAGATCCAAAATCCGACTGAGCCGCACGAAAGGAAAATGACTAGAGTTGAAACATCCCTGGGTCCACCGTGATGTTTATATGCCATCCATACCATTCAAAAGGTCATTACTATTGGGATGAACTGAAAACACAAAATATTAGTCTGATCCAAAACTTTTGTGGCCCTACAAATATTTCAAAGGTAGATGTTCAATCATCGCTGTTTCCTCTCGTGTGGCTCACTTGAGTTTTGGATCTGCCTCATTTTTTTTTATTCCATGTATTGAAATTATCTATAAAAACATATGAATATAATAGATTTCTAACAAACATCAGAGTGGGCCGACGCAGCCTCCCCATGAACTTCTTCATGAAAGAGCAGGAAATCACGTCCATCAATCCACAGCTCAGTAATTTCACATGCTAACGTTCATCCCCACTACTCGTGCACCACTTCACTGCCGATTATTAACGGACGCGGCTTGGGAAAACTTTGGGGCCCACCGTGATGTATGTGCCTTACATTGGGGCCATCCATCCATTTGACACCTCATTTTAAGGTATGCTACTAAAATCGAGGTAGATCTAAATCTCAAGTGGACCATATCACAATAAAGAGTGGTGATTGAATACTCACCATTAAAAACTTCTTGGGGCTATCAAAATGTTTATTTTCCATCCAACCTGTTGACAAAGTCACAAAGACATGGATGAAGGGACCCACATGATTGTCAGCTTCATCCAAAACTTTTATGGCCAATAAAAAGTATTTAATGGTCGACCGCCCTAATTTCTATGTCATGTTCCACCTGAGATTTGGATCTGCTTCATTTTTGGGATCATGCCCTAAAATGAGCTATCAAAATGGATGCACAGCTTAGAAGTAAGGCACATACATCACAGTGGGCCCCACAGTCAGGGATCCACTGAAGCCACTCAATTACTAACATCTAAGATATGTACCAGGTGGGACTCACCGTGAAAATACACACATGCAAAAATACACTACTGATTGTTACATGTTCATGTTCTTCTTCCTCTACACCGAAAACATTAATGCAAGTGAATGAAAAATGAATAACTACTGAGCCGTGCAAACTGTCCGCAAGACATTGACATCCTCTTACTAGGGGTGTACACAAACCGGGCTAGCCCGGTTAGCTCGCTCGACCCGACCCGAAAAAGCCCGACTCGGCCCGACCCGGAACTGAGTTCGGGTCAGGACGGGCCAATTTTCTAAGCCCGAAAGTGAGTTCAGGCCGAGTTCGGATACCTCCTAGTTCGGCCTGACTCGGTCCGAAATCTGACTCGCCCCGGCTCGACCCGATCCAGCCCGGCCTGACCTGTATTAATTTGTATAAAATGTTTTATTTTATACTTTGTCAAATGTATGTAAATGTCCTGACTAGTTAGATTTTTTGTGGAGTCTATAGTTCAACTATCTAAACCATTGATCGAGGGTCTTGTAATGGGACGCGGATTACCTGCCAAAGCCCTTCCCATGAACTTGCTATAAGGTTCGAAACTGGCCTGAACTCGAAGGTTCGAAACTGGCCCGAACTCGCGCCGGGCTCGGTTCAGGCCGGAGATGTTGGCCAGGTGACCACACTACGTGAAAAATGGAAATAAATGACAGATTTAGAGACGGTTCTGGACCGTCTCTAAATTTGCTTGGTTTAAAGACGCTTTAGAGAGGCGTAAACCATCTCTAAATTTAGGGACGGCTCCTGACCGTCCCTAATATTGTCTTTAAATGTTTTTCGTCCGCAAACATTGACCGTCACTGACCGTCTTATATACGTCATCTGAGACGGTCAATGACCGTCCATATTAGAGACGGTCTTCAACCGTCCTATATTCGGTCATCTGAGACGGTCATTGGCCGTCTGTATTAGAGACGGTCATTGGCCGTCTTTTACTTGGAATATGAGACTGTCAAGGACCGTCTCTATTAGAGACGGTCCTTAGCCGTCTTATTGCATGCCGAAAACCATCTCTATTAGAGACTGTCAAAGACCGTCTCTGTTAGAGACTGTCAATGAACGTCTCTATTAGAGACGGTCCTTAGCTGTCTTTTATGACCCTGAAGACCGTCTACTCAAGTACCTCCTACAAATTTTTATTTTTTTTAAAAAAACTTTGATAAAAAAAATTTAAGAACTTTGAATAATGTTGATAACTTTGAAAAAAAAAAAATTCACTAAAAAAATGATATTTTGAAAAAGAAAATATAAAAAATTAAACAAAATTGTGAAAAAATTGACAAATTGTAAAAAACTGTATATTTTTTAAAAAAGAAAATTAGATTTTGAATTTTGACAAAAAAAAAATAAAAACTTATATAACAAGATTTGTATAAAAAAAATGATATTTTGAAAAAGAAAATTTAAAAAATTAAACAAAATTCTGAAAAATTTGACAAATTGAAAAAAAAATTATTTAAAAAAGAAAACTAGATTTTGCATTTTGACAAGAAAAATTGAAAAGTTATATAACAAAAGTGATATTAAAAAAAATGATATTTTAAAAAAGAAAATTTAAGAAATTAAACAGAATTGTGAAAAAATTGACAAATTGTAAAAAATATATTTTTTAGAAAAGAAAACTAGTTTTCGTATTTTGACAAAAATAATTAAAAAGTTATATAACAAGATTTCGATAAAAAAATGATATTTTGAAAAAGAAAATTTTAAAAATTAAACAAAATTGTGAAAATTTTGTGAAATTAGAAAAAATATTTTTTTTAAAAAATAAAACTAGATTTTGCATTTTGACAAGAAAAATTGAAAAGTTATATAACAAAAGTGGAAAAAAAAAAAAGAAATTAAACAAAATTGTGAAAAAATTGACAAATTGAAAAAAATATATGTTGATTTATTTCCGTCTCCATTAGTTGAGATTTTCATTACTTATTCAGTTAAGAAATGAGAAAAAAAAAAAAAAAAAAAAAAGAGAAAAGTTAATCACAGGTGTATGGATTTATCAATAGGGAATGCCTGTACATTGTAGGACCAATCACATCAACAGACATAGTATAGATTTATCGGGAGATTCGGGACATTAATCACATATACATTAGAACATATTCCTTAGCATTGAAGCAACTTTAAAAGAGCATAAGAAAACAAGATCTTAGAAAGGATTTGCATCGTTTGGTGATATAAATGAAAAAAAAAAAAAAAAAGAGTACCAGTTATTGGTTACCTCTTTGATACATAGCCATAGCATATGTTTGATGTTGTGCATGCCCCTTCTCTCACAGTTTGTCGTCTTTGATTATTTTCTGCAAACATCATAAGAAAGAAAGTGCCGCTTGATTAATGAGTTAGACTTGAAATATTGACTTCAAAAGTTTGGAGGTTGTATGGCAAATAAACATTCGGGTGAGATTGAGAGAGATTGAGAGAGAGAGAGAGAAGAGAGAGAGAGAGAGAGAGAGAGAGAGAGAGAGAGAGAGAGAGAGAGAGAGAGAGAGAGAGAAATATCTCAATGTTCTTGGGGATTTGGGGATTTGAGGGAAGATGGAGAAATGCACTCTCTCCGTCTGCAAACGCCGCCCTCCCTCTCTGCAATTTCTCTCCATCATCGCAACACCGCCCTCCCTCTCTGCAATCTCTCTCTCTCCCGTCCTGCAACAGACCGCCCTCCCTCTCATGCAATCTCTCTCTCTGCTTTGCAACGACCGCCCTCCCTCTCTACTCCTCCCAAGACGGGGTTTGATCGCAATGTCTCCTTTTCTTTTCTGTTTTGAAAACGGGAGTGGATTAGGTGTTACTCGTACGCATGCTCACCTGTGCACGTGCGCACGTGCGATCCTTTCCACATGTGTCATGGGATTCTAATCCGAACGGTTCATGTGATGAAACATCCCATTAAACCCCGTGGACTAATTTTCACTATAATCTAAAACTCCGGTGGGTCATAGAAAAGTGATATGAAAATCAAAGGATAAAACTGTTTTCTTTTGACATGGCCCAGAAAGTTTTCGATCAATGTATGTTGTGCCCACCGTGAATTTATGTAGTCTATCCATGCCGTTCATCCGTTTTTTTCAAATAATTTAAGGGGTTGAACCCAAAATTGAAGCATATCAAAAGATCAAGCGGATCATACAACAGGAAACAGTGGGAATAATGATTTCCACCGTTGAAACTTTACTACTAGGCCTCCCAATAATGTTTATTTGTCATCCAACATGTTCATAAGATCGTATGGACATGGATGAATGGAAAACATAAAAATAAGCTTGATCCAAAACTTATGTGGCCCCCAAGAATTTTTCAACCATAAATTCACACTTGTTTTTTGTCATGTGGTCCATTTTAGTGTTGGATATGCTTAATTTTTGGGTTATAAAGTCCTAAACTTATCTGATAAAATGGATGGACGAAGTGGATCAAATACATAAATCATGGTCTACCTCATGGAGTTTACTCAGTACGCTAAAATTTGGATGTGCTCCGTGAGCCGACAAAATGGATGAATGGTATGGATACACAAATCTCATCTTGATATAAAAGTTTTGGAGCCTAAAGATATATACACAAATAAATCATACCCAAAGATTAAATGGACTACATCCATGTTAAGGCATGTGAAGTAGTTCTGCTTTAGGTTGCATATGGGTCGTATGCTGCACAAATTAATAGTGATTTGAAAGCAGTGTGATTTTTTTTTTTTTTTTTTTTTTTTTGGTCATAAGTAATCTTTTAAAAGCGTGCAGTCGGTTTTAGGTTGTAATCACTTCATTTGAGATCCACACAAAATAGAGAATTAGCATAACCTAGTGGTTACACTATTTTATTTTATTTTTTGTTCAAAGTACAAGCAATGGCCCGCATTGGTGGTCAATTTAGGGTCAAGTTGGTCCCAACGTGCATTCGGATTGTGTTTAAAACATTGCATATGTATGCAAGTGGATAATAATATTCAATAAATATTTTGAGATATTTTTAAATTTATCATACCAGCATAAATACATTGGGTCACATATATTAGAGTTAAAGTTAGTGGTTGATAAGATATGATGTCTGATATTTGATGAATCAAGACATTTGACATAAGGCTATTATAGTAAGTAGTAGAGCTGGGCACGAGATGACTCGACTAACTCGACTAACTCAACTCGTTCGGACCCAACTCGATTAAAGTTTTGGATGAAGCTGATATTTGTTTTTTCTCTTCATCTGGTCTGTATGACCTAATCAACAGATTGGATGTCAAATAAACAGTATAGTGGGCCATAGGAGGATTTTAATGATTGATATCCAATCACTATTGTTTTCATGTGGTGTGATCCACATGAGATTTGTATCCCTCTCATTTTTAGGATCAAGCAGTAAAATGATCTTTAAAAATGGATGAACGGAATGGATGAAACACATACATCATCGTGGGGCCCACAGAGCACCGGCCATCTGGGTGGGGCCGCATTTCATCGCGAGTGGGCGCCCTCATTTCGTTCCAGCGCGAACCATTCGCGCCATTTTTTCACTGCAGCGCCCCTCCAAAGAGCTCCCTCGCTCGTTTCTCTCTATCTTCTCTCGCACCTCTCTCTCTCTCCAGCTCGACTCCCCATCTCTCTCAATCCCTCTCCATCTCGACTCCCCATCTCTCTCAATCCCTCTCCATCTCGACTCCCCATTTCGTTTGGCCGAGCGGTGGTCCAAGGCCCTCCCTATTCACGAACGCAGGTATCTCTCTCTCTCTCTCTCTCTCTCTCTCTCTCTCTCTCCCCCCTCTCAATCTCTCTCAAGCTAATGTTGATTTATGAAATTGGGGATTTAGAAATTTGTGGATTTCCAATTCGAATATGGACCCTCATTTAGGGATTTGGGGATTTTAGGGCTTGGGGATTTGGGGATTTAGAAATTTGGGGATTTCTAATTCGAATGTTATTGTGTTGAAGCAAAGAGTATTGAAGCAACCAAATCCCCAAAGAAGGCTTGAATCAGATGATCTGAATCTGTCACTCGTTTTTTTTTATTTGGTGTATATTTGCTAAATCGAATATAATGGGAAGATTGATCTTTACTGTTACCGTACTTGTCTTTTTGCCTATCAGTTCTGCTCATCTTGCTAAGGCATATAATTCTCTATCTAAAAGTTTTTTTTATCAAGCTTATATTTGTGTTTTCCTTTCATCCATGTCTGTAAGATCTTATGAACAGGTTGGATGGTAAGTAAACATCACTGTGGGGCCCAGAAAAGGTTTCATCGGTGGGCCTCACCATGTAGATGTTACTGTCCAAAGATGAAGTGATCCCCATGATATTAGAAATAAGTTGATGGGCAAGAAAACTTAGGCTGATTTTTATTTTTTTTTTATTTGCAAATTGAACAATGGGTTGAAGTACTTCAATTGATGTCAGGAGATGAGAAGCGATTCTTGCCACGGCCATTCATAACCCCAAATTGAAGTTACAATGGTTCCAAGTCCATCTTGAAATGCATGGAACTATTAGATTTTGGTCTTGTGAATTAAACGATGCCAACCCACTTGTCATTTATTCTATATTGAATTGGGTTATTGCTATCCGTTCAAGGAAGTATTCATTAACTTGTCTTTTAGTATCTTTGGTAGTGCGATTTTGAACCTTTTGATGGATGGCTTGGATATTGCAATACGCGCCATCTTTGGCATATATGGTGTTGTATGCATTAAGCTGTCTTGTACACGTGCTTGAAACTTAGCAAAACTCTTATATAACGCTTCACCAAGTCATTGTTCATCCAGTGTATATATGCAAGAGGTGTGAAGTGCTTACCCGACACCTTTGTGGAAACAATTAGCGGATCTGTTTTATCAAAATGAATATACAAAATGGTACATGGAACTAGCAAGTTGTTTTCCTATTTTAACAAACATGTATTCAAGAATCTAAGGGTTGCAATTACCAAGCAATTTAATTTTGAAACTGTGAATTTGAGCAAATAAATGTCACTTGTGCGGTTTCTCAGTGCCCATGTGTATCAAAGGGCATACGATGCATGAGTAACATCCCGAAAGCCAAAGTACAAGCTCGGTTGATGACACGTCATTTCTCACGAAAATATAATTTCTATTCGGGATTTTGACCAAATTAACCTCACCATAAATGCTCCAAAAATCAGGAGTTTTAAAAAAAAATGATTTTGCTGCTGATTTTGAACTGAAATTTATAATAATAAATCAGGAGTTTTAAAAAAATGATTTTATAGTAAGAGCATGTAGTTGTTTTCATGACATTTATAATAATAAATCATGTGGGATTGTGGGGACGTACAACAAGACAAGGATAGACCATTTATAATAATAATAATAATAAATGATGCCTTATAGGTGCTAATGTAGTAATCACAACAATCATATGAAAACAACTCTTCCTTAGTATTTCTGTCACTAATTTTACAGGCCCTTCTCAGGGTATCAAATGATGTTTGAATGACAAAAAATCAGCATTGTTTAAAAGCCTATTGAGCTATCTTTAAAAGTTCAAACAGACCCAAGATTATGTGATTCTAACATCATTTAAGGACATGTCAAATATGATTCAAGCTGCATGGATTAATTGACTTGAAAAACGATGCTCTTTTTAGGCTATCTATAATTGGTGGATGCGATATGAAAACCGATGCTCTTTTTAGGCTATCTTTTATTTTTCCTTTTTTTTTTTTTCTGAATTTTCTGTAAATAGTGGAAAGATCTTACAGTTTAGATTTGGTTTAAGAGCTGGTCCAATCGTAATTGACAATTCAATCCTAATTTTAGAAACACCCATTAATTATTCTTTTAGTTGATTAACCTGTTATTTAGTGGTCTTTTGGAGCCTGTAAAATTTTAAGTTATAAACACTCTACACATGAAACTTTTGGCTTTAAGCTATAAGGAGTTTAGGGGTAGTTGCTAGCTTCAATCTTGAAGTTTTTTTTTTTTTTTTTAATGACGAGGTGTCCCCACAACTCTTGAAGAATATAAATAAATAAATAAATATGACTGACTTGTAATACAAAACACAGCAAAATGCTAGGATTCTAAAGGGAGTTGATTATGTGTGGCCCTTACCATGGGGCCCACCTTGATATATGTATTCCATCTCCACGCTGTCCATCCATTTTTCCATATCATTTTAAGGGCAGGAGGCCAAAAATGAAGTAGATCCAAATCTCAGGTGGACTATACCATAGGAAACAGTGGTGATTGACCATTAAAAACTTCTTGTGGGCCACCAAAAGTTTTGCAAAAAGCTGATATTTGTTTTTTACCTTCATCCAGGTTTATGTGACCTTATCAATGATTGGATTGCAAATAAACATTACACAAACATTATGGTGGGCTCTAGGAAGTTTTTAATGGTGGGAAGTTCAATCACCACTGTTTCCTATAGTATGGTCCATCTGAGATTTTAATCCGCTTCATTAGATGGACAACATGGATATAGAATACATACATCAAGGTGGGCGGCCCCTACAGTGGGGCCACACCTTCTTGGGTCCTAATCTGCTCCCGATTCTAAAAGCCCACATGTAACCCAGTAAAACGGTTTACGAAATTACGATCATCCAAACAGCCCATGTAATGTCTTCACATGCAAACCCTTTACAACTAAAAGGATTTTATAGTAAGAGCATGTAGTTGTAAGTAGGAAATAATCATATAATCATTTCCCCATGATATGGAAGGAAATGATGGATCATGTGGGGCTGATATAATTTACTGATTTTGCTGCTGATTTTGAACTGTTTATATAAAAAAAAAATGAGGCAGGTCCAAATCTCAGGTGGACCGTATCACATGAAAACAGTGGTGATTGAACACCCAATACCATTAAATATTATAGTGGCCCCTAGAAGTTTTAAGTGGTGGGCATTCAATCATCTAGTTGAAGGACATTACTGATCTGTGGGCCATACTTAAATGTCTGGCCACTGATTCCAGCATTAGAAAGGGTCCCACCAATGCTGAGATAGAAATAATCAGTCCATGATCTTGGAGGCAGGCCATGTTTCAGGCTATCCTTCAAGAGTTCCACCCAAAGGGTCCCACCACTTACATCTGCAAATGAAAAACCAGGTTCTCCATCTCTTTTCCTGTGGATTTCTATGGAAGGAGGTAGAAAATCCATTTCAATGACAATGCCATTGACTGCTTGGGCCTGGCCATGGATGGAGTGCCCACTCCTCTTGATGCAACAAGATAACTTTGTTTGTATGTTCTTTGTATGGTTTTATGGTTTTATGGTAAAACACAACAGTCCATGATCTTGCAAGTTCTGTATGGTTTTATGGTAAAACACATGTTTGTATGTATGTCTGCATAGTTTATAAGTTGCTGTATTTTGAAATTTATAAGTTGCTATATTGTTTATTGCAAATTGCTGTATTTTGAAATTTCTAAGTTCTTGTATTGTTTATAACTTCTTTGTATTGTTTATTGCAAGTTCTTTGTATTGTTTATAAGTTCTTTGTATTGTTTATTGCAAGTTCTTGTATTGTTTATAGTATAGCCCATAACCTAGAATTCCCTAAAAATCACCACCATAAGTTCCACTTGATCGGTGTCATTTTAGACATATATCTCAAACGTAATCAAGTTAGACCAGAGGTCATCAACTCATTTCTTACAATCTTCACCTACATGCTTTTGAACCTTCCATTGCGCTTAAAGAGCCTTTGTCTTGCACCAACTCACTCCTTCTAACTTGTACAATTCTAGGCCTTCGTTGCACATGTCAGCAATCTTAACTAATTTATCATTTTCACTCCTATTGTTACTAAATATGCACTCCATATACTCTATTTTAGTCGAGTTATTTTTTAATCATTTAAATTCTAAAGCATCCCTTCTATTTTTGCTAACAATAAGGCAATTATGCTAATTTTCATTTTTGCTTATATTTCAATATCCACTTTTTTTTTTTCTATGTTGTGGACCACAACATATTGTTTGTTGCATTTTCCTGCTCTTGTTTCCTAAATAACTTCTGAATTATTACCTCTTTCTTTTTGTGGATTGAAACTTCATATTTTCATTTAGTGCAAGAATGGTAAGACTGCTTTTCATATTTCAATCTATATATGCGAGTCAATACTTAAAAACTCATAACTTGATGTAGCCTATAACCTAAAACCTATAACCTAAAATCTATAACCTAAAACCTACGCCTAATCATGTGCATATATTTGCGGATATATATAGATCTTTATTTTTTGTGATTGGTGACCACGTGTGGCATGTTTTGTGATTTATGAAAAGCCTATTTTTATTGTATCTCACTTTTTATATGATGCATGTACGTGATATCAGATATGGATTTGACACCCCCGAACAAGAATTGGATGACAAAAGATATATTGAGTGATGAATACATTAAAGGCGTTGAATCATTTATTATATTTGCTAAAAGGAATTCGGGAGGTATTGATTGGTATAGTTGTCCTTGTGCTAGATGTCGTAATGTGCGTGGGAAGAAAATACTAAGTACAGTTTCTGAGCATTTGATTATGAATGGTATAGATCGAGACATACACAACTTGGTTTTTTCATGGAGAACAACTTCCCAATATGGGTGTCAATGCCAAGGCTCCTAGTACATCCGCCACCTTGATTGTAATGAAGAGTTGTTGCCCGAGAATGGTTGATTTGGTTAATGATGCTTTTGGTCGTGTTCAACTTTGATGACTTAGATGCATGTATGAATGAGGTCAATGAGGAACATGGTAGTCGACCTCAAGATGACATAGACAATGATACTCGATCATAAATAAATTAAGGGAGGATGCGGTACAACCCCTATATCCATCGTGTAAACGTGAGTATACAAAGTTGTCGATGTGATTGAGTTGATGAGCATGAAGGCTAAATATCAGTGGTCGAGATAATAGCTTTACGACTTTGTTGCAAGCTGCTCAAGAAGATTTTGCCAAGCGAGAACTCTTTGCCGGATAGTACCTATAATGCAAAGAGATTGATCAGTTCGTTGGGTATGAACTATGAGGTGATACATGCATGCCGTAATGTTGTATTCTGTATTGGAAGGAGCATGCTAATAAGGAAAGTTGTCCTACATGTAAAGCAAGCAGATGGAAAGTGAATAGTGTTGTAAGATCAAGAGTCTCACATGTACCATGGAAGGTGTTAAGATACTTCCCATTAACACCAAGGTTACAAAGACTTTATAGCGTATCATGGATTGCAGAGAATATGTTGTGACATTCAAAGGGGGCTAAAAATGACTCGTACATGCGTCATCCTGTGGATTCTTCAATGTGGAAGTTTGTAGATAGAAAATTTAGTGATTTTGCTGCGGATCCACGTAACGTTCGGTTGGGACTTGCAACAGACGGATTCAATCCCTTTAGGCATATGAGCATCTCATATAGTTCTTTGGCTTTGTTATGATTGTTCCATACAATCTTCCACCTCATTTATGCATGCGGAAGGAATTTATTATGTTAACACTTTTAATTCCCGAAAAAAATGGTCCGAGGGCATGACATCGACGTATATTTACAACCATTAATTGAAGAATTAAATGAATTGTGGAAAGGGTCGATAACATATGACTCGTTCGGGAAGAACAGTTTACAATGAAGGCGATTTTATTATGGGCAATACATGATTTTCCAACTTATGGACATCTTTACGGGTGTAGGATAGGAGGAAAGTATGCATGTCTGTTTGTAGTGAGAGGCCGACTCTGTTTGGCTAAAACATGGAAAGAAGTTTTCTTATATGGGTCACAGAAGATTCCTCCCAAGAGCTCATATCTTTAGGAGCCAAAGATCTCGATTCAATGGGAATGATGAAAATCGGCAGGCTCCAAAGCATTTGTCTGGAGAACAGGTATTGGTCCTAAAGCGTTTGTCTGGAGAACAGGTATTGGTTAAAATGAATAATATACAAACCAAGTTCGGAAAGCATATAGGAAATAAGAGGAAGAAGACCACGGATGAGGAGTCTAACCTTACTGCTTGGTCGAAGAGATCAATCTTCTTTACATTGCCGTATTGGGAGCATATGCCCATTCGTCATAATTTGGATGTGATGCATGTCGAGAAAAATGTTATTGAGAACCTTATTGCAACAATCATGGACATGAAGGACAAGTCTAAGGATGGTTTACAAGCCCGTCGAGGATCTTATGGCTATGAAGATAAGATCGAAATATTGGCGGAGGAAAAAAATGGTAAGTTATTATTGCCTAAGGCTCCTTTCACATTATCCAGATCTGAAAGAGAAGCTGATTTGTCGAACCTTGAGTGATTTGAAAGTTCCGAGAGGGTATAGTGCAAACTGGAAACATCATATCAATATGGATGACTATCACCTCAAGGGCCTTAAGTCACATGATTATCACATTCTAATGCAGCAGTTACTACCCGTATTATTGATGCATTCATTCAAGAAAGAAAAAGTCATTGCGCGTATACATTATACAATTGTCAAGATTCTTTAACGTCATATGTTCTAAAGAAATTCATCGTATGGAGCTTCAAGAAATGAAAAATAAAATAGTGGAAACATTATGTGTTTTGAAAAGTATTTTCCACCATCGTTTTTCGTTTCTATGACACACCTTGTTGTGCACTTGGCGGAGGAGGCACAAGTTTGCGGACTGTCAGATATCGATGGATGTATCCTTTTGAGAGGTAACTTTAACTTGTTTTAATTTATTAACTTTTTCAAAATAGCTTATATATTTTCATTAATACACGATTTTAATATTTAACGGGATGATGAGAACATATAAGAAGTATGTGATGAATCAAGCTTACCCAGAGAACATATTGCGGGACGCTACATTATAGAGGAATCTATGATGTCTTGCATGGAATACTATCCTAATAATACAATAGGAGGTCATAAGCAAGGACTAAAAATATTCAATGATGATGAAAATGCTTGGTGATTCCCAGAATGATAAGAAAGGAAAAGTTTATAATCTTACTACAGTGCAATATCAACAAGCACGAGATGGGTTTTGCAACATCACGTTGAAAATCATCAATGGAAGGAGTAAGTTAATGAAGTATATTATTCTTTTTTATATTTTTAAATAGCTTATGGTAATAAACATTATTATATATATAAAAATAATTGCTATGATTTGGAATTTATAGGAAGTACCAAACATACATCCAGGGCCAAACACGTACGGGACAAAATCGAAAGGGTAATCTGTCAGCAGGAAAACCAATGGAGTACATTCCTTGGTTAAGACATCAACTACATAATCAAGAAATGTCTCAATTTAAGAGAATTGCCGAAGGTCCTGACTTCAAATGCATATCATATAATACTTACTCAATAAATGGATATGTTTTTAGCACTGCTAATTCTAAAATGAACAAAACAACACAAAACAGTGGAGTCTCAATGAAAGCGCTAACTAGCTTCAGGGCAAGCGCCAGGGATAAGAATCCTATAGAAGAAGAAGTCACTTATTATGGCATCATTAGACAAATTCTTGAATTGAACTACTTCGACTTCAGAGTAGCACTCTTCTACTGTGATTGGGTGCATATTGAAGATAAATTGAATGGATGTTTCATAGATCCCGAAATAAATTTGATATTTGTCAATCTAGGAAGGTTTAGACGGAACTTAAAGGAAGACGATGAGCCGTTTATTCTTGCATCTCGGTGCGCGACTCGGGTCTTCTCTTTGTAAGGATCCAACTAGAGATGACGGCATGTTGTATTGGACGCTCTAAGAGATTGACGAAAGATGCATATGCATTTGAAGATCCACTTGAGTTTAAGGCGGAAGGAATGTAGGTTCTTCAATTTTTCATGTCGATGATTTAAATGAAGAAGAAGATGTACAGGAAAAATCATGGGTAGAGAGTGAGCCGAGTACCTCACGTCATAAGAAACGGAAAAGAAACTAATAAGATTCAAATCAGTTTGAAAGTGAGTTGAATTCTATTTAGTAATGATTGTTACAATTTTTTAGCTATCAAAATATTAATAGAATGCCAATTACATAATAATGAGATATTGTTTTGTTTTATAAAATTGCAGGAATTATGTCGGATTTTGGTGGTTCATCAGCTTCAGCCCAAGGAAGCAATACAAGGAAGAGAGTTGAATTAAATGAATATAAACAACCAGTCGGAGAAACATCAGCGCCTTTTAACACATTTTTAGGGCAACTTGGCAGGACACACTGTCCAATTTCATTTGTTGATTGGTATGCAAAGTGCCTGGTGCAATTAAAGATAATATCTGGTCTATGGTTTTGGTGAGTATGTTTGTTCTTGATTTTATTTCTAATTCTTACTCAATAAGATTGTTTGATTATTAATTTAATGAAATAGGCCACGTACGACATCGATGATGAGTTAAAAGAATATGCGTTTTTGAAAGTATGCAAAGCTTGGAAGGTATGGAAATACAATCTGCGAAAGGAATATGATAAATTTGATAATGATGTAGAAAGAAGAAGAAATTGTCCCATTGGTGTGAAGCAAGAGGATTGGGACATTTTCATTAATCTACAATCCACGAATTATTAATCAATCTTAAGTAAGAAGGAAAGACTTCGAGCATAGGTGAAATGCCCTCACACGATTTGGAAGACGAGGTCTTTATAGGACATTAGAGAAAATGGTAATTTGTACTATATTTTTTGACAATTTAATTGATGAATATAAATTCTTGTTAACTAATTTGCTTATATAATTACAGCGAAAAGAAAATCCAAATACTATCATCACCAGGACCGACTTGTTTGTTGCCACTCATAGCAGACCTGATGGGTCTTATCCAACACAAACACATCTTGAAATAGCGGTGAGAATAATTTTTCAGTTTTTAATCATTTTTTTATTTAAGTACATTGAAGGATTTATTGTAACAATTATCTTCTAATAGGAAAGAATATTATCGATAGCTGACAGTGATCCTACCAGTAAGCACAAGGATTTAGACCATGACCCAGTTTCACAAGTTTTCCATCATTTCCACTCACTTTACATACATTGTCGTTGGTGTTTTGTTTTTTTTTTTTTTTAAATAATAATATACACACATTACTAAACTTAAAAATTATTGTTTAGGTTTGTGGTCGTGATAGCAGAGGCCGGGTTAGGGGCATGGGTTTGGGTATTTCTAAGACTACTATGAAGGTTGCCACCCCCTACATCATAGAAGCTCGGTCGGAGAGGAATGCGCGTATGTCCATTGAGGCTAAATTTGAAGCATCAATGACTCAAATGCAAGAATTTCGTATGATTGTTGAGCAACAATTTGCTGAACTTAGGCAACAAATTGCTCATCAAAGCCAGCAACTTCATCGCTCTCCTGATACAGCTGCATCTCATGTACTGCGTTTGCCACGATCAAATGATATAATTATTATTTTTAAAGATAAAAGTAGCATTATTATTTACATGGAACCATTATTTTATTTATAGGCCCACCGTCGATCTGGTGAACCCTCAAGTATTTGAGAAGACTCTGCAACAACTCCATCGATGGAACAAATTTACCAATTGAGAGATATCAGTAATTCGGACGATTGCTTGAGTGGGAGGATGGTGTCGATACTACGAGGCATCCCCCGAGAATGCATCGAGTTGTAATAGATGATATCAATGTTCGCACTGAGAATTGTTTAATGATGACGGACATTTGAAGACATTCAATTGGGTGAAATTGTTGTTTGGCCCAAATTCTGATGAGAATTTGAATATTCGATAGTTTCGTTCAACTTTTTGAACTCTAGGACATGTTGTATGACGAAAACTTGATTATTCACTGAAATCCATTTTTGATCAAGTTGCCTTTTTATTTATTTAATCTTCAGCATCCTTTTGATTAATTATGGCTTATTGTCATTTGTTTTTTATTAACCAAGTTACTAAAGGATTTCAATTTCAAATGTAATCAGTATTGACATGAACATTGTCTCTTGTTGCAGTACGAGATGTAACAAGAATATACATTGATTGTGTATTAGTTCTTTTTTTTAAATGCACCAACCGAGAAACGATTTGAGACGACTTGTTTAATGATACTTTGTTAAATATGAAATTTATGACCTTTAGTAACTTGGTTAATTAAAAGAACTACGTAGTGGCTTGATCCCAATCGACTTTTTGGGTACGTAGGCAGCCGTTCATAATATACTAAAATATCGGTGCAGCCACAAATCTTTTTTCTCCTTTAAATTCTAACACTGTATCAGTTGCATTTTTCTCTGTCATACAGGTTGTGGCTATCAAAGATATAATATCACCTCCTTATAAGGAAACATTTAATGATGTGTACGCAGGTAAATTCATTTTTCTTATTCCTTATATTGTTTCTCGATTATATTTGTGTTGGTTTTAGTCTGAGTCAGTTATATTTTTGTTGGTTTCAAAGTACAGTAGCGATAGAAGTTGTTGGTCAATTGTGGCTTGCTGAGACAAAGGATGAGTAACCAACAATACAAATATGGGAGGCCTTCCTCGAGGTATCCAGATGCTTTTAGATATATTTATTTTGTTTTTAAATGTATTTGCTCGAAAATAATGGAGCAAGCCCGGATGTGCGTCGGAGCTATCCGGATGAGCGGGGTCCCTGGAAGGTGGGAAGCTATGACCATGATGAAGTTGTCCATTTTCTATGGACGACATTGGAAGAACCTGGCTATTTGGATAGGCCGTGTTAATGTATTTGCTCGAAAATAATAGAGCAAGCCGGATGTGCGTCGGAGCTATCCGGATGAGCGAGGTCCCTGGAAGGTGGGAGCCGTGACCATGATGAAGTCGCTGTCCATTTCCTATGGACTGACATTGGAAAGAACTGGCCATTTGGACGGGCCGTGTTAATGTATTTGCTCGAAAATAATAGAGCAAGCCGGATGTGCGTCGGAGCTATCCGGATGAGCGAGGTCCCTGGAAGGTGGGAACCGTGACCATGATGAAGTCATGTCCATTTCTTATGGACTGACATTGAAGAACTGGCCATTTGGACGGTCGTATTTATGTATTTGCTCGAAAATAATGGAGCAAGCCGGATGTGCGTCGGAGCTATCCTGGATGAGCGGGGTCCCTGGAAGGTGGGAACTGGCCGACCATGATGAAGTTTGTCCATTTCCTATGGACAACATTGGAAGAACTGGCCATTTGGACGGGCCGTATTTATATCTGTATTTGCGTGTTTATATACGTATTTGCAGGGACCACACCCTTAACCTATAACCTAAACCTATTCTCACATCCCAAAACCTATAACTACAACCTAAACCTTAACCTATAACCTAAACCTATAACCTAAACTCAATTCCCTAAACTTTAACCTACAACCTAACCTATTCTCAAATCCCTAAACCTACACCTACACCTAATCCTAATCTCAACTCCCTAACCTAAACATAAACCTAAACTTGAAAATGCAAACCGAAACCCGAACCCGATTTCCTAAACCTAAACCTTTACCGATTCTCAATTCCCTTAACCTGTAGCTTATAACCTAAACCTTAACCAAAACCTTAACCTAAACCCAAACCTAAACTTATAACCTTAACCTAAACCAAAACCTATGACCTAAAACCCAAACATAAACCCGATCCCGAACCCGAACCCGATTTCCTAAACCTAAACCTTAACCTATACTCAATTCCCTAAACCTAAACCTAAACCTAAACATTAACCTATTCTCAAATCCCTAAACCTACACCTACACCTAATCCTAATCTCAACTACCTAACCTAAACATAAACCTAAACTTGAAAATGCAAACCGAAACCCGATCCCGAACCCGAACCCGATTTCCTAAACCTAAACCTTTACCTATTCTCAATTCCCTAAACCTATAGCTTATAACCAAAACCTTAACCAAAACCTTAACCTAAACTCAAACCTAAACCTATAACCTTAACTTAAACCAAAACCTATGACCTAAAACCCAAACATAAACCCGATCCCAGAACCCGAACCCGATTTCTAGCTAAACCTAAACCTTTACCTATTCTCAATTCCCTAAACCTATAGCTTATAACCTAAACCTTAACCAAAACCTTAACCTAAACCCAAAACTAAACCTATAACCTTAACCTAAACCAAAACCTATGACCTAAAACCCAAATATAAACCCGATCCCGAACCCAAACCCGATTTCCTAAACCTAAACCTTAACCTATTCTCAATTCCCTAAATCTATAACCTAAACCTAAACCTATAACCTACCTATAACCTAAATGTATTCTCAAATCCCCAAACCTAAACCTACATCTAATCCTAATCTCAACTCCCTAACCTAAACATAAACCTAAACTTGAAAATGTAAACCGAAACCCGATCCCGAACCCGAACCCGATTTCCTAAACCTAAACCTTTACCTATTCTCAATTCCCTAAACCTATAGCTTATAATCTAAACCTTAACCAAAACGTTAACCTAAACCCAAACCTAAACCTATAACCTTAACCTAAACCAAAACCTATGACCTAAAACCCAAACATAAACCCGATCCAGAACCCGAACCCGATTTCCTAAACCTAAACCTTAACCTATTCTCAATTCCTAAACCTAAACCTAAACCTAAACCTATAACCTAAACCTAAACCTATAACCTACCTATAACCTAAATGTATTCTCAAATCCCCAAACCTAAACCTACATCTAATCCTAATCTCAACTCCTAACCTAAACATAAACTAAACGTGAAAATGCAAAACGAAACCCGATCCCGAACCCGAACCCGATTTCCTAAACCTAAACCTTTACCTATTCTCAATTCCCTAAACCTATAGCTTATAACCTAAACCTTAACCAAAACCTTAACCTAAACCCAAAACTAAACCTATAACCTTAACCTAAACCAAAACCTATGACCTAAAACCCAAATACAAACCCGATCCCAGAACCCAAACCCGATTTCCTAAACCTAAACCTTAACCTATTCTCAATTCCCTAAACCTATAACCTAAACCTAAACCTATAACCTACCTATAACCTAAATGTATTCTCAAATCCCCAAACCTAAACCTACATCTAATCCTAATCTCAACTCCTAACCTAAACATAAACCTAAACTTGAAAATGCAAACCGAAACCCGATCCACGAACCCGAACCCGATTTCTAAACCTAAACCTTTACCTATTCTCAATTCCCTAAACCTATAGCTTATAATCTAAACCTTAACCAAAACGTTAACCTAAACCCAAACCTAAACCTATAACCTTAACCTAAACCAAAACCTATGACCTAAAACCCAAACATAAACCCGATCCAGAACCCGAACCCGATTTCCTAAACCTAAACCTTAACCTATTCTCAATTCCTAAACCTAAACCTAAACCTAAACCTATAACCTAAACCTAAACCTATAACCTACCTATAACCTAAATGTATTCTCAAATCCCCAAACCTAAACCTACACCTAATCCTAATCTCAACTACCTAACCTAAACATAAACCTAAACTTGAAAATGCAAACCGAAACCCGATCCCGAACCCGAACCCGATTTCCTAAACCTAAACCTTTACCTATTCTCAATTCCCTAAACCTATAGCTTATAACCTAAACCTTAACCAAAACCTTAACCTAAACCCAAAACTAAACCTATAACCTTAACTAAACCAAAACCTATGACCTAAAACCCAAATATAAACCCGATCCCGAACCCAAACCCGATTTCCTAAACCTAAACCTTAACCTATTCTCAATTCCCTAAACCTATAACCTAAACCTAAACCTATAACCTACTTATAACCTAAATGTATTCTCAAATCCCGAAACCTAAACCTACATCTAATCCTAATCTCAACTCCCTAACCT
Source organism: Magnolia changhungtana (assembly GCA_030180095.1). Classification (NCBI taxonomy): domain Eukaryota; kingdom Viridiplantae; phylum Streptophyta; class Magnoliopsida; order Magnoliales; family Magnoliaceae; genus Magnolia; species Magnolia changhungtana. The sequence goes on along the minus strand of JASAUF010000396.1, from coordinate 1,438,014 downwards.
AAACATAAACCTAAACTTGAAAATGCAAACCGAAACCCGATCCCGAACCCGAACCCGATTTCCTAAACCTAAACCTTTACCTATTCTCAATTCCCTAAACCTATAGCTTATAATCTAAACCTTAACCAAAACCTTAACTAAACCCAAACCTAAACCTATAACCTTAACCTAAATCAAAACCTATGACCTAAAACCCAAACATAAACCCAATCCCGAACCCGAACCCGATTTCCTAAACCTAAACCTTAACCTATTCTCAATTCCCTAAACCTAAACCTAAACCTAAACCTATAACCTAAACCTAAACCTATAACCTACCTATAACCTAAATGTATTCTCAAATCCCCAAACCTAAACCTACATCTAATCCTAATCTCAACTCCCTAACCTAAACATAAACCTAAACGTGAAAATGCAAAACGAAACCCGATCCCGAACCCGAACCCGAACCCGATTTCCTAAACCAAAACCTTTACCTATTCTCAATTCCCTAAACCTATAGCTTATAACCTAAACCTTAACCAAAACCTTAACCTAAACCCAAACCTAAACCTATAACCTTAACCTAAACCAAAACCTATGACCTAAAACCCAAACAAAACCCAATCCCGAACCCAATTTCCTAAACCTAAACCTTTACCTATTCTCAATTCCCTAAACCTATAGCTTATAACCTAAACCTTAACGAAAACCTTAACCTAAACCCAAACCTAAACCTATAACCTTAACCTAAACCAAAACCTATGACCTAAAACCCAAACATAAACCCGATCCAGAACCCGAACCCGATTTCCTAAACCTAAACCTTAACCTATACTCAATTCCCTAAACCTAAACCTTAACCTATTCTCAAATCCCTAAACCTACACCTACACCTAATCCTAATCTCAACTACCTAACCTAAACATAAACCTAAACTTGAAAATGCAAAGGAACCCGATCCCGAACCCGAACCCGATTTCTAAACCTAAACCTTTACCTATTCTCAATTCCCTAAACCTATAGCTTATAACCTAAACCTTAACCAAAACCTTAACTTAAACCCAAACCTAAACCTATAACCTTAACCTAAACCAAAACCTATGACCTAAAACCCAAACATAAACCCGATCCCGAACCCGAACCCGATTTCCTAAACCTAAACCTTTACCTATTCTCAATTCCCTAAACCTATAGCTTATAACCTAAACCTTAACCAAAACCTTAACCTAAACCCAAAACTAAACCTATAACCTTAACCTAAACCAAAACCTATGACCTAAAACCCAAATATAAACCCGATCCCGAACCCAAACCCGATTTCCTAAACCTAAACCTTAACCTATTCTCAATTCCCTAAACCTAAACCTAAACCTAAACCTATAACCTAAACCTAAACCTATAACCTACCTATAACCTAAATGTATTCTCAAATCCCCAAACCTAAACTCGCATCTAATCCTAATCTCAACTCCCTAACCTAAACATAAACCTAAACTTGAAAATGCAAACCGAAACCCGATCCCGAACCCGAACCCGATTTCCTAAACCTAAACCTTTACCTATTCTCAATTCCCTAAACCTATAGCTTATAACCTAAACCTTAACCAAAACCTTAACCTAAACCTAAACCTAAACCTATAACCTTAACCTAAACCAAAACCTATGACCTAAAACCCAAACATAAACCCGATCCCAGAACCCGAACCCGATTTCTAAACCTAAACCTTAACCTATACTCAATTCCCTAAACCTAAACCTTAACCTATTCTCAAATCCCTAAACATACACCTACACCTAATCCTAATCTCAACTCCCTAACCTAAACCTAAACCCTAACTTGAAAACCCAAACCTAAACTCGATCTCGAACCCGAACCCGATTTCCTAAACCTAAACCTTTACCTATTCTCAATTCCCTAAACCTATAGCTTATAACCTAAGCCTTAACCAAAACCTTAACCTAAACTCATACCTAAACCTATAACCTTAACCTAAACCAAAACCTATGACCTAAAACCCAAACAAAACCCAATCCCGAACCCAATTTCTAAACCTAAACCTTTACCTATTCTCAATTCCCTAAACCTATAGCTTATAACCAAAACCTTAACCAAAACCTATAACCTAAACCTAAACCAAAACCTATGACCTAAAACCTAAACATAAACCCGATCCACGAACCCGAACCCGATTTCCTAAACTCGATCCTTTACCTATTCTCAATTCCCTAAACCTATAGCTTATAACCTAAACCTTAACCAAAACCTTAACCTAAACCCAAACCTAAACCTATAACCTTAACCTAAACCAAAACCTATGACCTAAAACCCAAACATAAACCCGATCCAGAACCCAAACCCAATTTCCTAAACCTAAACCTTAACCTATTCTCAATTCCCTAAACCTAAACCTTAACCTAAACCTTAACCTATAACTTTGAAACCTAAAACCTAAATGTATTCTCAAATCCCCAAACCTAAACCTACACCTAATCCTAATCTCAACTCCCTAACCTAAACCTAAACCTAAACTTAAAAACCTAAACATAAACCCGATCCTGAACCCAAACCCGATTTCCTAAACCTAAACCTTTACCTATTCTCAATTCCCTAAACCTATAGCTTATAACCTAAACCTTAACCAAAACCTTAACCTAAACCCAAAACTAAACCTATAACCTTAACCTAAACCAAAACCTATGACCTAAAACCCAAACATAAACCCGATCCAGAACCCAAACCCGATTTCCTAAACCTAAAACTTAACCTATTCTCAATTTCCTAAACCTAAACCTAAACCTAAACCTATAACCTAAACCTAAACCTAAAACCTAAATGTATTATCAAATTCCCAAACCTAAACCTACATCTAATCCTAATCTCAACTCCCTAACCTAAACATAGACCTAAATCGAAAATGCAAACCGAAACCCGATCCCAACCCGAACCCGATTTCCTAAACCTAAACCTTATTCTCAATTCCTAAACTTTGTACCTTATAACCTAAACCTTAACTAAAACCTTAACCTAAACCCAAACCTAAACCTATAACCTTAACCTAAACCAAAACCTATGACCTAAAACCCAAACATAAACCCGATCCCGAACACGAACACGATTTTCTAAACCTAAACCTTAACCTATACTCAATTCCCTAAACCTAAACCTTAACCTATTCTCAAATCCCTAAACCTACACCTACACCTAATCCTAATCTTAACTCCCTAACCTAAACCTAAACCTTAACTTAAAAACCCATACCTAAACCCCATCCCGAACCCGAACCCGATTTCCTAAACCTAAACCTTTACCTATTCTCAATTCCCTAAACCTATAGCTTATAACTTAAACCTTAACCAAAACCTTAACCTAAACCCAAACCTAAACCTATAACCTTAGCATCTCCAATTGCTTATTATCATTTTACCTGACATGAGTTGTTCATATGGTGAGTACAAACAAGACCCTAAATCCTAGAGAGATGGAATGAATCAACTAAAGCATTTTGTTTTCTGATTTTGCAGGAAAGATTAAACGTGTTTGCAAAACGGAGTTGGGTATAGTGTCGCAGTGTTGCCAACCGAGACAGGCATCCAGAGTCAATAAACAGTACCTCGAAAATGTTGCCTTAAAACTTTATGTCAAGGTTTGTGATTCTTTGAAGTGGTTGAACTTTGAATGTTTGATGTGTTTTTTCTTTTGCCTCTTTTAAAGTTGTTCTCGACATTGACCGCATCGGCAAGAGCTGATAAGAGATATTTTTCAAGTTGTGCGGGATCCTCGAGAGGTTCTATGAACAAAGGGATAATCCGATAAGTCTTTTTCTCCTTTGTTTTTATATGATCTTTGCGGGGTTGGTGTGAGCGTATTTATGCATGGATGAATGTAATGTGGATAAGATTGTTTATGTTTGGATGAATGTAGTTTATGTTTGGATGGATTTACATGTAGTTTGGGTTTAGATGGATGTGAATGTGATGAAATATATTATTTAACGGTGTATATCGGAAGAGTACGATGTTGTAACAGTGTATATTAGGAAGAACATGATATTGTAACAATTGTATATTGTTTGTGTTTGGATAGATGTAGTTTATGTTTGGATGAATGTAGTTTTTGTTTGGATAAATTTACGTAGTTTGGGTTTAGATGGATGTGAATGTGAATATGATGAAATATATTATATAACAGGTGTATATCAGGAAGAATATGATGTTGTAACAGGTGTATATCAGGAAGAATATCATATAAACAGGTGTATATACAAATATGAGACGGTTGAAGACCGTCCTTTTAAAGGACGGCTTATGACCATCCTTTCCAAGTTCATAAGAGACGGTCTATAACCGTCCTTTACAGGTTCATAAGAGACGGTCTACGACTGTCCTTTTCTGAGTTATAAGAGACGGTCTATAACCGTCCTTGTTATTGACGGTCCTGGGCAGTCCTTTTTACTGGACGGTCACGAGGCATCCTTTTCGATTCGAGAGGGGTAAATGTGGCTACCATTAAAGACGGTTTATGGCCGTCCTTTTTAGAGACGGTCCATGACCGTCACTTATTGAGAGACGGTTTGTGACCGTCCTTTAAAAAATACGACACGTCAAAATTTGACGGCCGTTGCGACGGTCCAGGACCGTCCTTTTTGAGCTTTTGAGACGGTTTTCAACCGTCCTTTTTTCGCTGTTTTGGCGTAGTGCCAGGCCCGGTCGGATTCGGGCCTTGTGTGGCTGTTGAACGGGCCTGGACGGGCTGAGGCCAGTTCGACTCGGCCCGACCCGTGTACACCCCTACCTCTTATATTTTTATAGTAAAAAAAAAAAAAACATAATCTGGAGACAATATACACTCGTTATATATATATATATATATATATATATATATATATATATATATATATATATATATATTTAAAGCCATTCATTTGTTTTGATATGCTGTGGCCAACCTAGATTTGAAATTGGCCTGATTTCAATGATAGAAGATGTACACGTACGATGTAGCTCACCTAATGGAAAGCTCATATCTCACACGTGTCATATTATATAACATTTGCTCGCATGTGTATGTGTACAGTTTCGCATTGAATTAGCAATCCTCTCCCTATTATATTCACATGCTTGCTGCAGTCGGGATAGCTGTATGGTCGTGGGTGGCACACTATTTCTATTCTTATTTTATTCTCTTTTATCATTCACTGGCGACATGGACCAAAATAATCAAACACCAAGAGATGAGAAATTTTCATATGCAACCATTGTAGGCAAATTTCCACTCACAGCCTCATTTTTTCCTACCAAGGTGTCACTTGCAAATGTAGGATCAGGTCTATCAATGGTCTGGGTCCTTGCTCTTGCTCGGGTGGTAGACTCTTAAGGAGTTTCAACACCCGGTCAAGGGTTCGAGTACCCATAAGTGGTGAAATTCCACTAGCGTGAGTGTGTGGGTGCTTGTGTTAAAAAAGAAAAAAAGAAAAAAAAAAAAGGTCTATCAATGGTCTGACTCAATCTACCAGTGAGAGCTAATAAAATAAGAGCCCGAGAAATTAAAACTTTTTCATTTTTTTTTTTTTATGGGTCTTGTTTCACAGTATGCTCATTTAATAGATTTTTATTTTTATTTTTTTATGATATAATTTATTATTATTATTATATAATATTCGAATAAGAGCTTTTTTAAAATTGTAAGTACTATTTATTTATTATTAATTTTTTAATTGTGACAATTCCATCTCGAATAAGAGTGCCCCCTTCCACTATTTGCCTAGGATGTGGGCCACCCATCATGTCGAGTATTGGATGTGGATAGTTTATCATGTGGAGCCTACATTTGATATGGACCATTTATTGTGTGGGTACTAAAACCTTTAAAGTGGGCTGTCCAACATACAGGGCGTACCTTCAATATGGACCATTCCTCATTAGGGGCAGACCTTTGATGTGGACCATCCATTATGTGGGGCCACCCCAATGTAGACCATCCATCATGCGGGGCCACCATCAATGCCAATTGTCTTCCATGTGGAGCCCTTCAATGTCCACTGCCCATCAAGTGGAGCCCACATTTGATGTGTCCATCAAGTGGGCCCCACGTTGGAAGTGGGTTGTCCATTATGTGGGTCCATCTTGGATGTGGACCATTCATTGTCAAGGGCCGACCTTTGATGTGGATTGTCCATTATGTGAGGCACACCTCGACGTGGGTCATCCATTAGGTGGGGCCCACCCGATGAGGGTCATCCATCATGTGGGACCACACTTTAATGTGGGCCATCCAATGTGGAGACGATCTTTGTTCTGGGACTTCTACCATGTGGCCCACTTTTAATGTCCACCATCTATCGTGTGGGGTGCACCTTCTATATGGATCATTCATCATGTTGGGCCACTTTAGATATGGGCCATCTATCATGCAAGACCTTGGATGTGGATCGTCCATTAGGTAGGGCCCACTTGATGTGGACCGTCCATCACATGGGGCTGCACTCTAACGTGGGCCATTCATCATATGAGGTTCACTCCGTCCATTAGGTGGACCCACTTTTATGTGGACTATTCATCATGTGGGTCCCATGTGGGCCCACCTTTGATGTCTATTATCCATCGTGTGGGGCACCTTCAATGTCCACCATCCATCATATGGGTTCCACCTTTGAAGTGAATCGTCCATCAGGTGGGGCCCACTTGATGTGGATAGTCCATCATGTAGGCCACTCTTTGATGTAGGCCATCCATCATGTAGGGCCCACCTTTGATGTGAATAGAGAATTATATGGGCTAACCTTGATGTAGACTATTCATTATATGTGGCCTCACCTTTAATATGGTCGTTCATTGTGGCACACCTTTGATGTCAACCTTCCAACATGTGGACCTACATTTGATGTCCACCATCCATCATTTAAGTCCCATTTTTTATTTGGGAATCCATTAGGTAGGGTCCATTTGATGTACATCGTCTATCATGCGGGCCACACTGTGATGTGGGCCATCCATCATGTGGGTTCCACCTTTGATATTAATTGTCCATTATGTGTGCCCACCTTGACGTGACCATTCATCATGCAAGGCCCTGACGCAGGGATGAATGTAATGAGGTCGATCACCATATTCCTCAAGGATAACTACTTCGAATCCATGGAGCTTATCTGAACTCCTCACAGAGACTTCACGAATCCATGAAGAAAGAAAACAAGAAAATAGAAATAAATTCTAATAAATTCAAATTTTAATTGATGAATTGAAATAAACGAGTTCACAACCCTTTAAATAGGGATACGAAGTAATATGAGAGAAATCAGAAACAAACTATAACTAAAACTCCATACAATTCGTAACTTACTATAAATAGTAAATTTACTTTTATAGTAAGTGTCCTCTATGGCTTAACCACTTTATTCCCCTCATTATTTTAAGCGCTTTTCATGTTGAACACAACTCCTAAAGCCCAACGGATAAAGAGTTATAATCAAACTAAAACTTACTATTTATAGCAAAAATGGAACTAAACATGGAATTCTGCCGTCAATATGATGGAATTTTGCAAATTTGGCGTGGGCAACCCATCATGGCAGGGTTGGTTGGCTAAAGTAGCTCGTCTTACCTCAAAATCATATGTGGTATGTCGAGTAACTTATTCCGGTTTGCCAGATATGCCTGTTTTAAGGTTCTGACGGTCTTAATGAGTTCTGCCTCTGATCGGGCCTTCTTTGATCCATCGTGGACACAAAAGTGTCCGTGACCCGCTCTGCATCAGTCCCCTCCACTTCAAAAGAACTCATCCTCAAGTTCTCGTGTTGCTTCGGTTCATTATACTTGGTCTGGTGCGCCATAATGATACCCGGATTAAAAGTTATGATCAATTTATGGTCCACCTTCTTTTGGTCTAACTATGATAGGAATGTATCTGTGACACATTCTACATCAGATCCCTCCGCTTGGAAAAAACTCGTCATCGAGTTATTCAAGGGATTTGGTTTATGATTCTAAGATAACTTTTGATGCCGATGTTTTTTTTTTTTTTTTGTACATGACATTAGGCTCTTGAGCTGTCACAATAATTGTTCTCATGCTTTCCTTAAGTTGACTAGTATCGATCAGATCCTTCACTCCTGCCTTCAAGATCTGACATCCTTTCTGACGCACCTGACAGTGAAGGCAATTGGGCAAGCTAGCCCCAGGGATAAGGCGTATGTGATGTTAGATGTCCCTAATGAGGGGCAATCCATTGAGTAAATCGTCTATACATAATAATCCATTAAAACTAGGAAGTTCGGCCTTACCTCGATAGTATCTTTTTATATGATTTAGATGATCTCCTCCATGACCTAATCGTGGGGCAAAGCCGTCATCGAGGTCATCATCGCTAGAACTTGCATTATATGGTATATTTTTACGATTCACCACTGGTAGTGCTTTCCGAAAATTGAAGTTGTGCCGTATAGCAACTACGGGTGGTTGAGCATCACATAGGGCTCGTGGCGGAATTAGCGCATCCGCAATATAGTAGAGGGTTGCCTGATTCTCCTAATTATTCTAAGCACTTTTCATATTGGACACAACTCCTAAAGCCCAACGGATGAAGAGTTATAATCAAACTAAAACTTTCTATTTATAGTAAAAACAGAACTAAACATGGAATTTGGCCGTTGATATGATGGAATCTTGCAAATTCAACGCTGGTAACCCGGCATAGCCGTGTTGGTTGGCTAAAGTAGTTTGTCCTACCCCAAAATCATATATGGTACGTCGAGTAACTCATTCCGGTTTGCGAGATATGCTTGTTTTAAGGTTTTGACGCCTTGATGACTTCTGCCTCTAATCGGGCCTTCTCTGATCCATCTTGGACATGAAAGTGCCTGCGACCCACTCTACATCAGGCCCTATCTTCAACATGGGTCAGTCATTATATGGGCCCACATGTGAGAGAAACATTATAAATAGAAAAAAAAAAGGGTAGGATAAGAATTAGTTAAAAAAAAATTGGGGAGAAATTTATCCCAAGTTAGCCTAAAAAACTGTTTGCTGGCTTAATAAGTCTTAAAAAATTATGAACTTTCCTTCATTGAAGAGTTATGAGATAAAACTCTTATTTGTAAATTTTGTAGAAGAAAAAATTAGATGACTATTAAAAAAAAAACTTAAAATTTTGCAAATAAGCAAATATACTCTTATTTGTAGAGATGACAACCAACTCCTTAAACTCTTCCTCGTTGTTCAAGAAAAGACTTACAAAAAGAGTAAATTTTGATTAAAAATTCAAAATTAATGGTTAAAATGATGTATTTTGAGAAACCGTTTAGCATAATACGTAGAGTTCGTTAATTGCTTTCCAGCAATGCACTATACGCATGAAATGAGTAATTGATCTCAAAATTATTACGGTGAGAAGCTATAATGCACAGTAGATCCTTGGATCAAACTTTCAATCCAATATCTTTCAATGCTAATCAACTATGAGATTTTCCTTTACTTATCCTACGTTGGACTCTCTACTTGAAAAATTAAACTGGTTTTCGGTTTTTAGAATTCAAGCAGCACCTTAGTACCCTATGCCTTTATAACATGTTTTCTTTGGCTTTGACAACAACTGATTTTCCTTCTTCTGTATCAGGTTACATATGCCCCAGACATGCATGATTGCACATGGCCTTGCTTTGTCACACATTACCTAGAATGACACATGAGTTATTGTATGACAACAAAAGCTTTCCTAAGCTAGGTTCTTGTATCATGTGAGGGCATGTTTATTCCCCCGTTTCTATCCACTAAATATTTAAAATAAAGCAGGAGTATTTTCATCAGTCAAAGATTCCCTTCAATAGAAAAGGATGACTGATCAGTGCACCCAGTAGTACTAAAAGTTGAAAGGTAGGGTTTAAAGAAGAAAAACTTTCTGACTCTGCTAGAGTTGGTGGATGATACACAGGCACTTAGAAATTGCATACTTGGTATACAATTAAGTGAAATGATCCAATTCTCTCATAGCACTATAAGTTATAGTGCTCTAGTTGCATTGGTTCACATGGACAATTCAATAGATTGATCTGAACCATTTATTAAGTCCAGAACATTTTTCATCAAATAGATGTGAAAATTGCACTCATCTGTTATCCAATTCATATTTGTCTATATTTTCTATAGCCATCCCTTATCTAAGTCATGAATAGGATAGTTAGAAATTGGTTCTTTAGAAGCATAAGCAATCCTCCATGGCCTTTACAAGTAGATGGATCAATGGTTTATTATACTTATTTTTGTGTAAAAAATATTGACTGTCCATATTAAAGGTCATTGATAAATGGTTAACATAATATATCAATGTAATATTTTTATGGTAGCCCAGCATCATGTGTGTTGGACCCCGTGAACAGTGTAGATCAATGGATTGGACTGTCTAAGTGTCCCAATGAAACAAGGAGCATTGCAACTTATAGTGATTTTAGAACACTAAAGCATTTCTTTCCAATTAATTTAAATTAAATTGTCAAATTATGGGTCCCGTTTTAGATGCATTATGAACCAAATATTAACCTCATTGGATTATCTATTGGATTTGTGGACATTTGTTAAATGATTAGGAACAAAAAAATATCCATGGGTTCTATTCAGCAAACAAGTGTCTACAAATCAGAGAGTTTTTATTTATTTATTTTTTATATTTTTATTTTTCTTTTGGGTTAGCTTGTTAGTATACACACTCCATGTTAGCCACCTCCAATGGGGATCCATACCAAGACCTCAAGTGTTGAAACAAGTTTGGTTTATGATCAATTATAACTCCTAAACTACTTATATACTAAAGGAATGACTACTTATAAGTTTCTTAAAATAAGCCAATTGAGCTATGGATCTGGGTGTAATCATAGAGGTTATGTTGAGATAAGTAAGTTTGGTTTATGATCCATACCTCTAGCATAATTGAACTTATTTAAATCCTAAAATACTAAAAAATCTCAAAACCATCATTTGTTAAAAAAAATAATAAAATTTAACTTGTATTTCCAAATTAACTCCTGAAATAATCTTATTTTGAAAAACCAATAATCCCCAATTGCCTTTAGCATGGCTGAGCTGTAAAACTGACCCTTGAGTCAAAACTTTATAGCTTGATTTCTTTCGGTCCCAACCGTACATGAGGTTGATCCTGACTTCATCCTTGCATAAATTGAATCTCCCTACTCCCTCACCTTCTAAAGTACCAAACCACTAAACGGTTCCTAGCAACCGCCACCAACTTTGAACAAGAAGAATAAAAACAAAACAAAAGGGCCCACAATGTTCACCTGTTAAAATAAAATACAAAAGCACACGTTACTTTTACCAGAAAACCTCATTTTCACAGAGGTTTCCCAACCAAAAAAATCTTCTTTAATCAGTGTAGTAAGATATATACATAATACATCCTGTTCATGGGTTCAACTACCCATTCTGATGAAATCTCACTGTGGTGTATAAAATAATAAAAATACATAAACACTATCATCTTTCGAATGAAATCCTTTCAATGTGTATAAATACAACATGACGGATCAAAAAATGCACCCAACATTCACATATCTCACCGTCCTTCCTTGATGATATCTGATCCCGACAATGAAGTCGACGTAGACATAGACCGCTGGACATCCTCGAACGTGGGGTGGGACCGGTGAACAGACCACCGTCGATACTTAGACCAGTTCTTGGGTTCCAATTTACTAAGCAAATAAGCGTCCATTCCCTCTCCCTCTGTATCATCCACATCCAATCCACCATCTAGCAACTTCATGGCCTGTCTCATGGTGGGCCGCGCACGTGGGTCCGAGTACGTGCACAACAATCCCAATTGCAGCAACCTCTCAGCTTCCTCAGTATCGACCCCACGGTTGGGGTTCAACCGTAGGTCGACGGCCTGGACCAGCTTGCCCTGCTCCATCAGACCCCACACCCACTCAATCAACCCTGGCTTACCGACCTCGACCGGCCTTCGTCCACAGATCGTTTCCAAGATCAACACACCAAAGCCGAAAACGTCCGTCTTCTCCGACGCCTTGCCGCTCTTCACCACCTCCGGTGCCATGTACCCGACCGTTCCCACCACACGTGTGGTACTCAAGGCTTGAGCGTGTCCATGCATACGTGCCAAACCAAAATCACCCAACCTCCCATTCATTTCCCTATCTAACATAACATTGCTGGCTTTGATGTCCCTATGCAGGACTCTGGCTTCCCATCCCTCGTGCAAATATAGGATCCCATTTCCTATGTCTTTTAGAACTCTAACTCTAGTTTCCCACCCCAACAAAGACTCTTCCCCACAATCGAAAATCCTCTTGTCTAAGCTCCCATTCTCCATGAAATCATATACTAGCATCAAGCTACTGTTCTCTCTCTTGCACCACCCTCTCAGCCCCACCAGATTCCGGTGCTTCAACCGCCCAAGGCTCGACACTTCCGCCAGGAACTCCCTCATTCCTTCGTCGTTATTGTGCGAAATGCATTTCACTGCAATCTCGATCCCGCCGGCTAACTTCCCTTTGTAAACCTTCCCATTGCCTCCGATCCCAATCACGTTCGCTTCAGAAAACTCATCCGTCGCGCTGAGGATCTCTTTGTACCGCATCCGATGCGGCCAGTACTCTAATTCCCATTCTTCCATGTCCTCCTTCCTTCTCTCTCTCCTCTGCCGCAACCGCCGGAGCCAAAACAGAGCAATCGTAAAGGCGGACCCTATGAAAACAATAGCCCCGACCAAAACTCCGGCGATGAATCCCTTCGATAGGATGATCGAATTGCTCTTCGGAATGAAAGACGGCAGGTTCGAAGTGATCAAAGCTTCGTAGGCTGAGAAATTCGAATTGCTGAAGCTCCAAGCCAGAATCCGATGGCTTTGGACCAACCGTCCGGTGGCCGCGCCGAATCCGACATACATTTCATCGAGGAATACATCGGAGAGATTCAATGGCCCTGATATAAGGGGGCGACGAGGCTTGCGGGTCCCTGCAGGGGCCATCGTGACATTAAGATGGAAATCGGCGTAGTCGATCCAAACCTGGTAATTGTGGCCGTTGTTGAGAGTGAGGTTGACGAATGCATCATCACCAGAATCGGACGGCCAGAAACCAGCGGAGTGTGAGTAGTTGGATGTGAGGGAATTGACGTCGACGCCAACGTGGTTGGCGTCGATGTCTTGGAATTCAGGGTTCTGGAAGAGATCGAATTCGACGGCGAAGACGTGGTTTTCGGGATGGTCATCGTTCGTGGCGTTGAAGAGGCCCAGGTTTTGGGCGGAGCTGGTGCCGTTGATGCCTGGGGCGGGGGCGAAGAGAAAATAGAGGCCGTGACCAGGGAGAACGCCTTTCAACCGCGAGATCGAGAAGATGAAGGAGGTGGAGAAAGGGAGAGGCAAGTAGGGGTAGTTTGGGGATTTTGCTGGGATTTTGGTCTTGTAGAGGGCGCGGCCTGTGTCGAAGATTTCATCATTGGTGAGGGAGAGGATGCGAGATTGGAGGGTGGCGTTGCCATAGAGACTGAGATTGGACGATTCGAAGCCGTTGAAGTGGAAGTCGACGGCGGACGATGAGTGGAGGAAGAGGAGGAGGAGGAGGAGGAGGAGGATGAACGGTAGTTTCGTCATTAGCAGCAGATGTTGGTCTGCTGCTGCTATGTCTGCGGGTGAGATGTGAAAAAGAGGGAGGAAGTGTTTCGCGTGTGGGTTTTTGAAGGGTGGAGGAACCGAGAGTCAAAAGTGTGGTGGGATAAGGGCGGTTGCGTTTGGGAAAAAGGCCCTGGAGTTCAATGAAATTACGAAAGTGACAAACGACCATTAAAAGCTTTTTGCAGGCTCCATTAGTATGATCCTAACCATTCGAAAAGTGTACTTGAATGTCAACCGTAGATCCTTTTGTGAACTTACCTGTTAATAGATCAAAATGGAACGAAAACGTTTCTATGCCACCTCAAATGGAATCAGAATCTACCGCTCGAACGGTTCAGATCATTAGTATCCCCGGCTGCAAATCCTACTCTGATCTGTCCTGCAATGGATATGAGATCCATGTCGTTCATCAGCTGAGCTCAATGTGTGTGCGTTGAATGATATCATGGGTTACCTTCGTTTAATAATTCATGTCCTCTTAAATGGTTTTGGTCATTGAAACATAACCCATATTAAAAATTGCTTTTTAACTACTTGTTTGAATGGAAATAATGGCAAGCCTTTTTAAACGGTCCATTCTTTCCGTACAATAGCGAAACACTAGATGATGGGAGAGCCAACGAGCAAGTCCAACCGGCCCATACACCAAGCACTGATTTCAAACCCAGGCCAGGCACTTGGGCCGATTTTAAGAACCTAAGCCCTGGCCCTCCCGGGTTGGGTCGTCCACCCATTGCAACCCCCTCAACCTCTCTGCTTAGGATCCAGACAAGCTATGACAGACTGAGGGAGCATTACATCGTACTGACAGATTGACGACTGAGGGAGCATTACATCGTACTCCGAAAATAAAATAAAATCGTGGATCTTGCTCCAAAAGTTTCCTAGATTGAAGATCCTAGCTGTCATTTCAAGACTTCTCTTTATTTGGAAATAAAGGTTTGAAAAAGAAATACACGAGCAGTTGCTGCCGAAACAGATTGCGTGGTGTGGCATACACTACCGACCTCAGTGATGTGTATACGTCACCAAGTTCTGTGAGCCCAACCATAATGTATGTGTTATATCCACACCGTTCATCTATTTGGCAAGACCATTTTAGTTCATGAGTCCAAAAGAAACAGATCCAAATCTCAAGTGAGCAGCACCACAAAAAGAAGCGGAGACAATAATTCCTACCATTGAAGCCTTCCTATGGCCACCGTGATGTTTATCTGTCATACAAACTGTTTATGAGGGAAAAAACAAATACCAGATTGATCTAAAACTTCTGAAGCCTTCCTATGGCCACCATGATGTTTTTTGTCATGTCGTAAAATGATTTTGTAAAAAGGATGGACGGTGTTGATAACTTGATATAGCACACGTCGTGGTTGAGCTCACAAAACCTAGTAACGTCGACACACCACGCAATCCGTTTCCGCAGCTGTTCTAATTCGACTAAAAAAGCCGAAGAATGGACGGCTAGAATCATTCCATCTGAGAAATAATTGTGCATGGTCCATCACGGTTAAAAGAGGTGAAAGCTGCACGTCTGACTGTCCCCGATCTCGGTTTTTGGCTACTCTTTGGCACGCGTGTGATTCTAGATAGAGGGTTACATCTGTAGTTTTCTTTAAGCTCAGGGGCAATTTCAATTTTCTTGCTTCTTCGAATGTGAAGCTATTAAAAAACAAGCGGCGCCTGCCGGCTTTGAAGAAAACTCGCCGAGGAGCAAGCGAGTCTGAAAATGGATATCCAAGGACAACGATATTGTGACACTCATGGTAGGCTTCGGTGAGAAAAGTCTTTATGTGCATGAGATCTGTCCCGTCTATCAGGTCCAGCACCTCATATTTAGTCTTCATCCTCAACAACAGGCCAATCGAAAACTCAAGTGGACCTCACCATAGAAAAAATATAAAATCATGGCCCACCTTAACTTTAAAATCGAGTGATTTTTGGAGCTCCCCTTCAGGTAAGAAACGTCCTATGAATGTATCGGATGGCATATAAACCACCTGATGGAGGGGCAGGATTTTATGCACGTCGTCCCGAATGTGGCGCTATGTTACTGGTCAGCACGCCCATAGACACTGGAGAGGGTGAGTCGTCGACATCCTGTTGTCGGTTTTGGTGCTCTACCAGACTCTCGGACAATCTACTAACTAATCCTCTTTTTACATGACGGATGGTCAAGGAAAGAGTGAGGAGGTGATGGGCCGCACGTTGATTAATTCTCACACGTGTGACAAATCGGAAACACGTACCAGGTGTGTCTCAGTGGGCCCATGGTATGTGATTAATGTAGACCACGTCTTACGTACAGCAATCTAATTTTAAGGACGCGAATTTCCAGAATCACTTGTAGCCTCTTAACCTCCTTTTAGCCTACTTTGGTGTGTACATTAGGGCTGAAAGTTGGGCGGGTTCAACCCGACCCGTGACAGACCCAACATTGGGTTGGGCTTGCGCAGGATGTATTGGGTCCGATCTCAAGCTTGGGTTGTACAAATACCAACTCGATAAAACTTGGGTCATCCAACTCATGGTTAAGGTCTCACCATTGTTTTCTTGACCCATTTGGAACCCGATCAATATATAAGTTACTTATAAATTATAATTGAGTGTGGATCGTTTGTGTCAAAACACACTAGTAATGTCGGGTCTCATTTGTCGCACGCCATTTTCAATGACTCAAGCTAACAATATATCGCTTCTCACGGCTCCGGGCCACACACTTGTGAATGGTGACGCTGAAGAAAGTTTCAATGGCAAATTTGATTTTTGAAAAATCAAAATTAAATTTTTTTTTTTGTTTTGCCACAAAAAATGATTTATCTCTGAATCAAATAGATTGCGTGCTATGCTACATAACTTTTAAAGGAATAGTTGTCCTATATTTTAGCTTGTTTTTTAAAAGAAAAAATGAAGTTCTTTACGATGAATAATCACATATATAATTAATAAAATCATAGATACAAAAAATAAGTCTTATATTAAAATATAATAAACTAATGTAATAATGAAAATATTAGCACGTATACACTCGACCAACCCGATCAACCCAACTGAGCTCACTTGGGTTGGGCTTGGGTTGAGAATTCCCAACTCGAGGTTGGGTTGGGTTGAGTTGGGTTAGGGTTCAGGTATAGGAACCTTGGGTTGGGTTAGGGTTGAGCACCAACTCGACCTAACTCGCCTGACTTTCAATCCTAGTGTGCATTGTACCCGTTCTCGTTGGCAGGTTCATTTTACGCCGTGAGTAAAAATCGAGGTGGATCAAAAAACAAACGGTGCTATGTGAGCCCTTCTATGATGTATGAGTAATTATCGATGCCGTCCATTCATTTTTTCAAATTATTTTAGGGCCTTAGACCAAAAATGAGACAGATCCAAATCTCATGTGGACCACACACAAAAAACAGTGGTGACTGAATTGTCACCATTAAAAACTTCCCGAGGCTCATTGTATTTGCCATCCAACTCATGGTAAGCGTTCAATCACCATTGTTTTCATGTGGTGTGGTCCACTTGAGATTCGGATTTCTCATTTTTTAGCTCATGCTTTAAAATGACATGAAAAATAGAGAAATTGCATGGATAAAACACATCTATCATGGTAGTGCCTATGTTGGTCAACCAACGAGTTAGATAAAAAACTCAACTGAGCCACACCCAGGCCACACCCCGGGAATAGTGACACTGAAGAAAGTTTCAATGGCAAATTTGATTTTTGAAAAATCAAAATTTTAAAATTTTTCGCTTTGTCACAAAAAATGATTTTGAAAATTTCGAATGGAAAAGTCTCACATCAGAAATGGAAAAAGAAAACAAATGTTTTATATGTGGTAGTGTGTGTAGTATTTTTACTTGGAGTTTTGGAGATTGAAATACTCGAATTGCGTGTTTCAGTGCATAGCATTGATATACATGCTCGTGCTCGGGCGTAGGTATGGTCAGTGTGGCTGTAGTGGCGCTAGTTGGCACACTTTGCATTTCGCAGGGTGGTCACTCCCTTGCGACCTTACATGAACCGTCACGAGACGGTGTGATCGCGATGCGAATGGTATAATATGAGCTTGGGGTGCGAGTGGTCTGATATGAGCTTAGTTTTTATAAACTATCGAAAACGGTCAAATTATTAATCTAAACGGTCAACCATTTTTTAAAATGACTAATAGCCTAAAACGCTACAACGATCTGAAAACGGACTGGCTTTGATAATCCAATGATCTAAAACGGCCTAAATTAATGATCAACGGTCATAAATGTTTTTCAAACGTTCAAAACCATTGATGACTACCTAGCAACGGTCCACTACTCTGGTGCTTATATAAATTTTCTGGTCCAAAAATTCAATCAACTCCAACAGATCTCTCATCATCCATTAGATCTCACAGAAAACATTTCTATCTAAGAATATTGCAAATACGTCCGCTGTTTGATTCTACCAAAAGATCGGCTACGTTGAATTGTTCATAACTAAACCCTTCGTGATTGATGTACGCATGATCTAGATATGCTTGTCTTATCCTGGAAGCAATTTGTATATAACCCATCAACAATTGATAAGGGGGCGAATCATATTTTAAGGACAACGTAATTTTTACGTGATTCAACCGGGTGAAACAAAAAAAATAAATAAATTTATTTTTGTTTTTTATTTTTCGATATTTTCAACATATTTCACAACAAATCATTCAATTCTCCCATTGTTTCTGACAGTGTTCCCCACTTGAGTTTTGGATCTAGCTTCCTGTCCTTAAAATTGACTGGATGTACGGAGTAGATATAACACATGCATCATAGTAAATCCCACATAGCTTAGGGTTACAGGGCATTTCACTCATGCACCACGTTTACAACTTTGCTGCATCCCCCTAATCCTATTGAAGAGTCGTCTGTATCCTTCCAACCATAAAAAGTAAGTTTTCTGCTGATCTTTCTTTAAAGACCCTTTAACCCTAGTAATATTCAGGTTGAACCTGTGTTTATTGTATATCATCAAATTATCACAATCTATTCTCTACCATTTTATATCTTATTTGGAGAACTCTAATAAGCTATTTAAACGACAACCTAAAAATCATTCCAATTTCTAACTAAAAGTAACAATTGACACACTCAATGTTCGTTAGAAACTCATCAAATGGTTCAAAATTACATTATTCTTAAAGTGTAGTTGAGGGAGGTATGGTGTTAATCTTTTAATAAGGGAATAGTCACATCACATCACACGCTTGAAGGCGGCTTCTCTACAATTCTTGGTGGAATCAGCTTATTTTACAAGGGCTACGCTCCACTGGAATGCTCCAGAATTGTGGCTGATCGAACCATCATGTGGGTCACCACATGAATTAGGAATTGTTTTTGGGTGGTTTTTCATATGGTGTGGTACACATGATGAATGTATGGGCTTGATATGGGGACACATCATCGCCACGTCGGAGGATATGACTTGATATGTTGGTTGGGAAGCATGGCACAACCTGGTGGCCTCATATAATTAAGCAATAATAAACATGTAGGTGAATAAATTATTAGAATCAAATGAATAACTTGTTCATCAATCTTATCCTAAGAGCTTTTACATAGGATCTGGCATCAGCACACTTTCCTAAACCCATTCTACATTTGGGATTTGAAAATTGTACACTTGTTTGTAATATCTTAGTCCCAAAATAAAAATAAATAAAATAAGAGCATGCGAATCATTCATGTAGATGCGGGTCTCAGTGGTTTATTTCAAGTTATATGAATTGTGGGGCACATAAATAAGGTGATGCGGATTCAAAAGGTTTTTTTAAAAAAACAAACACAAGAAGTAGAGAGAAAAAAGAAAGATTGACAGAACCCCAGGTAGGCCCTACTCCCAATGCTATATCAATATGTACCATTCAAGATAAGTAAGGACAGAGCCCAAAACTTGCAACTGAATGAAAAATACTTGTACATACATTTATGACAACCACCTATTCTATGGTTAGGATTATCCAATCCGTTCAACTTCTAAGCTATGCCCATTAGGGCCCATAAAATGGATGGTCTAGGCTTGCATACATGTGAATTTGATCCATAATACATCACCAGACCATCATATATTTCCTTCTTACATAGATTACATGTCCACAAACATATATTGAGAGGAAACATTGGAAGTAATCATTACTTGTTGCATCAATGATGACATGGGTTTTATCCTGCAGAAAAGAGAATTAAAAAAAGAAAAGAAAAGAAAAAAAAAGACCTGGAATTCTTCAATGTTTCTGATTTGGGACGTTTCCATCACCTATATTTTATATATTTACAATATATATTTAGATTTTTTTTTTTTAACTTTATGTAGTGCTTTAAAATGTGGACCAGACCAGGGAGTCCAACCCCTTGAATGGGGCCCTTTGGGTTGGGTTGTCCGGGTTTGGGTTGGAAAACTCCAACCTGATTTAAAATTGGGCTAGATTCTAGTTGAGCAAATTCAGGTCAAGTTAGGTTAGGTCGGGTTGAGAATAATTACAGTTGGGTCAGGTGAATTTAGGGTTTAGTATAGAGGAATTCAGGTTGGGCAGATAGGTTGACCCTTTTTTTTTTTTTTCCTTTTCGTTAGCTTGCTAGTACACCTGCAGTCAGTTCACACTTCACTGTTAGCCACCCCCACAAGCGAATCGATACCAAGACCTCAGTGTTGAAACAAAGTATCTTTCACTCAGTCTACCACTTGAGCTATGGATCAGGGTGTGGATAGGTTGACCCTCAATACAAGTCAACCCACTTGAATTACAACCCTCCTAAAAATTCATTTAGGAAAGGAGAGTTATTTAATTCTTTGCCGGTGCATGTAGGGGCCCGAACTGTCTCCTTGTACTCCTTCGGATTGTATTATCATTCTAGAAGCTGATGAAATTAGACAATGTATGCACTTGATAATCTGTCATCTCAGAAAACTGCACTTTGGTTCTCCCGTCAGTGAAGAAATTGTATTTCGATCACCTACTACCTCTTTTTAACCGGATTGGCTCATTTGTACATGAGAAACTTACAAGTCATGTGAGGCCTGCATTCATTCCTTGATTTGCCACCTTCTCACTATTTCATTTGATTGTGGTGGATATTGTACTTTGATACCTCAGGAAAGAATATCAAAAGAGTATGTTGACAGCAACATCCACCACGCCCATCTTGATGATTGATACTCGATCACTCAGAATTTCTACATGTGGCATTTACTAATTCAAATTAATCTAGCTAATCAACAATCGCTAAATCCAAGTCTCAATATTATATTAGTTGAGCAGTCTAGAGATATCGCACTATTCGAATACTTCATAAATGTGAGAAGGAATATATATTTTTTTGAAAAACAACCCAAAGAATATATCAAGAAACACTTAAAAACACACAAAAAAAAAAAAAAAAAAAAAAAAACTCCAGAAAAACATTGAGAAAAATTTATAAACACTCAAAAATAAAAATAAAAATAATACTAAAAAACACCCATAAATATTTAAAAACTCTTTACAAAGGCCTTAAAATACTAAGAAATACTTCAAAAAACACACACGCAAAAAAAAAAAAAAAAAAAAAAAAAAAAAAAAAAAAAAAACAATTAAGAAACACTCAAAATGGATTATAGGGTCAGATTAAATAGAATTTCACATTCTAGGGGTTCTTTATACCTAGCTGGAAGTTCAATGATCTAATCCTCACCGTGGATCAGTGGTCGATTGAACAGATTTCATTGTTCAAGGGTCTGTTTGGACTGAGCTCGAAGATCAACGATCTAATCAAAAGGGATTTTGACCATCAAGGGTCTGTTTAGATCGATCTCCAAGGTCAACCGTAAATTGAACAGATTTCAATGTTCAGGTGTCTATTTGGATCGAGCTTGAAGTTTAGTGGTGTGATCAAATGGATTTCAACAATCAAGGGTGTGTTTAGATCAATTTCCAAGATCAAAGGTCAAATTGAACAGATTTTAATATTTGAGGGTCTGTTTGGACTGAGCTTGAAGATCAACCGTCTAATCAAATGGATTTGTTGATCAAAGGTCTTTTTGGATTGATTTCCAATATCAATGGTCAGATTGAACGGATTTCAATATTCAAGGATCTGTTTGAACTAAAACTTAAAGATCAATGGTGCAGTTGAAGGGATTTGGATTATCAAAGGTCTGCTTGGATCGATCTCCAAGATCAATGGTCAAATTGAACAGATTTCAAAGTGCGTTGCACCAAAGGGAAAAACAGGTAGGTAATGCCTACTATTCAAACTTCCAGATAAATGGAGGGTCCATCCTATTTTTTATTTGTCATCTATCCCAATCAGCATGTGAGACCCACCAGGACTAAGGTTCATAGTGAAATTCAAAACATTCCAATATTTTATTGGGCCACAACAAATGAATATACAAGTCGTAGGCATGCAGTACATTGATCCCTGTGATGTCTCCCATCTAAGTTTTCAACAGTGATGATTCATGGGATGTACGGTTGACATGAGGAGTCTCGGGTAGTGAATGACTTGGATTCTAAGTAAATGCGTGTGAACATTATCGAAGCTCCTCGTGGGAGTAGTAAAAGTGGAGAGGAAAACTTTTGCTACTCTGGCAGGTGCCTTGGATGATACACAAGCTCTTACAAATTAACTAAAAATCGCCTACATAGCATTCAAGTTAAAGGTTCTTGATTTAAATGTATTCTAAACTAGAAATAATACTTTGGTGATTGGTTTCACCAATAATCATAATAATGTAAAGGAAACGTACAATAATTATAAATTACTTTACATGCTTTCTAACAACATCTACAATTAGCTGCTGATTCTGATAATAGATTTATTAATGATAAAATCATAATAACGAGATTTTTTCGTTAATATTAAATTATTATTAAAATATATTGATATCAATATTTGAATTCAAGATTTTCAGAATAATATCCTGAACAAAACATATTAATTATAAATTCCTTTACATTAAAACATTTGTATTTGTGTGACGATTCATGTGTTTAGTTTGGTGGTGATAAAATTATAATGATAATATATTTACTTTACATTATTAAAATAATTAGCAAAAACAAACATGCCTATACTGAATTTCTGAACATTGAGATTTGTAAACATTTATTGAAGGGTTTAAAATAAAAATATCCAGTGATCCTATTTGATCATCTGGTGTTCATGAATAAGAGGTTAGCATTGTAACCCAATGAAAGTGAGTTCCACAATGTAGTGTGTTTAAATTGAGTTAACGAATGACTCTTTTACAATTACAGAGTGCCTTCATGTCAAAAGTGTAACACTGGTATGCCAAGATCACGAATTTGCGACGGACCATGTCCGTCGCAAAGCCAAATTAACGACAGATTAGGTTATCACTATTTGACTCCTCGCAAAAATCAATCCATACAAAATAATCATAAATAAAAAATAAAGCACTAAAATTTTATTAAAAACACTTCTTAAACTAGGATAAAACAAATTACCATCATATTCTATATTAAAAAAAAATGGGTGCAAAGGTCAATTTATGATAGACCATGATCCATCGCAAAAGCAAATAAAATACATCGCTAGGGGCAGTACTTTGTGATGGAGCAAAATCCGTTGCAAAAAAAAAAAAAAAAAATGCATGGGCAAAAGTCAATTTACTATGGACTGTGAATTGTCGCAAAACTTATAAAATACGTCACTAGGGGGCGGTACTTTGCGACGGACCAAAATCCGTCACAAAATTTAAATTTGTGACCGACCAAATCTGTCGCAAATTTCATTTACACCAACGGACGTTTTCAAGCTAGCCTTTTTTGCGACAGACTAATCCACCATAATATCCATCGCAAATTCGGCATGGGTATCGTATCCTTGCCCCTTCTGAAAATTCCTCTATTTTGAAAAGAGAGCTAATCACCTCTCTAAGGTACCCAAACTTGTGATATTGTACCATATTTCCAGCCAACGTGCCATTTCTGTAGGAAAGTAGTTTCATTCGTGAGGTGTTTATCACCACGAATTTAATCTTATGCAAAAATCAAGCCAGAATGTCACTAAGTGGGCCACATTGTTGGAATTAATAGCAAACCGATGGTTTAAATCAACACACGGGATAAGTGTATCTATGGAAAGAATCAACTTATTTTCTAGAAAATTTATCTCTAAGGTAAGTCCTATCTTTTTAATGGTAGTGATTTAATAATAAATAAAAAAAAAATCATTCCGTTTGCGCTATCATAAACCTCGATTGCTTGCTATAGAAAAGGATTGTGTTGAATAAAAGTCATCAATGGTTGGTATTAAGCGAGAAAATGTGGATCTTTTAGATGGTTAGAGTTGCTCAACAATACAAATTATGTCTTTTGGCCAATGTGTGACATGGCCTATAGGATCAATGGTTTGGATCATCATTAGTGTTTTAGATCATCAAATGCATTGTCCATGGTATGGAAATTAGAGCTGGGCACGGGATGACTTAACTTGGCACACCCTACTTGTTCGACTCGTTTAGACCTGGCTTGACCCGAACTGAGTGGGTGAGTCAATTCGAACTAAGTAGACTTCATCCAATCCAAACTCAAACCGAGTCGAGTTCGGGTCACCCAGTAACTCGACTCGACCCGAAATCCAACTTGGTACTAATTGAAACTGACTTGCACATAAGAAAAAAAGATTTGACATTTCAAATCAAAGATGTGGTATAGCTGATGGAGAGGTTGTCATTCCGACATGTGCACCTAAGTTATGAGCTGTGATTTCGGCCCGTGGATACCTGCTACACCCAACTCGACTCGGTGTTGACTCGGTCCAACTCGGTACTTGTGACTGGGTCAGACTCAATCCAGGTTAGTCCAGGCCAGACCTGCACTCGGATCCTGTCAGGCATGCTGGACTCGGTATGTCTACCACTGAGCCTTGGGTTGAATCCCAACTAAAAATTATGCTTAATGATTATTTGACCATTGGATTAGTGAATATTTATTGAATGGTTAAAAATGAAAAAAAATAATAAAAAAATCCAACCCTAACCCAATAGTGGAACCTGACAGCCCAATCCAAACTTAGGTTAGGTCAGTTGGGTTCAGATGAACCCGAACCCAACTCAAATCCAAGGTGCAAGCCTACCAGAGTTAGATTATTAGAGCTAGTTCCACTGGGGGCTAAAAAAGAGGCTGCACAATAAAAAAAAATTGAGCCATGATGAGGCCACATGTTTTCATCTTATTATGTCCAGAGTGCACAATCTACTAATGAATCCGCGTGCTGATTAGTCTCCTAAATACTGTGGAAGAAGATTCTATATAAACAGCCCACATGAATGGTGGTGGGACTGGCTTCCACATAGTGGCCCACCATTATGATGTTGTTGATTGATCTTTACATGAGAGAGGGAAATATAACCAAGTTCTTTAATTGAATTCCTTCATTGAATTGAAATCGAATTTGTTCGATTCAATATAGAGGAAGAAATAAACAAAGTGGGGCTGGGACCATTTTAATCCTAATGATGGCTTGACCCTTAATTGCAGTTCCTTGTGTTACAAGTTGTATCTGTGATGATAGAAACTGTGATTTAGAAGCAAATCCCTTGTTATGAGTGGGATCTGGGTGGTTAGCTTTGGTCACTTTTCCTGAACTAATGCATTTCATTGAGCACCCAAACACACGTACCCTTAGTCAGCTGTGGTTGCAAAAGTCGGCTATCATTGTATACTTTTGGAAGCATGACCAATCTACAGAAATACATTCCCAAATATAATATGATATAATGAGAAGGTCTCATGGGCAACTTGATGTAGATGAGATCTTCATGCAACTAGCTGCATGTGGGGCCCACTTTAGTAGATGTGTGTATGGTGTCGTGCTCTTCCAACAGGATGATGATATCACCCCATCATGAACGTGGTATAGCCAATAGATTAGGTGGCCCTATAATAAAGAGCCAGGGCTAACGACCCAAAAAAATTCAAAACTCACATGGACGAAATGATTTCTGAGTCATTTCAAATGGTGGGGTAATTTCATACGCACGTAACATTGCCTAACATGTAAACTACCTGCGTGTGAGATGCTCTCCCACACTATATGCTTTCATGGTTTGATCATTTCAAGAGGTCAGGTCTACTGCAAAACCCGGTAGAATAAGCTTACCCTAAAAAGGTCATATGTGCATTAATTAATTCTACAATTATCAAGCAAGATCGTTAACTATGAAAGTTGGACACTTCAAAAATAAACTGATCTAACTAACTCACTGATCACAGTGTGAATTTGGAGCTTTATTGATGGTTGTGCTTTGTTTTCTGAACTGTGGCCTACCTAATAATTGGATGAGCTTGATACTTTTATGTATCCCCATCATCACGGCAGGCTCACATCATTGGGAGATTAGATGGCATGCATCCCACATACAGCAAGTGGATTAGGTGTGACCTCTGTGGGATTTAATCTATATGCGGAATAGTCCCACCGATCTGTCTGTGTAGAACATGGAGATCAAGGGGTCGGATGACTTACCTAGCTGTGACGCCATAGGAACCGGATAAGAATACCAATACCAGAATACCAATAAGGCTATGATCTTCTTTTCCTTCACACCCTTTCTGCAAAACACTAAATGGGACTCGAATTTCTGCCGTGGTGTAGGATTGGGGACCCAGCTCTCTTTTATAGAGACTGTGGAGAGAGAGTTTGAAATCCATCACAACTCTCTCCCTCCCACGCTCCACATTGTAGTGTCCCAGTTCAACTCAAACTGTTGTCTGCGTAAAATGACTATAGCATTCCACCCCATGTGCAGAGTCATGCGAGATAGATTGCGTAGCATATCACCTGAAGTGGGGCCCACTGGTCTACTCAATCATCCAGTCCAACTGTATGACAATCTAGACCGTTGATCAGTGAGGCCCACTAAATAAAGTTCTTACAACCTCGGCTTCACCCAAGATGGTGTGGCCCTTACTATAGGATTACCGTGAGGCCCATCTTGATGTATGTATTATGTATCCTGGTCATCCATCTATTTTTTCAGATTATTTTAGGGCATTATCGTACAAATGAAGCAGATCCAATTATCAAGTGGACCATACTGTTTCTAACAGTGGTGATTGACCATTAATGGATGGCAAAATTTTTAGATCAAGCTAATTTTTTTGTTCCTTTCATCTAGGTTTATGTGACCTTATCAACAGATTGGATCGTAAATAAACACTATGGAAACATTAAGCTGCGCCCTAGGAAATTTTTAACGGCAGAACAATTAATCACCACTCTTTCTTATGGTGTGGTCCACCTGATAATTGGATCTGCTTCATTTTTTAGGATACCAACCTAAAATAGTCTAGAAAATGGATGGATGGTTTGGATACATAATACATACATCAAGGTGGGCCCCATAGTAATCCTACGTCAACTGCCGCACCATCTTGAGTCTGGCCGGGGTCTCACATAATCGCTCTCCCACACACAAGCAACAGTGGATGATTAGGTGGGAATAATTTAGTCCAACAAAGTCATTCCACTAGCACTTACCGACCAACCTTGATTACATTATATATATATATATATATATATATATATATATATATATATATAAATATAAACCGAGAATATAGCAATTTGTGGAATTTGTTTTTTCTTCTTGAGGTGAGGGTAATTTAGGTACTTGAAAATTATGCAGGAATGCTCGAGGTAGTTAGTGGATTCGTAGGTGTAATATCTTCGAGTTTCATGCGAATGCAACTGATTTTTCCGTACTTAATCCGTGCAACCTTTTTCATTTTCTTAAGCTCTATTTTTATTTTATTTTTCCTTTTTCCTGACATAAGAGTCCCACTAGCTTTGTCAGCTTTAGACTCTTACATGGGTTTTGAATTTGATACTCTGGGTGAATATGACTCTTGATACGCAGGCACTTACAAATGGTACACTTGACAAGTACAAACACAAACTAAACCAACTACAAACAACTGTTGTTAAGTTACATTCCAAGACTTAGATCGGTTGAAGGAACCTAACCTTTGTGGACAGCTTTTTGTTGAAATAAGAACATTGAACATTTTTCATTAACAACCACCTAATAAATGTCCACTAATATGATAGATAGATAATTAAATAATCGTGATTTTCATATTCCTATACATCTAAACGGGTAAAATTTATGTGGACGGTTTAATTTGAAGTACTTGTATGATGGGTAGAATTTTTAAGTAATTTCTAGGAGCTGGCATATCATCCATCACAATCTCCCAGGGAACTGAAGTTTCCCTTGAATTTAGGAGATTCACTAGATCCGCACGCATAGAATCCGTACCAACCTGGAAAGTTAGTCAAACGTCCAAATGGTATATAGAGTGGTTCCCAGGTCACCGTGTGAAAATAGTAGGTTGGTCGACGGATAAGGGTACACGTGCACGTTGAATGTGGAATGCAGGAAGTTTTTCATAGACAACGTAATGAGTGGACGGTCTTGATTTGAGGGCCAATTTATGCTTATGTTATGCTACGTATAAAGGTGCGTGTAGGGGTAGCAATCTTTTGAGATTTAAAAAACAAGGATGCATGAATTCAACTGGCAGACGCCCATCTGAAAGCACCATTCATTCACTAGCATTTGAACGTTTGACTCCGCCACCCAGACCATTGATCGAGAGGAAGCTAACCATTCATTCACTAGCATGCGAAAAGACGGTCAAATGGTCCACATTCAACAGGAAAAAAAGTCCACTGTTTTGATGACAATGACAATATATCTTGGTGTGGTCCACCAAATTAATGGTTTGGAATGCCAACGCATGGGCCTCTCACTTTTAATAGATTGGTGAGAATAATGATATTGTGGCTTGGTCCAGGCTATGAAAACGTCAAAAGACTAGTAATGATAAAAGCATTTTGGTAGTTGTCCTATAAAAAGTAAAGGGCCCACCCCGATTTTGATCACCATCATAACAAGGAATTATAGGGATGAGGATTGGGTGGCGTACCTAACACCGCTACATGGTGTAAGGACTGTGGGCCCACCCTGATGTATGTGTTTATCCACACCGTCCATTGGTTTTGCAGTATCATTTTAGTGCATTAACCAAAAATTGAAGTATACAAAGCTCAAGTGGACTATGCAGGAAACAGTGGAAATTGAATGCGTACTGTTGGGGGCCACAGAAGTTTGGATCAAACTGATATTTGTATTTTCCCTTCATGCAAATCCGTGTGGCTGTTGGATTACAAACAAACATCACGGTGACTACTAGAAAGGTTTCAACGGTGGATGTCATTATCCCCCAATTCCCAATGTTCCTGTGGTGTGGTCCATTTGAGCTTTGGATATGCTTCAATTTTGGGATAGTGTTCTAAAATGAGGGGGATAGTGTTCTAAAACGGATAAAATGTGGTCCAGGCTATGAAAACGGATAGTGGTGTGGTCCATTTGAGGTTTGGGATAGTGTTCTAAAACGGATGAATGGCACGGATAAAATGTATACATCACGGTAGGCCGCCACAGAGTCCTGGACGCGGATTGCGTCCTACCCCCGCCCGGACGGTAATACGTCCAGGCAGAGCTATGTGGGGCCCACCGTGATGTAAGTGTTTTATCCACGCCGTTAATCGTTTTTCTCAGGTCATTTTAAGGTATTACCCAAAACATGAGGATGGTAAAGGGATTGAATGGATCACAAAGTAGGGATTTAACTTCTACCATTAAAAACTTCTTGGGAGCTTAAGAAGTTTCGGATCAAGCTGATATTTGTTTTTTTTCATTTCATCCACATCTACTGACCTTATTAATAGGTTGGATGGTAGAAAAACATCACGGTGGCCCTTAGAAAGGTTTCAACGGTGGGTGTCATTATCACTGCAGCTATTTTTGGTGTGGTCCCTTGGAGCTGTTGACCTGCTCATTTTTTGGGTCTTATCTTAAAATGATTTGAAAAAAGCGATGAACAGAGTCGATGTAACACTTACATCACGCTAGGCCCCACGTAGCCCTGCCCGGGCGGATTACCGTCCTAGCGGGAGTAGGAAGCAATCCGCATCCCAGAGTCCTTATACCATGTAGATGAGTGGTGCTGCGTTCACCACGCAATCAGCGTCCGAATTATAGGCTTTCCTCCCAAGGGTATGATGTTGTATCCTCGGTACTTTGGCTTTCCCGAAGTGGACGCTCCAAAATGTCTCAATTAAAATATCCTCGCCATCTGATGTTTCTGCTTTCATCAATTGAATATGGACCGCTGCCATAAATTTTCTCAACTATCTATTTACAGGTCATGGATGTATGAGTTACGATCTCTTGTACCCACAATCCATGGTCGGGCCAATCAGATCAACCGTTCGGATTTCCATCTCGTGGGCCCTACCCTATTGAACGTACGCACGGCCAGAGGATACTAGAAGATAAACCTACACCGGCAGAGGATCATATAGAAAATCCTTTTCTCTATTCCTGATGTCATATCATACGAGATGAATTCGTACAAAGAAACAAATCTCTTCAGTACGTACCCGACACATACCATTACATGCAGAACATGTGCCATCTTAGTAAGCATGTGGGACATCTGAACGGTGCATGAAGTGGACCCCACAACAAATATTAGGATAACAAGAAATCATATGGGTCTACTCATCCGTGGATCAATTGGTACGAAATGATTGGACGGTCTAGAAAAAATTCCCACTGGTTCAGGTTCAATGAACACATGCGGGCCAACCCAATGCGTAGACTGGCCTGATTTTCAGAAATGATCATCTTCACGTTGGGAACCATGCATGCACCGCTTAGATGTCCCACATGCTTTCCAGGTTGCACCTGTGCCGCACGTAAACCGTATAAAGGTACGTGTGGAGCTAGCCAACCATTGATGATTTTTAGCAGATGACGACCATTTCTCCTTTTGTTTTTTATAACTTTAAGAATAAATGGAT